>VWZI01003041.1:57767-68503 GCA_013396835.1 Psilopogon haemacephalus | reverse complement strand
GAATCGTAGAATCAGTCAGGGTTGGAAGGGACCACACGGACCATCCAGTTCCAACCCCCCCTGCCATGCCCAGGGACACCCTACCCTAGATCAGGCTGCCCACAGCCTCATCCAGCCTGCCCTTAAACACATACAGGGATGAGGACTCAACCACCTCCCTGGACAACCCATTCCAGGCTCTCACCACTCTCATGGTGAATAATTTCCTCCTCACATCCAATTTGAATCTCCCCACCCCCAGTTTTGCTCCATTCCCCCCAGTCCTGTCATTCCCTGATAGCCTCAAAAGTCCCTGCCCAGCTTTTTTGTAGGCCCCCTTCAGATACTGGAAGGCCACAAGAAGGTCACCTGGGAGCCTCCTCTTCTCCAGACTGCACAGCCCCAACTCTTTCAGTCTGTCCTCATAGCAGAGGTGCTGCAGCCCTCTGAGCATCCTCGTGGCCCTTCTCTGGGCACGTTCCAGCATGTCCACATCTCTCTTATAACAGGGTCTCACCTGAGTTGCAGTGTATAGCAGAGACAGGACAAAACATAGATAGGAAGAAACCAGGAGGAGGATGTTTTGTAGGAGTTGACTGTGGATCCTACTGCTGCCACATCTGTTCCCCCACCCTCAAAAAGTCCATTCTACAAATCCACTTCCCTAAAAAACACCTAACTTCTGTAAACTGCTTTATCCTCTGCAAATCATGGAGTCCCTGTGATCACCAGACTGCCTCAATAAATGCTAAGGTGAAGAGGCAAAATGAAGATGGATGAATCCATCTCACCTGTCCTAAGGTTACATTGCAGTGGTAACAAACAGAGGCACTTTACTTCTTCAATCCCCCTAAACCATTAGGCATGTACACAGAGAATCACAGAATCAGTCAGGGTTGGAAGGGACCACAAGGATCATCTAAGCCCAACTCCACTGCCATGCCCAGGGACACCCTACCCTACATCAGGCTGCCCACAGCCTCATCCAGCCTGCCCTTAAACACCTCCAGAGATGGGGCTCCAACCACCTACTTGGGCAACCCATTCCAGCCTCTCACCATTCTCATGCTCAAGAACTTCCTCCTCATGGCCAGTATGAATCTCCCCACCTCCAGCTTTGCTCCATTCCCCCTAGTCCTGTCACTACATGATAGCCTAAAAAGTCCCTGCCCAGCTTTTTTGTAGGCCCCCTTCTGATCCTGGAAGGCCACAATAAGGTCACCTGGGAGCCTCCTCTTCTTCATATTGAACATCCCCAACTGTTTCAGTCTCTCCTCATAGGAGAGGTGGTCCTGAGCCTGCCTGAAGGTGAACAGTCTAGCTCTCTCAGCTTTGGTTAGCATGGCAGATATTCCATTCCCTTAATAACCATAGTAGCCCTTAACTGGACTATGTAGGTCTATGTCCTACTCTTACTGACGAGCCCTGAACTAGACACAGTGCTTTAGATGTGGGCAGGAGACCTCCATCAAGCTGCTGCCCATGTGCTTTCCAACAGTCATCGGGATGCCATTGGTCTTCTTTGCACAGAAGGCAGAAAAGCCTTTTGACAGCCCTCTGAAGAAACACTTGGTCACTCCTGACAGCTTTCAAGCCAGTATTATTTCCCCAAGTAAAGCCCAAGCAGACAAGCAGCTTGTGCAGTTCTGGAGCACCCAGCACAAGAAGGACATGGAACTGTTGGAGCCAGTCAGAAGGAGGGCCACTAAGATGATCAGAGGGTTCAAGCACCTCTGCTACGAGGACAGGCTGAGAGAGTTGGGGCTTTTCATCCTGAAGAAAAGAAGGCTTCGAGGAGACCTTACAGTAGCCTTCCAGTATCTGAAGGGGGCCTACAGGAAGGCTGGGGAGGGACTCTTCACAAGGTCTTGTAATGACAGGACAAGGGGAATGGGTTCAAACTGGCAGAGGGGAGATTTAAACAGGATGTTAGGAGGAAGTTCTTCACAGTAAGGGTGTCGAGGCACTGGAACAAGTTGTCCAGGAAGGCTGTGGCTGCTCCCTGCCTGGAGGTGTTCAAGGCCAGGCTGGATGAGGTCTTGAGCGTCCTGATCTAGTGCGAGGTGTCCTTGCCTATGGCACAGGGGGGTTGGAACTGGATGATCTTTGAGGTCTCTTCCAACCTAAACCATTCTATGATTCTATGATCTCTGGGAGGCCCCTCTTCTCCAGACTGCATAGCCCCTACTCTTTCAGTCTGTCCTCATAGCAGAGGTGCTGCAGCTCTCTGATCATCCTCGTGGCCCTTCTCTGGACACACTCCAGCATGTCCACATCCCTCTTGTCCCAGGGGCTCCAGAACTGGGTGCAGTACTCCAAGTGGGGTCTCAGCAGAGAAGAGCAGAGGTGGAGAATCACCTCCCTGGCCCTGCTGGCCACACTTTTCCTGATGCAGCCCAGGCTCTGGTTGGCTTTCTGGGCTGCAAGTGCAGTATGCCCTTGAAAAAGTACCAGTTTATGCTTGTGGTGAAATGTTACCTGCTTCTGTGTACAGGGACACGATTAAATAACAGTTTCCCAGAAGACGGATTTCATCTGCCCTTTTTATCTTGGAATGAGAAATTATATGGGGCTAGACTACGGATGAAAAGGAGGTCACTGTAGTTAATTAGCTGTAGATTGGGGTGTGAGGGGTCACAGTGAATTATCTTGCAGTAACCTGCACCAGAGCTGTGTGCTTCGTAGAGAGCGCTGCTGATGCGCTGAAGCTCTGCAGGCTGCTGACCACAGCAAACGATGAACCTCACGGACAAACCAGAGGCCACTTCAGTGGACTCAGATACGACCTTCTTCTGGCACAGAAGAACTTCTCGTGGTCTTCATGGGATCAGTTCTTGGCCCTGCACCTGCTTCTCTGTGAGTTAAGTCTCTACAAGGGGTGAAGAGGAGTAAATTGCAATAAATAGTGAAGAGCATAGCTGAGTCATAGCGATTCTGGCTGCTCAGCAGGACCTTGGGTGATGGTTCCAGTTTTGTCTGCACACATGAACAGGGAAGCCTACCCAGAGGCACTAAGAGAAGCTGTGGGGACACTGACAGGAGGCTGCAGGGCTGCTTTCTGCATGCTGCACTGGCCCTGACAGTACTGCAGTGCTGAGTGCAGTGCTGGCATCAACACAGGAAATGTATATTGATAATTTGGTGCAGGATGAGAGAAAAAGCTCATGTGAGCATCAGGCAGACATGGAAAGAGGCGAAGGGAAACATTCCTGTAAAGTGACTGGGCTGGAGTCTTTCTAGGCAAGAGAGTCATGGTGACTCTGTCCATAATTACCTGATAAGCTGGTGTAGTGAGACCAAATAGCTAGGACCAGAAGTAACACATAGAGATCCACCAGTCTGCTGGTTTGAGGCTGGTTGGAATATTCTAATGAGAGAAGTGAGATCATTGGTTGTGAATTAGATCATGGGTTGCCTAGAGAGGTGGTTGGGGCCACATCCCTGGAGGTGTTTAAGGCCAGGCTGGATGAGACTGTGGGCAGCCTGATCTAGGGTAGGGTGTCTCTGGGCATGGCAGGTGGGTTGGAACTGGCTGATCCTTGTGGTCCCTTCTCACCCTGACTGATTCTATTCTATTCTAAAAGAAAAGAAAGTCTGTATCCTGCATTGGTTTACTAAAAGGGATAAAAAGCCAAAAAGTAAATCACTCCGTTGCTTCTACCTCAGATCCCTTGATCCTTTCACTTCTCCTTTGCTCCAATCTAATATCTTCCACTAACAGGTAACAAGTAAGCTTTGCTGACTGTTTGTCTGTCTGGGAAAGAGAGGGTGGGCAAAACCGTGGCTGCAGCAGCCTCATCCCTCTCTGGTCACGGAATTTGGCAACTGTGGGCACTGGCATCCCGTGCAATTTGGACACCTCCTAAACAAGCTGCAGAACTAAGGCCAGCCTCTTGCAAGGGCCTTGAAGGCGCTGGTTTATTGCTGTGAGATTCCTGGGTGGAGCTGCGTTTACAGAGGAATGTGGCTGTAAGTACGGAGTTGTTCCTCCGCCTGCTCCCTCTGAAAGGCACACAAATGCCAGCAAGTCTTGGGAGGCAGCCATAGTGATGTGTAGCTATCACTTAGCTGCTTAAAAATGTAGCATGACAAGCTGTAGGCAACTGAGGAGACTCCAGGAGTGGCTTGATGGCAACTCCTTGAGCCAGGTAATAGGCAGCCTCACCTGAGGGGATGCAATACTGGACCAAATGGTTGTAGTGGAAGGCTAATAGGCCTATTAGATGTCCTGTTTTGCCCCACCTGCTGATGATGGGGGAAGCAAGAGTGGGAGGAAAACAAAGGTTTGGGCCATTATGATTAACAGGTACCCACAGGTATTTAGGTACTTGTTAGTGTCTTGCCCAAATAAGGGTCAGCAATCCCTGGGTTCACCTAATATGGTCAGCTTGGCAAATGCCATTCTGATTGGTGAATCTCTGTGGCCAAAGGAGCCATTGCACTCGGGCAAATAATAGAAATTGAGCTAAGTTGCAAGCAGCAGAGCTGCTCTGTGCTGCTCTGTGCCGCCTCTGCCACCTCTGCCGCCTCTGCCTCACTGCTCTGACTCAGTGTGTGTTGCTCTGCTCTACATTCTGCTCTATGGACTGCTCAGCTTGGACAATATGGTCTGTTCTGCCTCATGCTTCAGACCAACTTAGCCCTGATGTTTTGGGCTTGAACGATCTGGAAACTGAAGTGCCTGAAGTTTCCCAGGAGAAGGTATTAAGTGCCTCATGCCTTCTCCTGGGGGTGAGAAGTGCCACCCACATTGTGCTCTCTGCACATCTGCAAGAGCTCCTGCCTGCACCTCTGCAAACCTCTGTGCCAAGAGGAACCAAGATCAGGTCAGAGATCATCTGCCTCTTTCCCAGCACCCTGCTAAAGTCAGGGAAGATCTGGAAGTCTCTCAACAGCTATCAAGATGCCGAGCAGCTCCAACACTGCCACAAAGGAGCAATGGTCTATCCCTGAATTCTACTCCACTGCTGTGAGTAAAACAGACTTTCCCTAGGGCTCCAGGCTGCCTATTTATAAGTGGGGCAAAGCCATTAGCAGCTAAAGTTTTTCCAATATTCTGATTTTCCTAAATTACTAAATTGCCTGTAAGGATCTTTTTGAAGATTTTTCCCAACCAAACTAGAACCTAAATTTAACTGGTTTGCAGACAGTTTGTGGGCAGGGCTTTTCAGAAATAAAATAACTACATATTTTATAATTCCTGCCTTGTTAACTGCCCACAATCAAGTCTAGAGAAGAATCACAAAGACAATCAGAGGGCTGAGCACCTCTCCTATGAAGATGAGCTAAGTGTGCTGGTGTTATGCAATCTGGAGAAGAGGAAGCTCCAGGGAGACCTTATATCATCCTTCCAGTACCTGAAGTGGGCTAGAGGAAAATGGGAGAGGGACTTTTATAACTAGAATAGGGTAGGTTTAGAGCAGACATTAGGAAAAAATTCTTTACTGTAAGAGTGGTGTGATACTGGAATGTGCAGTTGTGGACTCCTCATCTCTGTTAAGTGTTTAAGACCAGGCTGGATGAGTCTTTGAACAGCCTGGCCTAGAAGTGTCCCTGCCCATGGGTGAAGGGGTTCAAGCTAGATGAATCTCAGGGAGCCCCTTTTAACTCAGACCATTCTGTGATTCTGTGACTTACACATCGATGCAATCATATTTGCTGTTGCTCTCTGATGGTCTGGGAACCACAGGGCTGCCAGTTTTGTTGGTGAAAAGATGATAAGGGGCTGCGCCAGCGCACAGAGGCATTGCCCAATGAACAGGTACAAGTAGTTCTGGGAACCAAGGCTCAGGAACTTCAGGACGCTGAACATCCGGATGATGCTACCTGTCATGTTCAGCCACGCACTCAGGATCACCTGCAGCAAGCAGAAACAGCCAGGGATCATGTGCTGGATGAGACCCCAAAAGCAGGACTTAATGCAACAGAGCGGCCTAAGCAGAGTCCCAGATGCACTCCAGGAGACACTGGGTATTGATTAACACTGCACTAAAGTTGCCCACCAACCACCCACACAGACCACTGCAAGGTCCTCCTGATACAACAGTGCATGAGCTACCTGTCTCTCTTTAGGGAGCAAAGTGGCCCCCAAGAGAAAACAGACCACAAAGTAGCTTATGCAAGACAGGAGTGACTGTCATGAGTAAGATGAGAAAACCAAAGTTCATTATTACACTCTGCAAGCTTGCACCATCACCTGTATTTTGCTGTGACAATCCAAACATCATGGCAATGAGTCATGCAGCCTACAGATCCCACAAATGCACTTCCTTTACCACTGGCAAGTTGCTGTTTCAGTGCCACATTCCACAGCACTCTCGCCTCTGAGAAGACAGTGTAGAGACCCCCAAAGCTGGCTTGGCACAGACCAGCCTCTGAGCTGGAAGGAGTCCCTTGCTTGCACCCTGCCCCACTGCTATCCCCAAGCTGGCCCCAAAAGCAAAATAATTATATTAACACATTTTATAGCAAACCCTACCCAATTATAGCAAGCTGCTCACAGCATCTATTCCTGTCAGTCCATTAAGACAGCAAAAATCGAAGCAGAAAAAGGCAAGCAACATTATTCTGACTTTCCCCCACTGTCCTCCACCTCCCAGCTATTACTGAACTGGGAGAGAGCTTTCAACATGCTCATCCTCTGCAGCATTTTGGCAAGACTGCCACTCACAGAATGCATGCTACTGCTTGGTGCAGCTACTGCTCTCTCTAGGTGAAATGCCCTCAGAGAAAACAAAACAGTTCAACTTACAGCACATCTGAGCCCCACGCTGTCAAGAACCCACGTGGCCACCAGACCAAATGGGATCGAGATGAGGAGGTAGACTATTGAGAGCCAGTTGACCATCTCCAGGGAAATGTGGAAGTAGGCAGCTGTCTTATCAGCAACGGGAGCAAAGGTCAGCCACAGCTGCAGAGTAGAGTGCAAAGATGGTTAAACATGAGCAGCACAGTAAAATTCAGCACCCCCCTCAAACTGCCTGAGTTGTGAGGTGTCATGGAAGATCCACCTCCTGGCTTGCCCAGTCATGACCCCATGGTTCCTTTTCCTCTGCTTAGAGGTGGGGAAGCAGAGCTCAGGAGGAAGACAAATGCTTGGAGACACCCACTTTGAGGGTCCAATACTTGCCCAGACTTGTTCCTCCCTGTGCTGGTTTGAACTAATTGGAGAATTTGAGTGAGAAATTAAGACTATTGGCTGAGAAATGAAAATACATGGTGTCACTTCATTCAGAGCTCTACTGAGAAAGAAAAAAAAAGTTGGTTTAAGTGACAGAATCCAAATACAGATAAGTCAGAGTGCTTCAAGCCTCTCTGGCTGCAGCTGCTCTNGAGAGGGCTGTGGTGTTTCTGTATTACCTTTTCACTGTATATATCTGTAAATATCTGTTACACATTGTAAATATCTGCTTGTATATTGTGCATTGCTGTAAATGTAAAGATTCATTTATCAACTTCCAGTGTTCTGAGTCCTAGCCTGGGTTATTTCAAAAGGTGGGGGGGCAGGTAACTGCTAAACCACCACACTCCCACTAAGGGAAAACAAGCTCCTGACTTCACCTAATCTGGTCAGGTTTGGCAAAGTGCCATTCTGATTGCTGAGTCTCTGTGGCCAAGGGAGGCCATTACATTCAGGCAAACAATAAATAGGCTTCTGCCACATGCTGGTCTCCTTTTGCTTTTGCTTTGCCTGCTCTGCCCTGCCACATTATATAATCATAGTATGGTTCAGGTTGAAAGTGACCTCAAAATCATCCAGTTCCAACCCCCCTGTGCCATAGGCAGGGACACCTCCCACTAGAACAGGTTGTTCAAGGACTCATCCAACCTGGCCTTGAACACCTCCAGGCAGGGAGCAGCCACAACCTCCCTGGGCAACCTGTGCCAGTGTCTCACCACCTTCACTGCAAAGAACTTTCTCCTAACATCCAGTTTAAATCTCCATTCTGCTAGTTTAAACCCATTACTTCTTATCCTGTCATTACAAGACCTTGTAAATAGTCCCTCCACAGCCCTCCTGTAGGACTCATTCAGATACTGGAAAGTCTCCAAGGTCTCCTCAAAGCCTTCTCTTCTCTAGGCTGAAGAGCCCCAACTCTCATAGCCTGACCTCCCTGGGCAAATTATGCTCTGCTCTGCCTGCAACAACTTTCAAGACACCCACAGAACTCCCTTCAAGTGTTTGGGTACTGTCTGATCCTATTTTGTGAGTAAATATTCAAAGCCTCTCTGTAAGAAATTCTGCAACTAGGTTCTATTGTGCCTTTCTGCCTTAGCAGCAGAAAGGAGCCTCTCGAGTCCCCTAGGGGCCAAGCAGTATAATTGAAACTAAGAACCTCTTTCCAGTTTTAAGTTTAATGCTTTGAATTTGCTAGTTATTTCCTTAAGTGTCCTGGTTTGCCCGTTCCCTGTGAGTATATATATCCAAACCCTGCATTTTGAACATTGTAAGTAAGTTTTCCGGGGAGATTTAATGTTAATAAACAATTTTCATGGTTGATAACAACCATTGCCTGGTGTCCCAGGTTGGGAATTACAGGGTTAAAACTCCTCTAGGGACTATGAGGAGAATGTTGTTCAATCCCCTAATTCTGCTATCTCTTCATAAGCTCACAGCAAAGCCAGCTGGTCCTCCTTTTCCTCCCCCTCCAGCCGTGTCTGGGAGGAGCTGTTATTGGGTAAATATGTAAGCAGGTAGGCCTGTTTTGGGTCCTAGGAATGGCAAAGGCATGGCAGGGAAGGACTTGGAGCATTGGGGTTTATAGATGTAGTTTTGGGATGGGAAGAAAATTCAAGGGGGTTGCTATAACTTCTATATCTGCTCTGTAACTTTTCCATGCATCTCTCTCTCCAAAATATAATTCTGTTATTTTCTCCAATTCATTTGAGAGTTTTCATTCTGTTGGCAGTAAAACCAGGACAGATTTTTGGTGGCCTGTACAGGGCCACTGCTGAAAACTCAGCGGGGATGTGTGGAGCTACACTGCCCTTTGCCACTGGTCCTGGCTGGCCACCCTCTGCAGAACTGGCAGGAGTGAGCAAGAAGGGGAGCAAACTGCCCCCGCTGCCCGCACTCAGTAACTGGAGCAGGTTGCCTAGGGCCACATCAAGCCTGAATCCTGCATTAGCATGGAGCAGGCTGCCATCTCTACAGCTAATTGCCTCTTAAATCCAAACTGGTATTTATGGTTGCATTGGTAGCACCTATATATGGCCTTGAAAAAAAAAAACCAAAAAAACCAAAAACAACAACTTAGCTATGACTCAGCCAAGAAAGACTTTACTCCATGCTGCCCTACACACTCTCAACAGTCAAGAAAGAGCAGAAAATTCAATATATCACACCACGTGGCAGGGAAACACATAAGGTACTTTAATAACTACCTATTTTTTAACTTCCAGTCCCCTGTGTGCAAACACTTCCCTAAACCTTACTTTAGGCACTGATTCCATAAGGTTGCTGTCTGCTTCTGAGTTCCTTCAGGAATGGCAATGATCCTCAAATCAGGTTTTGAGATCATGCCTACGAGAAAGAAACAAGAGCACTACCCCAAACGTAAGGATTTTTGCATGGATCCTTTGCACAGATGCCCTCTCTGGTGCCTCTCAAAGGGACAGGCCTAACCTGAGAGCAATGAAGTGACTTCAATTATGTGGATGTAAGCTACTCTACTGCTAGGAGATGATCACAGAATCACAGAATCGCTGAGGCTGTAAAAGACCTCTGAGATCATCAGGTCCAGCCCATAACCTAACACCACCACATCAGCTAAACCATGCCACCGAGTGCCACATCCAATCTTTTCTGAAAGACCTCCAGAGATGGTGACTCCACCATCTCCTTGGGCAGTCCATTCCAGTGCCTACTCACCCCTCCCATGAGGAACTGCTTCCTAATATCCAAACTAAACCTTCCCTGGTGCATCTTCAGGCCATGCCCTCTTGTCTTGTCACAAATTGCCTAGGAGAAGAGCCTGACCCCCACCTGACTACAACTTCCTTTTAGGTAGTTGTAGAGTGATAAGGTCCCCTCTAAGCATCCTCTTCTCCAGGCTGAACACCTCCAGCTCCCTCAGCCTCTCCTCCTAAGACTTTCCCTCCAGGCCCCTAACCAGTCTCACCACTAAATGGCCTCACAACTGCTGGATACTCAAGATGGTGAACTTCGCAGCAATGTGAGCAAAAACTACAGCTTCCTGCAGAACAACTCCAGCCATCCTCTCCTTCACAGGATCACAGGACGTTAGGGGTTGGAAGGGACCCAAGGAGATCATTGAGTCCAACTCCCCTGCCAGAGCAGGACCATATAATCTAGCACAGATCACGGAGGACCACATTCAGACAGGCCTTGAAAGTCTCCAGAGAAGGAGACTCCACAACCTCTCTGGGGAGGCTGTTCCAGTGCTCTGTGGAACGGTAAAGAAGTTTTCCCTTATGTTGAGGCATAACTTCTTTTGCTGCAACTTACACCCATTGCTCCTTGTACTATCGCAGGGAGCAAGTGAGCAGAGCCTGACCCCCTTCTTCTGACCCCAGCACTCAGATATTAATAAATATTGTCTCAATGGAGGCCAGTGACAAGTGGAGTCCCTCAAGGATCAGTCCTGGGCCCAGTCTTGTTCAACATCTTTGTGGGCAACACGGACAGAGAGTGCAGCCTCAGCAAGTTTGCTGATGACCCCAAGTTGTGTGGTGCAGCAGCCAGGCTGGAGGGCAGGGATGGCATCCAGAGGGACCTGGACAGGCTGCAGAGGTGG
>VWZI01003041.1:46252-56983 GCA_013396835.1 Psilopogon haemacephalus | reverse complement strand
TTTAAATAATACATTCTGATGGAATTCCATTACTGCCTCGTTTTTCCAGGACTGATCTCCATATGGGGAGTCAAATGTTAAATGCTAATGTAACAGTTTAAATATTACAGGCCTCGCTGAGGCACACTCATTAGTTTGATTATGGGGTGCTAAAATGCTGCTAAACAAAACCCAGCTGTGTTATTTCCAGCAGCAGCAACTCTTGAGTTCCTCACTGCCTTCCAGATGGTGGTGGTGGTGGTGGTGGTGGTGATGATGAAACCTTGTACCCAGAAACAGTATTTCAAGACATGCTGTATTTTGTTAAGCCAGCTCCAGGTACATTTTGCCCCTCCTGTTTCTTTACACAAGACACTGACACATGCATGACACTGCAAGCCAGAGCACTGCCAGCTCATGTTGGACAAGAAGCTCAAGATGAGGCAGCAGTCTGCACTTGCAGCCCAGAAAGCCAAGCAGAGCCTGGGCTGCATCAGGAGCAGTGTGGCCAGCAGGGCCAGGGAGGTGATTCTCCCCCTCTACTCTGCCCTGGTGAGACCCCACCTGGAGTACTGCATTTAGTTCTGGAGTCCCTGGGACAAGAGGGATGTGGACATGCTGGAGTGTGCCCAGAGAAGGGCCACGAGGATGCTCAGAGGGCTGCAGCACCTCTGCTATGAGGACAGACTGAAAGAGTTGGGGCTGTTCAGTCTGAAGAAGAGGAGGCTCCCAGGTGACCTTCTTGTGGCCTTACAGTATCTGAAGGAGGCCTACAGAAAAGCTGGGGAGGGACTTTTGAGGCTATCAGGTAGTGACAGGACTAGGGGGAATGGAGCAAAGCTGGAGGTGGAGAGATTCACATTGGATGTGAGGAGGAAGTTGTTGAGCATGAGAGTGGTGAGAAACTGGAATGGGTTGCCCAGGGGAGGTGGATGGGGCCACATCCCTGCAGGTGTTTAAGGGCAGGCTGGATGAGGCTGTGGGCAGCCTGATGTAGGGTAGGGTGTCCCTGGCCATGGCAGGGGGGTTAGAACAAGATGATCCTTGTGGTCCCTTCCAACCTTGAGTGATTCTATGATTCTATGATTTTGTGTTCAGTGGCTGCATACTTCAAGGCAAGCTGAGGTCAAGCACCGTGGCACATTTCCATTAGACCCCCTGGTAAAAAAAAAACAACAAAACAAAAGAAAACAGCAAAACTCCTTGCTGAAAACCAAGCATTTGGAGGCTGCCCTGTATTTCCACCCTGAGACAGATTTCAACTTTTAGTATGTATGTGTGAGAGCACAGAAGGGGGACACTGCAGCCCACTGTCCCAGATTGGGAACTACAGGGTTAAAACTTCTCTAGGGACTAGAAGAAAATGTTATGCAATTCCACAATGCTGCTATCTCTTTATAAGCTCACAGCAAGGCCAGCTGGCTCTCCTTTCCTCCCCCTCCTGCCATGTCTGGGCAGGAGCTGTGCTATCAGCACAAAACAATGTAAGGGGTAGTCCTGCTTTGGGGGCTGGCAGAGGCATTGGTGGTTGGAGGGGGAGGATTGGGGATTATAGATTTAGTTTTGGGATGGGGGGGTGGGGGGTGAAAGTTCAAGGGGTTTGCTATGATTTCTGTGTCTGCTCTGCAGCTTTCTTTATGTATCTCTCTGTCCAAAATACAATTCTGTTCTTTCTCCAATCTGTTTGAGAGCTTCATTCTGTCGGCAGTAAAACTACGAGACCCGTTCAAGTCTGAAGTCTGTCTTAGGCATAGGAATAAGATTTATTTATAGGTACAGAGAGGAGGAAAAAAAAAAAAAAAGTATATTTGTGCTGCCTCTGTTTAGGCAAGGGCCACTTAGCATGGTTGTTCCAACAGGTAAAATTAAAAACTGGGCAGTAGGGATTGTGGCTGTGTGGTGGTTCAGCAGTTACCTGCCCCGACCACACACACACACTTTGAAATTGCCCAGGCTGGATTCAGCCAGATGGAAGTTAAGGAATGAAGCTTTATATTTGCAGCTTTGCACATTATACAAGCAGATATTTACAATATATATAACAGATATTTACAGATATAAATATACAGTGAAAAGGTAATACAGAAACACCACCGCCCTCCCAGAGATCACAGTCCCTAAGAGGGGTTTCCAACCACCTGTGCTGGTTTGAACTAATTGGAGGATTTGAATGAGGAATTAGACCATAGGCTGAGAAAGGAAAACACTGATGATGCTGCTGCAACACTTCCCAATCTTTTCCCACTATCTGTCTTATATGCCAGGTAGGAGAGGTAGATCAGCCACGTGGGTTAGCAGCAGGAAAGTAGTTAGTGAAGTTACACTCTGATGCTCCAATGGAATTCTACTAATTTATCATTTTATGGCCTATCCCTGGAATGTTCAGCTCTTCAACTCAGAGATTCCAGTACTTTTCCACTTTACAATCAGTGTTTATCTGTTCCTGATTTTTTTTTTTTTTTTTAATGTCTGAGCTCAAACAGCCACAAACAGTCATGAGATTTTCTCAGTGAACACAAGCACAGCCTTTAATCATGGCCCTGGGAATTCACAGAGCATGACAAACCTGAAGGTGAAGTGCATCCCTAATGACAGAATCACAGAATTAAGCAGGTTGGAAAAGACCTCTAAGATCATCCAGTCCAACCTAACACCTTCTAATTAACTAAGCCATGGCACCAAGTGTCTCATCCAGCCTCCTCTAAAACACCTCCAGGGATGGGGACTCCACCAACTCCCTGGGCAGCCCATTCCTATGCCAATCACCCTTGCTGGGAAGAACTTCTTCATAACATCCAGCCTAAACTGGCCGTGGCACAGCTTCAGGCTGTGTCCTCTTGTTCTGTCCCTGGTTGCCTGGGAGAAGAGACCAACCCCACCTGGCTACAGACTCCTTTCAGATAGCTGTAGAGAGCAATGAGGTCTGCCCTGAGCCTCCTCTTCTCCAGGCTGAACAACCTCAGCTCCCTCAGCCTCTCTTCACAGAAGAGGCTCCCCCTCACCAGCCTTAGTGCCCTTCTCTGGACATGTTCAAGCACCTCAACATCTTTCTTAAACTGAATCTTAACTAAATTGAATCTTAATTAAATTGAATCTTAAATTAACTCATGACAGTTCAGTATACATTTGACACAGACTTCCAGCACTGAAGTGGGCATCACTCAGGAAGCCAACTCCAGCCCCTCTGATTCCTGAGGACAAGCTGGAACACAAGGGGGTTTATTTCCTGCCAAATTACCTCTCAACACGATGCCATGCTAAGCAAGTGAGTGCACCACCTTCTGCCTCTGGTTTTCCCACCTGTGATGCCAGCTGTCTGCTGGCAGGTAAAGCCTTTATCCTACATGTGGGTTCTGGAACCCTGCACTGCCAACGCTGGTACTTATGAGGATGCTTTCACTGATAGGCATGCCCTCAGGCAAAACAGGGTGAGGATGATGGAGCTCTTTACTAGTGAGATCTACGCCCTGTAACTGCTAAAGGCAGGGAATACAGACTGAGAGTTCTTCTTAACTCTGCTTTGGCACACCAAAACCTGCTGTCAAAGCTCCCCACTGTAAATCACACGACAGACACCAAAGGAGAGACAGTGTGTGGGGGTTACAGGATGCCACTCCCCACAAACCTGGGGCACATTAAAGAAAAAAGTTACCTCTGCTCTTGCAGGGCTGTCCACACACTTGTTCAGTCCCTGCCTAAGCCTCACTTTTTAAGAAAATACCCTCATGGTCTACAGTCACCTCTGCCTGCCTGCAATCTGCAGCTGCCTGTGCAGCCACCCACGCTGCACTGCTACATCTGTGCCCCCATGTTCTTCCCTGAAGGCAGTTCTACAGGTGCCACAACAACACAACTGAGAGAATCCAGTCCCTTAGAATCATACAATGGTTTGCATTCTTTCCCAGGTGCAAGACTCTACACTTGCCCTTGTTGAATTTCATTCAATTCCTCCCCACCCAACTCTCAGCCTGTCCAAGCCTGGCTGAATGGCAGCACAGCCTTCTGGTGTGGCAGCCACTCCACACAGCTTAGTGTCATCAGCAAACCTGCTGAGAGGGCACTCTGTGCCCTCATCCAGGTCACTGGTGAATATATTGAATGGAACTGGTCCCAGTACTGACCCTGGTTACAGGCCTCCAACTAGACTCCATCCCGTTGACCACAACTCTCTGACTTCTTCCCTTCAGCCAGTTTCCAACCCACCTCACTGCATGATCATGCAGACCACTCTGCCTCAGTTTAGCCAGAAGGATGCTGTGGAAGGCAGTGTCAAAGGCTTTTCTGAAATGTAGATAAACCACATCCACTGCTTTGCCATCATCTATCCACCTAAAATGCTGGTCAAACTGGGTTGATGAAAAGCTCAGCATGAGCCGACAGTGTGTGCATGTGGCCCAGACAGCAACTGTGTGCTGGGCTGCAGCAAGAGCAGCTGTGGCCAGCAGGGCAAGGGAGGGGATTCTGCCCCTTTGCTCTGCTCTCCTCAGACCCCACCTGCAGTACTGTGGGCAGTTCTGGAGCCCCCAGCACAAGAAGGACATGGAACTGCTGGAGCCAGTCCAGAGGAGGGCCACAAAGATGCTGAGAGGGCTGCAGCAGCTCTGCTATGAGGACAGGCTGAGAGAGTTGGGGCTCTGCAGCCTGCAGAAGAGAAGGCTGCCAGGAGACCTTGGAGCAGCCTTCCAGTATCTGAAAGGGGACTACAGGAGGGCTGGGGAGGGACTGTTCACAAGGTCTTGTTATGACAGGATGAGGAATGATGGGTTTAAACTGTCGGAGGGGATATTTAAACAGGATGTTACGAGGAAGTTCTTCTCAGTGAGGGTGGTGAAACACTGGCACAGGTTGCCCAGGGAGGCTGTGGCTGCTCCCTGCCTAGAGGGGCTCAAGGCCACGTTGGATGAGGCCTTGGGTGACCTGTTCTAGTGGGAGGTGTCCCTGCCTATGGTGTGGGGTTGGAACTGGATGGTCTTTGAGGTCCCTTCCAACTTAAGCCATTCTATGATTTTATGATTCTATCAGAACACGACTGCTCCTTGGTAAAACCATGTTGGCTGCTCCTAATGATCCTCTTGTCCTTGATATGCTTAAGGGCTGCTCTGAGCATAAATTGTTCCACTGGCCATGGTCACTCATGCTGTGGACCACTGCATCTCGTCCCTCAGCGTTTGGGATGGCCTCTTCCTTCCCTTCCAGATAGGTGGACAAATTTATGACCATGAGGAACGAGGTAGAGGCAATGCTAAGTTCTGTGGCTGTGTGCTAGCCTGAGCGAGTCAGGGAAGCCCAAAGGAGTGTGGAGAGATCCACTGAGGTGGCAGCTGTCACATGTGAAGGTGGCTGTCCCAAAGGATCATGTGCAGAGGGTGCTCAGAGGCACAAGAGAGCAGGGCATGGGAGGAGGAACAGCAGCTCTACTTGTCTGACAGGTGAACCCTACTGGTGGTTGTCACCACCTTGGAAAGAGATTGACTTCAGCTGGCAGAAGGCCATGCACTCAACACTAGCCAGGGTGGGCTTGGGAACCTGGATGGAGCACCCATGGCAATATGCAGCTGTCCAGAGGTTTTCACTGGCAGTGAGTGGCAGTTGTGACAACTGCTGTGTGCACTGCAAGCAGGTAGATGATCTCCTCTGCCAGGCAGCAGAGTTGCTACCACCTCTGGTCTGGAAGGGGCCCTCTGCTCCTGCACACTGATGGCTGCTTCCATCTCCATTTCAAGGAGACCAGACCCTGACGCCGCCAGTGTATCCCTCGTTGCTTCCCTGATGCTCCTCAACCTTTCCACTGCAATTTGGAAACGTTCCTGTGTGACCTGCCCTAGGTGATCCTGATTTGTCAGGAGGGTTTGACTCAATGATGAGAAGAGAAGGTTATCAGGAGCAGTCAGCATGGATTTACCAAGGGGAAATCATGCTTGATGAAGCTGATAACAGTCTGTGATGCTGCAACTGGGTAGATGCAGGGAGAGCAGTGGATATAGCCTACCTTGACCTCAGCAAGGCTTTTGACACTGTCTCCCACAACATCCTTGTGAGCAAGCTCAGGAAGTGTGGAATAGAAGAGCAGGCAGTGAGATGGGTTAGGAACTGTTTACACACCAGAGTGCAAAGAGTGGTGACCAATGGTGCTAGGTCCAGCTGGAGAGCTGCAACCAGTGGAGTCCCCTAGGGATCAGTGCTGGGTCCAGTGCTGTTCAACATCTTCATCAATGACACTGATGAAGGCACAGACAGACAGAGTCTGCTCAGCAAGTTTGCTGATGACACCAAACTGGGAGGCTTGGCTGACACAGCTGAAAGCACTGAGGCCATCCAAAGAGACCTGGACAGACAGAGCTGGGCACATAGGAACCTAGGGAGGTTCAACAAGGATGAGTGCAGAGTCCTGCACCTTGGGAGGAATAGTAAACTGCACCAGTACAGACTGAGATCTGATCTGCTGGAGAGCAGCCCTGTGGAGAAGGACCTGGGAGTGGACAAGAAGCTCTCCATGGGACTGCAATGCGCTCTTGTGGCCAAGAAGGCCAATGGGGCCCTGAGGGGCATTAAGAGGAGTGTGGCCAGCAGATACAGGGAGGTTCTCCTTCCCCTCTACTCTGCCCTGCTGAGACCTTGCCTGGAACACTGCCTTCAGTTTTGGGCTCCCCAGTTTAGGAGGCACAGGGATCTGCTGAATGAAGTGGACGATTACAAGGCTGATGAAGGGGCTGGGAGCACTGCCCTGTGAGGAGAGGCTGAGGGACCTGGGGCTGTTTGGGCTGGTGAAGAGAAGACTTAGAGGGGTTTGCAATCAATGTTTATAAATATCTGAGGGCTGGGGGTCAAGAGGAAGGGGCAAACTCTTCTCAGATGTGCCCTGTGCTAGGACAAGGAGCAATGGGTGTGCACTGTAGCACAGGAAGTTCCACCTCAACATGAGGAAGAACTTCTTTACTGTAAGGGTCACAGAGCATTGGAACAGGCTGTCCAGGGAGCTTGTGGAGTCTCCTTCTCTGGAGACTTTGAAGCCCTGTCTGGATGTGTTCCTGTGTGACCTGAGCTAGAGGCTACGATCCTGCTCTGGCAGGGGTGTTGGACTCGATGATCTCTGGAGATGCCTTCCAACCCCTAACACTCTGTGGTCCTGTGATCTCTGGAGGTCCCTTCCATTCCCTACCCATTTTGTGATCTGGGAGAATGCTGGAATACCCACTGCAATAACAACATCATTTCCTCTCCAAGTGCAGGAATTGTATTTCCCACACTCCTTTCCTGAGGCTCAAGCCTCGAGAAGCATGTTCATCTCACTGTGACTTCTGAGTTTAAAGGCAGTGAAAACTCCAGTGCATGCCAGTCTGGGCAGGAAGCCACCTCCAGACACACTTTTTCAGTATGGAAACTTGTGCTTTACACAGTGAAGTACAGCAGCTGATGGTGAAGGGGACAGAAGACCCTCTGAAGAACCACAAGCTTGTTCTAGCTTGCACTGGAGTACAAAGCAGCTTCCACTGCTTTCAGTACACAGCTGGCTGTTTGGGCAGCTGTGCCACATCACTAGAAGAAAAAGACAGAAATGTTTATTCTCAGCTCCAGAAGAGCCCCCCCCTCCACACCCCCTTCAGCATTTGGAACTATTTGGGACCACCCATCAAAGCAACTGTGCTGAAACTCAAACCACCTGACTACTGCTGATGTTGGAGGGGCAATGGCTCAACTTTCAGGCCTTTCCCTTTCCCTCGGCTTTCCTGCAGCTCCCATTTTGTTTGCTCTTCTCCTGCACCTCCCAGAGACTGCCTGTTGCCTTCTCCACTAATTGCAAGCCTGCCCAGGCACTCCTGTAACCAAGAACAGGTTACAGCCGTTTTCTCTTCCTGTCCCTCTTCAAAGGAGAGATGGCACCAAATGGGGTGGGAGTGTTCATCTGCTCAAAAGCTCTGCAAGAGGGGTGCGGACAGGCCAGATCCCTGGGCAGCAGTCACTTGTGTGAGGTTTAACAAGGCCAAGTGCCAGGTCCTGCGTTTGGGTCACACCAACCCCATGCAGCGCTACAGGCTTGGGGCAGAGAGGCTGTAAAGCTGCTTGGTAAAATCCAGACCTGGGGGTGCTGGGTGAGAGCCACCTGAACACGAGCCAGCAGTGTACTCTGGTGGCCATGAAGGCCAACAGTGTCCTGACTCATATCAGAAGTAGTGTGGCCAGTGGGGCAAACGAAGTGATCATGCCCTTGGGCACTGATGAGGATGCAGCTGAAATATTCACTTTTGGTCCCCCCACTACAATGATATTGAGCTGCTGGTGCATGTCCAGAGGAGGGCAGACTCAAAGCTGGCTTGAGGCTAATTGGAGTATTTTAATGAGAGAGATTAGGTTATAGGGCTGTGGAAAGAGAAAAACAATGGTGATGTCTACTTCACTCATGGGTTTACTGAGATGTACTAAAAGCAAGGACACAAACATAGATAAGAGAGAGTCGCTCTGGTCTGAGCTCTGGCCGTTGGTCTTTCCCTCTCCTTGGCTTCTAGCTGGATCTGTGTAATCCAACTAATTGATGAGTCTATGACACCAAGCTGTGTGGCACAGTCAACTTGCTAGAGGGCAGGGATGCCATTCAGAGGGAGCTGGACAGGCTGGAGAGGTGTGCCCAGGNCTGTGGGCAGCAGGGCAAGGGAGGGGATTCTGCCCCTTGGCTCTGCTCTCCTCACACCACACCTGCTGCACTGTCTGCAGTTCTGGAGCCCCCAGCACAAAAAGGACATGGAACTGCTGGAGAGAGTCCAGGGGAGGGCCACGAAGGTAATCAGAGGGCTGCAGCAGCTCTCTTCTGAGGACAGGCTGAGAGAGTTGGGGCTCTGCAGCCTGGAGAAGAGAAGGCTTCGAGGAGACCTTATAGCAACCTTCCAGTATCTGAAGGGGACTACAGGAGCGCAGGGGAGGAACTATTCACAAGGTCTTGTAATGACAGGATGAGGATGAATGGGTTTAAGCTGGCAGAGGGCAGATTTAAATGGGATGTTAGGAGAAAGTTCTTCACAGTGAGGGTGGTGAGACACTGGAACAGGTTGCCCAGGGAGCTTGTGGCTGCTCCCTGCCTGGTGGTGTTGAAGTCAAGGCTGGATGAGGCCTTGAGTAACCTGTTGTAGTGGGAGGTGTCCCTGCCTATGGCAGGAGGTTGGAACGGGATGATCTCTGAAGTTTCTTCCAACCTCAACCATTCTATGATTCTATGATTTTACCTGCTTGAGCTCAGCCAAGCCTGAGTCCATTTAACTCTGGCCAAGTCTAGGTGACGACCTAGCAACAGCCTAGCAATGAGTTGCACCACCAGGTCCTGCTGCCCCAGCCCAAGGGCCTGCTCCTTTGCTGTGCACTGCACCAGATTAGTCTGCTCCAGCTCATAAACCTGGATCCTGCTTCACCCAGGTGGCTGACTGCTCCGATGACCTCCTGAGAGCCATGGAGCATTTGCCTTGCATCCATGGATCTTCTCTAACAACCTGCTCAATCTGAGCTACGCAAGCAGTAAAGCCCTGATGCATCATAGAACAGAATCATGGAATGGTTTAGGTTGGAAGGGACCTCAAAGCTCAGCCAGTTTCAACCCCCCTGTGCCACAGGCAGGGACACCTCCCACTAGAACAGCTTGCCCAAGGCCTCATCCAAACTGGGAGGGAGCAGCCACAACCTCCCTGGGCAACCTCTGCTGGTGTCTCACCACCCACAATGGAAAGAACTTCTTCCTAGCATCCAGTTTCAATCTCCCTTCTGACAGTTTAAAGTCATTCCCCCTCATCCTGTCATTACAAGACCTTGTCAATAGTCCCTCCTCAGCCTTCCTGTAGGCCCCCTTTCAGATATTGGAAGGCTACTATAAGGTCTTCTCAAAGCCTTTTCTTCTCCAGGCTGAGGAGCCTCATCACCACATGGAAGGCCACCACGTGGCTGGAACTGTATTTTTTTCTCATTTATGCCCCTGCATACACTTCTGGATTACAAATATTGAGACTCTGACCTGTGAGTAAATCATACTCCCTTTTCTAAAGTCTGTGAATGTTTAACCTTTAAGCAGCAGTTTGTGCTGCAAGACTCTCTCCAGCTGTTTAAATTTTCCACAACCTTCCCTTAAAAATCATTTAAATCAGTCTGATTGTACATATACACATCCTGCAAAAAATTAGTTCTGCCAACCGCCTAACAGAATCTCTGTGAGTTAACTGCAAATAAGTTCGGGGAAATTTTCTTTATCTATTTAATAAAACATTTAATAATTTTAATATCGCCCTCATTACAACTCACTTCTAACCCAGATTCAAACCCCTCCTTAACAGCACTGGAACAGGCTGCCCAGAGAGGTTGTGGAGCCTTCTTCTCTAGAGGCTTCCAAGACCTGCCTGGATGCATTCCTGTGTGGACTGCTCTGGGTGATCCTGCTTTGGCAGGGAGGTTGGACTCGATCTCTGGAGGTCCCTTCCAACATTTAATATTCTGGGATTCTGTGGTGGAGTCCCTGTCCCTGGAGGCATTAAAAAAACAACATGTAGATGGCCACGAGGGTGTTACATCAGTGGTTTCAAATGTTAAAACTCTTACAAGAAGCTAACTGAGTGCACATCAGAGTCACTGCAAGTGAATGGCAGAAGGTGATGTAGGCTCCACATTGCTTTTGAACCAAAGGGAAGCAAGAGCTGAAGGGAGGCTGCAGGAAGGCTGCAGAGGGACTTTGCATCAGGGGGTCTAGAGACAGGCCAAGGGGCAATGGTTTGGAGCTGAGCT
>VWZI01003041.1:31555-44844 GCA_013396835.1 Psilopogon haemacephalus | reverse complement strand
CCCTGGAGGTGTTCAAGACCATGTTGGAAGAAGGACTTGAGCATCCTGTTCTAGTGGGAGGTGTCCCTGCCTATGGTACAGGGGGCCTGGAAATGGATGATCTTTGAGGTCCCTTCCAACCTAAACCATTCTAAGATTCTATGATTCCATCTGCAGAATGGGAAACGCATGCATGTAATCAGGCAGGGTGGAAACGAAGTCACATCGAGTGGTGGCATCAGATGGCAAAGGCTGCCATACTGAGTGCTCTTCACTGTATGGCTGGGCACAGCACAGCAATGCTCTGTTACACCTTCCATGTTCAGCTTTAAAAGGAGGAGCTGAGGAGGATGCATTAGACAAAATGGGACCTTCTGCTCTTCAACAGAAACAGCTCTCCAGCCCCCAGGCAGGCACCACTTGCAGCAGCTCTCACAGCCCTAGCACAGTCTCCCCCATGCACCCACATGCTGCTTTCAAGGTCACAGAATCACAGAATCAGTCAGGGCTGGGAGGGACCACAAGGATCATCCAGTTCCAACACCCCTGCCATGCCCAGGGACACCCTACCATAAGTTAGGCTGGACACAGCCTCATCTAGCCTGGCCTTAAACACCTCCAGGGATCTGTACCCAACCACCTCCCTGGGCAACCCGTTCCAGGCTCTCATAACTCTCATGGTGAATAATTTCCTCCTCACATCCAATCTGAATCTCCTCATCTCCATCTTTGCTCCAGTCTCCCTAGTCCTGTCACCTGAGAGCTTCAAAAGTCCCTCCACAGCTTTTCTGTAGGTCCCCTCCAGACACTGCAAGGCTACAAGAAGGTCACCTGGGAGCCTCCTCTTCTCCAGACTGAACAGCCCCAACTCTTTCAGTCTGTCCTCATAGCAGAGGTGCTGCAGCCCTCTGAGCATCCTCGTGGCCCTTCTCTGGACACACTCCAGTATGTCCACATCCCTCTTGTAACAGGGGCTTCAGAACTGGATGCAGTACTCCAAGCGGGGTCTCAGCAGAACAGAGTAGAGGGGGAGAATCAACTCCCTGGCCCTGCTGGCCACACTGCTCCTGATGCAGCCCATCTTGGCTCTGCTTGGCTTTCTGGATTAGAAGTGCACACTGCTGGCTCATGTTGAGCTTCTCCTCCACCAGCACCCCCAAGTCCATCTCCTCAGGGCTGCTCTCCAGCCACTCACTGCCCAGCCTGGGTTTGTGCTTGGGATGGCCTTGACCCAGCTGCAAGACCTTGCACTTGGTCTTGTTGAACTTCATGAGGTTGGCTTGTGCCCACCTCTGCAGCCTGTCCAGGTCCCTCTGGATGCCATCCCTGCCCTCCACACAACTTGGGGTCATCAGCAAACTTGCTGAGGCTGCACTCAATGCCTCTGTCCACGGCCCCCACAAAGATGTTGAACAAGACTGGTCCCAGGACTTATCCCTGAGGGACTCCACTTGTCACAGGTCTCCACTTGGACATGGACTCATTGACAGTCACTCTTTGGGTGTGATCATCAAGCCAGTTCTTTATCCATCTGGTGCTCCACTCACCCAGCCCATTTTTCACCAGTTTGGAGACCAGAATGTGGTGTGGGACAGTGTCAAAGGCTTTGCTCAGCTCCAGGTCAATGCCATCAGTTGCTGCCACTCATCTATTCATGTTGTGACCTGTCCATAGAAGGCCACCAGGTTTGTCAGGCAGGATTTGCCCTTGGTGAAGCCAATGCTGATTGTACCCAATCACCTCTTCACTCTTCTCCTGTCTCAGTAGTGCCTCCAGGAGGCTGGGATGTGACTTCAGCCTCTACAGCTCCCAGGACTAGCAGGGCAAAACAGGCAGGGTGCAGCAGCTGTCCATGCATGCCTATCTGCAGCAGCACTTCTGGAGCAGACAGGTATGGGTGAGGAGTGTGCACACCCTGCCTAGCAGCACGCCAGTCTCCACTTGGGCAGCTCTCCTTCCTCTCCAAAGTACACCAAGTGGTGGCAGAAGTCCTCCAGGCTGGTGGGTCAGGAACCAGCCAGCCAAGTGTAAGACAGCTCCAGCCCTCTGCTCCCCTCCTCCTTCCTGCCTTGCTTACACTGATAAGCACAGAAGGAGGCAGGGAAACATTCACAGTGTCCTTATTCTGGTGCACTTCTCGGTCCTCAGCAGGCAGGCAAGGGAAAGCTCCTCCTACGAAATACTTCGTTCACAGGAATGAAGCAACACAAAGTTATTCCCCCTTGGCAGTTTGCCGCTACAGCAGCTGTCAGCACACCCTAAGCACACTTAAACATTCAGATTAAAAGACACACACCCTCAGCTGGACAAAAGTCTGAGGAGACACCAGCAGTCACAGTTCTGTCACCCCTGGACGGGAGTGCTGCAAGAGACAGCTGCAGATCAGATGAGGATCACGGCGTAGCTACGCTCAGAACAGCATCTCTGCCCAGGACAGCTCAGGCAGCAAGGGAATGGCTCTGGCCAGACTCATCTGGGGTAGGGTGTCCCTGCCCATGGCAGGGGGGTTGGAACTAGATGACCCTTGTGGTCCCTTCCAACCCTGACTGATTCTATGATTCTACGAATTACACAGATGCCCACTTAAGGCCTCCCAGAATAATGCGACTGGCACCACCCTGTCAGTTAGGAATTTCCAGAACAGTCCACCTTCAGGAAACGAGAACCAACCTCTGCTAAGACAGCAGCCACTTGGCACAGACCTTCAAACCGAGGTCAGTGACAGAAATCTGAGTAAAGGGCTACCTATTCTTGCTGCAAAAGCCTCCGCTGTATCATATTCACCCCACTGAATTCTGGTTAAAGAAGGGATTTCACACAGTGATGCGGAGCAGAAGGAAAGTGGGGGAGAAGACCTCTCTCAACCATCACATGCCTTGCTTTGGTTTTGCTCTATCACAGTCCTACGCCAGACTGAACTAAGAAACACTCCTTTCTCAAGCCTGCCCTTGCCACAGGGCTGAGCATGCTTTTCTGCAGCTCAGCTGCTTCCAACTTGTCCTCCTAACACTGTCAGTCTCTCCTTCTGGGGTCTGTCTCCTGAATGGCACTTTTTGTGGCACTGAAGGCCACTAAGAGAAAATAAGTACTTGTGCATGAAGTAAGAATGGGGTATAGGAGGTATCACCCTGGAGGTGATTTTTCCTTTCTGTATTGCGTTTAGGCTAACCCCTCTGAGCTAAAAAAAAAAACAGCCAAAAACTCAATAAGTACTTGATTCAACTTGGAAGTAAAGATATAAACTTTAGCAACAAATAGGAGGTAAGGGGAGTTACAAGGCAAAGGGAACAAAAAAAAATACAGGGCAGGAAAAATGAGAGGTATTAGAGGGTAAAGGGGGGGAAAAAAAAAAGGGAAACAAAATACACAATATCAGAATACAACCCGTGAAATGGGAGTTGAGTCCAAACGCTGGGATGGATGGTTTGATGGTGGTGGAAACAGGACGCAGGATTTTGAGGGTGAAATGCAGTTAGTTGAAGAGTTTCAAAGAAAACAGTTGTTATCCCCACGTGTTGGCTGGAGAGCCCGTGGTGTTCAGCAGCAAGAAGCTGGTCAGGCAGGCATCACCAGAGAGAGAGAAGACAAGATGTCCCCCTCTTTTGCAGCAGTCCTTGGCAGGAAGTGGGAGGGGGCTCAACATGACAGCTGGGGGCAGGTCAGACCACCCCCAGGGAGAAATAAGGAAAAGATTCCAGCTAGGCTTAACCCTTTACACTTTCCAGCCAGGTGTCCTCGCTGTGTGCATTTTTTTTTTGCAGACTGTCTGGCACAGGAATATGCAGACCAAAGTGCTACATGCACCTCTGCACAGTAATTAAGGACACATCTTAACTTGCAAGGCAATTTTTACACCGCTTAACTGGTAAATTTATCTTTCCATCTGGACCTTTCAAACAGCAACTAAGCACTTTGATTTCACGGCCTTTCAACCACTCCCTCTATTTTGATGTGATTTCTATCATGAATCACAGAATCACAGGATGGTTTAGGTTGGAAGGGACCTCAAAGATCATCCAGTTCCCACCCCCCTGTGCCACAGGCAGGGACACCTCCCACTAGAACAGGTCACTCAAAGCCTTCATCCAACCTGGTCTTGAACACCTCCAGGCAGGGAGCAGCCACAACCTCCCTGGGCAACCTGTTCCAGTGTCTCGCCACCCTCACTGCAAAGAACTTCCTCCTAACATCCTGATTAAATCTCCCCTCTGCAAGTCTAAACCCATTCCTCCTCACCCTGTCATTACAAGACCTTGTCAATAGTCCCTCCCCAGCCTTCCTGTAGCCCCTTTCAGAGACTGGAAGGCTACTCTAAGGTCTCCTGGAATCCTTCTCTTCTCCAGGCTGCAGAGCCCGAAATCTCATAGCCTGTCCTCAAAGCAGAGCTGCTGCAGCCCTCTGAGCAGCTTCATGGCCCTCCTCTGGACTCACAAACACTTAGAAGAAGTTTTAGCATCAGGAAATGCTTGGTTGCAACTTCGTATGTCAGCGTACTTGCTGCTCCAGACCTCTGCAGTGGCTTAGAAACAGTATTTACACTCGAGAGTATTTATTCAGCAGACAATTTCAAAGCTGTGACATTCTGGCTTAGGTGCATTCAGTGGAAATAAAACTTGTGGGCATTCGGGAGGCTGGCAGGACAAGCTGAGAGGTAACAGTACAATCTTCCAGGGACACGTGAAGCTGTCAGCAACCTAATTCGTGACACAGTCATACTTGGCAGATGTGTTAAAATTACCCTTTTTTAAGTAGCCCTTCAGTTTCACTGTTAAGGTTTCAGCAAAGTCAAAGCATGCAAGTCAAAGGTCTGGTACAGAGATCCTCTCAACTGTCCACTTCTGGAAGGCTGCATGATTTTTCTTGCTACCTAACGCTGTTGTGCTGCGCCAATTTAACTACAAGCAGCCACGGAGGGTTTCACATCCTTTTCCTGCAGGACATTTGTTTGCACTCCTAAAGGACACACTGATATCCCTCAAGTTTTGGGGGTTCTTTTGCATATTCTTTTTTTTTTTTTTTTCTTTTTTTTTTCTTTTTTTTCTTTTCATGTACACACAAATTAGAATCACAGAATCATAGAATCAGTCAGGGTTGGAAGGAACCACAAGGATCATCTAGCTCTACAGATGTAGGGACACTCTACCCTACATCAAGCTGCGTGGAGCCTCATCCAGCCTGGCCTTAAACACCTCCAGGGAAGTGGTCCCAACCACCTCCCTGGGCAACCCATTCCAGGGCCTCATCACTCTCATGCTGAAGAACTTCCTCCTCACATCCAGTCTGAATCTCCCCACCTCCAGCTTTGCTCCATTCCCCCTAGTCCTCTCACTACCTGAGAGCCTAAAAAGTCCCTCCCCAGCTTTTCTGTGGGCCCCATTCTTACTACATTTCCCAGCTCCCTACCCCGGAACTCTTGCATCACAGAATACCCACTCTTTCTTCCCAGCATTTAAATGTCTGCAGGTTGCAGTGCCTGATCTTGGCTGCCTGACAGTCTGCATTCACAGCACATACATGAATTAATTCCGCACCAGCCTGATAATTATCGACACCCTCACTGGCTTGATAAGCAAACACCTGGGACATGCCACATCCACACACCAGGACTCGGTAAGAGGGAAACTCTTAGGTGTTTAGCTCCATAATTACTGGACTGGGTTTTTAATCTGTCTAACAGGTGAACTCTGGCACTCAGTAAGAATTTCACATGCCAGCAGTCTCAGCACAGAACCGCTACACTGTTCTGTAGGTGCAAGAGACCCCCCCAAAAGGAAACCTTCCTGTTCCTTTCCCTCACCAGGTAAATCTGCTGTCAGAGGCCAGCAGCGAGGCAGAGCTAACTTCTGCTCCTCCACCCACGGGGTTTCAACACTGCTTTCCTATTCTAAAGTCTGAAACATCTGACCCTCCAAGATGCTGAATATAGAATCATGGAATGGTTTTAGGTTGGAAGGGACTTCAAAGATCATCCAGTTCCAACCCCCCTGTGCCACAGGCAGGGACACCTCCCACTAGATCAGGTCGCTCAAGGACTCATCTAACCTGGCCTTGAACACCTCCAGGCTGGGAGCAGCCACAAGCTCCCCTGGCAACCTCTGCCAGTATCTCACCACCCTCACTGCAAACAACTTTCTCCTAACATCCAGTTTAAATCTCCCCTCTCACAGTTTAATCCCATTCCCCCTTGTCCTGTCATTACAAGACCTTGTCAATAGTCCCTCCCCTGCCTTGTAGGCACCTTTTAGATACTGGAAGGCTACTATAAGGCGTCCTCAAAGCTTTCTCTTCTCCAGGCTGCAGAGCCCCAACTCTCTCAGCCTGTCCTCAGAGCAGAGCTGCTGCAGCCCTCTGAGCATCTTCGTGGCCCTCCTCTGGACTCTCTCCAGCAGTTCCATGTCCTTTTTGTGCTGGGGGCTCCAGAACTGCACACAATACTCCAGGTGGGGTCTGAGGAGAGCAGAATAAAGGGGCAGAATCCCCTCCCTTGCCCTGCTGTCCACACTGCTCTTCATGCAGCCCAGGACAGGGTTCTATTCCTCCCCAATGCCTACGAAGCAGACCCAGCAGCAGTTTCACCTCTGCTCCAGAACACATTCTGCTCCATCCCAGCCTAGCTGTGCTTCTTCCTGCTGTACTCTTCTACATCACACACACACACCTGCCTACACCATCCTCCCCCTACCTTACCACCACCCTCCATGCCTCGGACCCCACCGTTCAAAAAGGGAAACCAGAGAAGTAAGTTCAAGAGGAAAAGGCTCTTATTCGGTCCCTAAGGCACGGCCAGGCAGAGGCTTCTCTGAGCTGTGCAACTTGAGTCCCGCTGCTCCAAGGATGAGGGGGTGGATCCGAGACAGGGCACTGGGGCAAGAGCCCTGAAGCTGGCCTGGCTGTTTCGAGGAAGAGATAAGAGGCGGACTGGGCTCCGGCGACCTTCTCGCCCTGTCCTCTCTCGGCAGCAGCCGCACCCAGAATTTCTCTCCAGAGCTCCTGCTCCGGAAAGGCAGGAGAGAGAGCGGACGAACTCTCTGCCTTCCCTACTCGGAGCTCGGCGGCGCGGGGCCGCCCTGCGCGGCAGACTGCGCAGCGGCAGCGGCTCACCGCGGCTCACCGCGGGCGGCCGGCGGGGCCTTCGGACGGGTCGGTGTCCACCCACACCACCCCACCCCACCCCGCACCGCATCGCACCGGCCCGCACTCACCATGGCGTTCGAACAGTTCAGCAGGCACACGTGCACAGCACAGCACAGCACGGCGCGGCAGGCACGGCACGGCCCCAACCCCGCTGCGTTCGCCGGCCTCCCCAGGGCGGCCCCGATGTGCCCTCGGAGTGCTGCACAGCACAGCACAGCACGGCGCGGCAGGCACGGCACGGCCCCAACCCCGCCGCGTTCGCCGGCCTCCCCAGGGCGGTCCCGACGTGCCCTCGGAGTACGGCACGGCACGGCCCCAACCCCGCCGCGTTCGCCGGCCTCCCCAGGGCGGTCCCGACGTGCCCTCGGAGTACGGCACGGCACGGCCCCGCCTCCCTCCGTTTGCCAGCCTCCCCAGGGCGGCCCCGACGTGCCCTCGGAGTACGGCACGGCACGGCCCCGTTCTGCTGCGTTCGCCGGCCTCCCCAGGGCGGCCCCGAAGTGTCCTCGGAGTGCTGCACGGCGCGGCACGGCACTGCCTCGCCCGGCACGGCACGGCACGGCGTGCGGCGTGCGGCAGGCGGGGATGGGCGCGGGTGCGTCCGGCGGTGCCGCGCCAAAGCAAGTGGCGCCCGTTCCGCGCTGTACCCTGCGGATGTTTACGCGGCCGCGTTTGCCGGGAGCGGAGGGAAGCCCGAATCGAGATTGCTCAGCTGCTCAGCGAGTGGACTGCTGAGACGCAGCGGGGGTGGGGGGAGACGAAACTCCTCTCTTTCTTTCTCTGTGCGTCGTTGAAACCCACCCCAGCAGCAGCCACGTCGCTAATGCCTGCTGACAGCTCCGCTCTTGTGAGAGTAACTTCTAAACTCTTGGCACCAGAGCGGCAGCTTCGGTGTTTCGGGGGTGCGGGATAGGAGGAGGTGGAGATAGGAATGAAGGAGAAGAGAAAAGGGAGGGAGAAACCATTTCAACCCCAAGCTGAGCCTGCTGCAGGGGCAGAGGGTAAGCGTGGGTTGCTTGACCTATGCTCGAGCACTGCTGATTTAGAATCATAGAATCAGTCAGGGTTGGAAGGGACCACAAGGATCATCTAGTTCCACCCCCCCTGCCATGCCCAGGGACACCCTACCCTAGATCAGGCTGCCCATAGCCTCTGCCAGCCTGCCCTGAAACACCTCCAGCCATGTGGCCCCAAACATCCTGGGCAACCTTTTCCAGGCTCTCACTACTCTCATCCAATCTGAATCTCCCCACCTCCAGCTTTGCTCCATTCTCCCTAGTCCTGTCACTCCCTGATAGCCTAAAAAGTCCCTCCCCAGCTTTTTGTAGGTCCAGTTCACATCCTGGAAGGTCGCCTGGGAGCCCTCCTCTTCTCCAGCCTGCACAGCCCCAACTCTTTCAGCCTGTCCTCCCTTGTCCCTCAGCGGGAATCGGTGTTTGCCGTTTAGCAATCGCAACTGAGGCTGCTAATCTGACGGTGAATGATTAACCTGTTCGTGTGTCTACAAATGCCGAACCTGCTTTGCCTTGTTTACGAGCTGCCGACAAAGGAGCGCTGCTTGTTCCCCTGCCGCAGGCTGAATGCAGGGCACCTTCTGCCTTGCTCCGCAGAGACGTGCTGTGACCTGAGTTGTGTGCGTGGCTTCCCTGTCCTACTGACCCAGCAGTGCTGACACGGGGAGAAACTTGCACATCAAGGGGCTTAGAAAGAGTGTCCCAGGTGTATGGGACAGCAGAAGGAGCAGCAGTGGGTGCTGGTCAGGAGCACCATCACTCTGTCCTCTCTCTGCTCTCTCTCATGTTGGCAGGCAAACCCTGTATGAAAATGGACTTATTCTGAGGCTCTGCCCAGGTGATTTGTCTGAAGTGTCCATTTCTTTTTCAGAGAGAAAAAAAAAAAAAAAATCTGTTTTATCATCAAAGAAGTCTGAATAATGCTGTCAGAAACCACAGTCTCATCTGAAATACCTTTACGGTTTCTGCTCTCTGCTCTCTGTTTTGTTAAGTAAAGTAAACGAAAAGCTCAAATTCCACACATTTTGTAGGACAGACTAGAATCAGGGCTGTTTAGCACCTTTCTGCATGATGTTTTCTACATACAGTTCTGGAGACCCCAATGTAAGAAGGACATGGAGCTTTTGGAGCAAGTTCAGAGGAAGGTCACAAAGGTGCTGAGAGGGCTGCAGCAGCTCTGCTATGAGGACAGGCTGAGAGAGTTGGGGTTCTGCAGCCTGGAGAAGAGAAGCCTTCCAGGAGACCTTGGAGTGGCCTCAAGTGGGCTACAGGAGGTCTGGTGAGGGACTATTGACAAGCTCTTGTAATGACAGGACGAGGAGGAATGGGTTTAAACTGGCAGGGGGGGCAGATTTAAACTGGATGTTATGAGGAAGTTGTTTGCAGTGAGGGTGGTGAGACACTGGCACAGGTTGCCCAGGGAGGTTGTGGCTGCTCCCTGCCTGGAGGTGTTGAAGGCCAGGTTGGATGAGTCCTTGAGTGACCTGTTTTGGTGGGAGGCCTATGGCACATGAGGCTTGGAACTGGCTGATCTTTGAGTTCCCTTCCAACCTAAGCCATTCTGTGATCTCTTTCACTTTGCCAGCTGCTGGCTTGGACGCTGCCCAGTTCTTCTTGCTGGCTTGTTTGATGTTTGTCTTTTGCTGGCTCACTTCGCTTGCTTGTTTTTGCAGTACCACACATTGTGCTATTTTCATTAAACTTTCCTTATCTCAACCCAGAAGGCTTTTGGTTTCTTATCTTCTGTTGTTTTGTGATTTGGTTTTGTTTTTGGGGTTTTTTGAGATTGCTTTCAGTCGTGGGAATGCATCTTGTGAGAGCAGGCTGTCTTAAAACCAGGGCAGTCTATTTTGGCACCCCAGTTGTGCTGATTGGAAGCTAATTGGAATACTCTAATGAAAGAAATTTGCTGTAAAAGGAAAATAATTATTAAAAGTCTGTGTCATTCATTGGTTTGCTAAATGGGATAAAAAGCCAAAGTGTAAACTGTTTATTTCTCTTTTGCCTTCTTCTCTCCTGAGCATTGGTTCTATTCACTGCTCTCTCTCGTCTCTTCCCCTAACCCTGGTTAACATTTGCAGGTAACAGAGGAAGCTTTGCTGTTTGTTTTCTTCTGGTTTTGGTTTGGTTTAGTTTTTTTCTTGTCTGGGAAAGAGAAGAGGGTGGCTTTGATCCCCTTCTCAGCAGGTTATTTGTCCAGGAAGGAATTTGGATTTCTGTATTATTTCTAATTTGTATGTAACTGTAAGTACATGCAAGTGTATACATATGCTTGTAAATTTGTCTTTGCTATAAATGCAGTTTCATCTTAATTCCAAGCCATCTGAGCTGGTCTGGTAAATTTTCAGTAGTGGAAGGGAAGTTTCTCAGCCCTCCACACCAATGTACAGCACAAAAGGGTTCAGATATCAAGAAAGAAGAGGACAAGAAGATTCAATTAAGGCTTGTTGAAAGAGTTTATATATATATATATATATGTGTGTGTGTGTGTGTGTGTGTGTATGTTTTTCCCTACTGTTTGCCATGTACTGCTGGAACTGCTGGAGAGAGTCCAGAGGAGGGCCACGAAGATGATCAGAGGGCTGGAGCAGCTCTGCTATGAGGACAGGCTGAAGGACTTGGAGCTTTTCAGCCTGGAGAAGAGAAGGCTTCACAGGAGACCTTATAGTAACCTTCCAGTATCTGAGGGGGGCCTACAGGAGGGCTGGGGAGGGACTGTTCACAAGGTCTTGTAGTGACAGAACGAGGAGGAATGGGTTCAAATTGGCAGAGGGGAGATTTGAACGGGATGTTAGGAGAAAGTTCTTCACAGTGAGGGTGTCGAGGCACTGGAACAAGTTGTCCAGGAAGGCTGTGGCTGCTCCCTCCCTGGAGGTGTTCAAGGCCAGGCTGGATGAGGTCTTGAGCGTCCTGATCTAGTGGGAGGTGTCCCTGCCTGTGGCAGGGGGTTGGAACTGGATGATCTTTGAGGTCTCTTCCAACCTGAACCATTCTATCTTGATGCCTTTGCTTTCTGGGGGCATCTAGGGCTGATGTCCTGGGGCCTGGCCCAGGTTACCTTCTATAAAACCTTACCCACTTGCACTTGATGTGCTCTTCGTGATGGTGCTTATCACCTCAGGGGAATGGATTAGAGCTATCATGAGGCTGTGCTGGGAACTGTCATGTTATGATATGGTTACTTCACTGGCTGTAGGTGTAACCTCACCCAACTGATACGCCAGGTTTTGTCCAGAGTGCTGCAGGTCTTTCCCAAGAGTACCACCTGGAGACCTGCCCCAAAAGCTGGATGATTATGAGTGGCAGGGTGTGTGGGAGAGCATGGCCAAGTGCCTGGGGTGGTGGTCACCTCAGGCGTTTTGGAATTTCACCCCTGAACAAGTGCACAATCCCAACAAACTGCCAAAACGTTTGGAAGAAGTCTGTTGTCAGCTCAGAAATTCCCAAGAGAGGGAAATCACTGCAACGTGTTGGGTCCTGGCCCATGCCTGTCAGGCTCTTCTTATCACTGTTCAGAGTGCTCAGGGGCAACAAAAGATCTCCAGACCTACAGCAGGCACCATAACTACTCCGATCCCAACAGCAGGCAGGTATTGTGGAGGCAGGGGATTAATGTGGCCAAATCAGGAACTACAAAAATTACAATCATTTTATTTCCCTGAAACCCCACCCCCGAACTATGTATAGAACAAGTTTTGGGTTTATTTGCAGGCTTGATTGGGTTGGAAAAATCTTCACGAGGATGCTATAAACGAATTTAGGGAGTCAGCATAAACCCAATCACAAATCCAGGTTTGGGTGGCTAATTCCTGGAGATCAGCCCTGAGGAAAAGGACCTGGGAGTCTGGGTTGGTGAAAAGCTCCACATGAGCCGATAGTGTGTGTGTGCAGCTCAGACAGCAACTGTGTGCTGGGCTGCATTAAAAGAAGTGTGGTCAGCAGGGCAAGGGAGCAGATTCTCCCCCTTCACTCTGCTCTCATCAGACCCCACCTGGAGTACTGTGTGCAGTTCTGGAGCCCCCAGCACAGGAAGGACATGGAACTGCTGGAGAGAGTCCAGACAAGGGCCAAGAAGATGATCAATCAGAGGGCTGCAGCAGCTCTGCTCTGAGGACAGGCTGAGAGAGTTAGGGCTCTGCAGCCTGGAGAAGAGAAGGCTTCGAGGAGACCTTATAGCAACCTTCCAGTATCTGAAAGGGGCCTACAAGAAGAACTATTCACAAGGTCTTGTAATGACAGGTGAAGGAGGAATGGGTTTAAACTGTCAGAGGGGAGATTTAAACTGGATGTTAGAAGAATCATAGAATCATAGAATGGTTTAGGTTGGAAGAGACCTCAAAGATCATCCAGTTCCAATCCCCCGCCACAGGCAGGGACACCTCCCACTAGATCAGGTCACTCAAGACCTCATCCAGCCTGGCCTTGAACACATCCAGGGAGGGAGCAGCCACAACCTCCCTGGGCTTCAGAGACATTGGCACTGCTGGAAGTAGTGATGGAGTGAAAAAGGCTGCTTCTTGGCCTGCTGTGCACAGAGGGGAAAAAAGCAGGGAGAGGATGTGTGAGCTGTAGAACAAAGCAGCCAGGCACCTTAAGGGTGCACCTTTGGGGTTGATTACCATTAAGTTACAACCTCTCATCACAGCTGAGGTGCCCCTGCCACACATTTCACCTGCTAGCTGCTGGTGCTGCAGATTCCCTGTGCTGGGGTGCTAATAGGTTCTTCACTCTTCACCACAGATTGTCATGAAACTGTAGGAGCTCTGCCCCTTTTTAAAAAGGCTTTGAAAGCTGCAATCTATCTGTCAGGTTTCTTTAAAACTCACTAATATTTTTAAAAAATAATAAAAAGAAGAAAAGAAAAAAAGGATGAGAAAGGAGAAGGAAGCAGGCAGAGGTACTACCCCGTGAATCCTTAGTATCTAAAGGAGCTGAAGTTTTATTCTGGCACTTCTTAATGTTTTAATGTTTGTATTAGCAACCCTTGATTAATCCTAGTTCCACAAAACCATTGGGGAACAGTGCTGTTGTTATGCAAATGGATCCACCGACCACTGCTGTTCTGCCTCTCTGCTTCTGCTGTCAGATGCACAAAGAGACCTCCCCAGGGTGTCTAATTTCTGATTAATCTGGATCATTTAATGCTAATTAAAGTGTGTGTTC
>VWZI01003039.1:23488-37010 GCA_013396835.1 Psilopogon haemacephalus | reverse complement strand
GAATTTGAGTGAGAAATTAGACTATTGAATGAGAGAGAGTTAAACCTACAGTGTCACTTTACCAACTTCAACTGAGACAGAGAAAAAAAAAATTGTTTTGGGAATGTTCCCAAAATATCCAAATAAGCCAGTCTACTTGCAGAGGGCCAGTCTGCTCTGGGTCCGTGCTGGCTTCAGCAGCTTTCTTTCCTTTGTCTTTCTGCCTTTGAACTAATTCAGAGTTAAATCACTAAAACGATTTTGGTCTCCAGGAGGGGTGTGGTGTCTGTATTCCTTTTTTACTGTATATTTCTGTAAATATCTGTTATATCTTGTAAATATTTGCTTGTATATTTGCATTGCTGTAAATATAAAGCTTCATTTATTAACTTCCAGTGTGTTTTTCTGAGTTTTAGCCGGGGTTTTAAAAGGTGGGGGGGCAGGTCACTGCAAACCCACTACACATGCTCATCACAGCCCTGCCATGAGAGACATCTCTTTCTCTGGTGCCTCTGCAAGCCTTCCTTGGCTGCTGCTTGTGAGAATGAAGCCAAGGGAAAACCTTAAGTTGTTACAGGGGTGACAATTCTTTACAAAGATGAGTTATAGTACAGCAAAGAGAGCCAAAGAGATGGTTTATGTGTCATTTTGAGCGTGATGGATATTCTGCACTAAGTTGTGTTTAGGAGCTGAAAGGAGACATTTGCCATTTTCTCCTCTTTCTTCATTTGGAAGTCTACAAATTAAAACTCATGTATGACATGCATGAGTTCTGGACAGCACCTATATTGTGCTGTATAGTAAATATTATTTTAGTTTACATATCTTAGGTTTAATTTTTTTTCCCTGCATAATCATAATTTATTTTCAGACTGATTTCAAGCTCCAGAAAAATTCAAGCAAGTATCAAAAGCGTACTTTATGTGTCTTACTTATGTATTACATTTGTATCCATAGAGAGGGTCTGGAACCAAGAAATAACATACCTATCTTTACCAGACTTTCAAGAGTAGGGTGAAGGTCTTTTTTGATAGACACCACTGATATGATTCACCTTCTTAAGCCTATAGACAGCTTTACCCATACTAATAATGAAAAATTGTACTTAGTGCATTCTTGCTGTAGAAATGTTATTAGTTGATGGGGTGAGGCCAACTGTACAAGACTCAGTGAGGCCAGGTGCCAGATCCTGCATCTGAGCCACAACAATCCCATACAGAACTACAGGCTCAGGAAAAAGTGGCTAGAAAGTTGCCTGCTGGCAAAGGAAATGGTGGGTCTGGTGACCAGCCAGCTGAACATGAGCCAGCAGCGTGCCCAGATGGCCAAGAAGGCAAATAACATTCTGGCTGTGTGTTAGTGTGGTTGTCAGGACTAGAGAGATGATCATGCACTTGTAATCAGCACTGAGTTTCCATCTTGAATACTGTGTTTGGTTTTGGGCCACTCATTACAAGAAAGAAATCAAAGTGCTGGAGCAAGACCAGAGAAGGGCAACAAAATTGCTAAAAGGTCTGGAGAACAAGTCCTGTGAGGAGCAGCTGAGGGAGGTGGGGTTATTTAGTCTGGGTATAAGAAGGCTATGGGGAGACCTGGTTTTCTATAACTCCCTGAGAGGAGATTGTAGCCAGATGGGTGCTAGTCTGTTCTCCCAAGTAACAGGATAAAAGTAAACATCCTCTAATTGTGCCAGGGATGGTTTAGGTTGGGCATGGGAAAAAATTTCTTCAGTGAAAGTGTTGTCAAGCCCTGGAACAGGCTGCCCAGGGAACTGGTCGAATCATAATTCCTGGAGGTATTTTAAAAATGTGTAGGTATGTTCTTAGGGACACAGTTTAGGAGCAGGTTTGGTAGTGTTAGGTCAATGGTTGGACTTGATCATAATAATGATTCTATGAACAGTTTGACAGCACAGCCTTAATTGAAGTCAGAAAGCAAGAACAACACCCAAACAGACTTAAGTATGAGTAGGCAAAAGGAGAGAAAATGTAAAAAACTACAAACTTATTTCTCTGACTTGGCAGGTAGGAAAATGAAGTGCAGTGATTCAGTAACTCAGTGATTCAGTGGCTCTGTTTTCCACCATATTTTCTACCAAATTCCTCCTCTCTTGAGTAGCATCCAAATCAAGTATTCTAACAACGAGTATAACTTTATTCCCTTATAGAAGGGCATCTTCCCCTATTTTGATTTCCTGTAGAACTACAAAATACAGTTGAATTTTGCTTACTTGAAATTCAATGCTGCACAATCATTCCTTATTTGAAACAAATTTCTGTTGCCTGCATAAGAGCAGTGAACTAGAAAATATTTTTTACCTGAAGTTCTGAAAATACCTAAGATTACTGATAATTCTAAGACTAAAATAAGAAAACCTTAGTAAAATTCAGAATATCAATAATAAACATACGTATGATTTTATTTTTTTCCCTAATCCTCTGAAGCAAAGTCATGGGACTTTGTTTCAGCTAACTCCACAGCTTGTCACCCACCCACTCTGATGTGACAGATGAAAAACTAATAGCTCATATTTAAAATCTTCCTTCTGGCTGGTTATTTTTTGGTGCCACCCACCTTACTTTGCACTTATTATCAAGAAGAAGAGTGAATTGACTTTAAAATTTATCCATCAGGTAGTGAAAAATGTGAAGGAAAAGTCTTCTAGAGACTTCAGCTTCTTAAAGTAATTTATCTGTCCTTGAACAAACTGACTGTAAACCCTCCCTTGGAGATTACATTACACAGATAAATTACCTTACATCACATGCACCCAGGGTTTTTGTCTGGTGTATGTTTGTGTATTGGTTTTCTTTTTTAATAAAATCAATCACTTCTATCTGATTTCAGAAAATTGCAGCAACCCACCTGTGCTGCGAAACAGCTGGAGAGTCACAGAGAGGAAGAAAAATGATCAGACAATGTTTTAAGTTACATTCTGGCTCATTTAATTACTATTGATATAAAGAAAAGCATGTTAGTTTTGTCACAAAAATCACATCTTTCACAAGAAAATTACTCTATACTCTTTCATGGGCCTTAAAGAAAAAAGTACAAGTGAAAATTAGACCACAGTAACAATTTTCCCCACAAATACCTTACAGATAAGGAAAGGAAACAGCCTGCCTGGAGACAGTTGAAGTGACCCAGTAAAGAACAGGAAGACTCCAAACCTTGGTATTACTACTGGTCTGAACTGTTGCTTAAGATGTGGGATTTAGATTGCAAGAATATAATTGCCCAAGGATTTTTTTTTTGTTTGACATCCCTTTTTGGAGGCACCCAGCTCAAGCTGCATCATTGTTAATAAAAACAGAAAGTTATAGGATATTTTTTTTAGCATAGTGATTCAGCAGAAACCTAGAGATGAACCTTGTTATGGTGTTATGGTTGCTGTTTTCTTTGCCATGTTGCCTTAATTTTAAAGCTCATTAAGCTCATTTCTGTCTTTCCAATTTACTATAATTGAACTCTTCCTAAATTTACAGATGTGAAGTCACTGAAAGAGGATTAAAGAGAAAGGCAGTTGGTGGATTGGTGTATTCTTTTTTTTTAATTTCACTTACTTGATATTCTGATAAAACTTCCCCCCCATGGGTAGTTGCCTCACAAATACCAGAAAAAGAATATTCCTTTTTCTTTCCCCTCAAGCTCTCAGGAAATTGAATCAGCAAGCCCCAAATCATTAATAACTTTTTTATATCTCCTTCAATCATTTTTAGAAACACTCACTTGTCAGTGACACTATTGCCACTGCTGTCAAGGAAGGGAGACTTGACTAATTCTTTCATTTTACTCTTTATCCAAAGACAAATTTGTGATCTACTTGTTTCTTAGTCTCTCTTGAACATGCTTTTACCAACTGGGCGGAGAACCTCTGCAAATGATTATTTAACTTCATAACTTCAATTAAAATATAGAAGTATAGGATCATAGAATGGTCCAGGCTGGAAGGGACCTCTAAAGGTCATGTAGCCCAACCCCCACTATAGTCAGCAGGGGCATCCTCAACTAGATCAGATTGCCCAGAGCCCTGTGAAGCCTCATCTTGAATATCTCCAGGGATGGGGCCTGTTCCAGTACTCCAACACCCTCATAGTAAAATTCCTTTTCCTAACATCCTATCTAAATCTACTCTTCTCTAGCTTGAAGCGATTGCCCCTTGTCCTGTCACTGCAGGCCTTTGTAAACAGTCTCTCTCCATCCTTCTTGTAGGTCCCCTTCAGGTCCTGGAAGGCTACTATTAGATCTCCGTGGAGCTTCCTCTTCTCCAGGCTGAACAAACTTCCCTCAGCCTGTCCTTTTTAGCAGAGGTGCTCCAGTCCCATGATCTTTTTTGTGACCCTCCTCTGGACCCACTCCATCAGATTCATGTCCTTCCTATATTGAGGGTTCCAGAGGTGGACAAAGTATCAACTCAAGGTGAGGTCTCACCAGAGCAGAGTAAAATGGCAGAATCACCTCTCTGGATCCTTACATGTCTATATTCGAATTTATATCCTTATGTGTCTTTATATTCAAATCATCAGTAAGATTATTTTGTAAGTACGGAATGACCAGTATGATGACAATACATGGAAGAGAACAGTTTCTTGCTCACTCAATAAGCAGTCATTAGTGACAGTGAGAACAATAATACTCTCAGTATTTTAGTGTTTTAATATTTAAGTATTTTCTTTACATTAGCCAGAGAGATTAACAAGATAAATAAATGGGGAGAAGGCGACACTCCCAGAATGTGATTTTTTTTTTCAAATGTATTTATCTTGGTTTAATGCATCATGCTTTGGTGTATTTCTAAGAGAGAACGTCAGACTTTCACAGAAGTCTAGACAACCAGACCTCCCATTTTCAGAGGATTAATTGTATATTAAGATAGACTGTATCTTGCTTATTTGAGCAACACCTCAAAGTTTTCTCATGTGTTCACATTCATTATGGGACAAATTATTATATGCAGTGGAAGATGGACAGGCTGGATTTTTCTTGTTCTCTAGCAAGTAACATCTTCAGCTATGTTCACCTGCTAATTTTCTCTTACCGCAGTAACCTAGAACAGAGTTTATGACATCGGCCCCTCCTGTTGACTTCTGTCTGAAGTTTTTGTTCCAACATTGTTTCTAAATGTCTATGAATGCCAGGACTTCACCATGAAGGCATAAGTAGTCATTTCAATTTCAATTTTTTTAGATGTATGAGATTTTGGGGGTGATTGAGAATTTTTTTAAAAAGGAAAATGTTACAGATCAGTCCTTACAGACCAAATAAGAGATCAACCAAACCATGGGCTAGGCAAAAAATATTAATTTAATTCTGTGGGGGTTTTGGTTATTGGCTATTGTTGGGGTTTGGTGTATGTTTTTTTGTGGGTTTTGGGGGTTTTTTTGCCTTTGTTGTTATTTCTGTTTGTTTATTTAGTATTGTTTTGTTTGGGGGGTTGTATTGGGTTTGGGGTTTTTTTGTTTGTTTTGATGTTGTTTGGGTTGTTGTGTTTCTTTCCCACTGGGCAAGAAGGAAAGGAGAAATAAACCACAAAACAATGAAGAGAAAGCTAACAATATGACACATTGTGTCCAATATAAGTGGTCATAGTGAAAGAACAGAGGCCAGAAAAAAAGCTTATAGGAACTAGATAGGTGGAAATGTAAGGAGAATTAGAGTTTGCTTAGAGAGAAAGGAAACCCTGAGAAAAAATCACAGCAGAAGCAAAAGAGAGGTGACAAAACAGTGACAATGTTAATGTCAAATCATGTGTGATTGACAAGGTCAGAATTAAATAAGCAGTAGCAACTGACTTGTGAACAAAACAGAAAATATTGAGTTTAGATATTTTACATGTGGTGAGTCAGAACAATTTAGCACCATTCAGAATGTGAGAAAGCCCAACTCAATTACTGGCTTGAATACACCTAGTACAGTTGCTGGGGATTGCAGCGTTGCACCCATAATCACAGGTTTTGCCATCAGGATTACTGCTTCTCCAAATTGGCCTTGCATTTATGTGGTTGTGTTTGTTTTGGCTCTGCAACATGCATGCATTGTACTACATATTGCCGCCTTTAAGTCTTTTTAACGAATACATTATTCGTGGCTTTTCTGAAATACTACTCTAATTGAGTCCAATTCTTTCTTAAACTGCACACTTCTTTATTACAAGCACATCTAGCTCTGAGATTTGTCCATGCTGTAATTGTGTTGAGTTGTAAAGGACAATAAAACTCTCATTTTGAAGTATTTGATTTATTCCCTTTACTGCTCTAGGCATTTCAGTGAGCCAATATGACATTTGTTGTCTATTTTTGTAGCTCTTGTATTTCACGTTGATGCTGTGAGATGTGTAAATTTGTTGCATTACTAAATTAAATAATATTTCTTGGTAGGTTTTGTTGTAACTAGCATTAAGAGTATTCAGTATTCTGCTTATAGCTTATGATCAAAACAGAAAACAAGTTAAAAGCAGGTACTTAACACACAACCAGGAGTTCACATTAGTCTGTCTACTACATTGTTAAAATAATGATGGTGCAGACGCTATTAGGGAAGTAAAACACATTCAAAACTCGCTGGTATATTCTTTGTTTTCTTTTCCCCCAACCACTCTGTTACAAAACATGCTGTTATGGGTTCATTCTGCTTTTTCATACCTTCACCTTGTCTTCTGCCTTCTTCTGAGACTCTTCTCCTTCCCTGCATTTGCCTACTACCTTGGAATCTTGTTCTCATTAATTTTTTGCCACTTCTTTTAGCTGAACTGATACCAAATTAAATCAGATGAGAAGCAGAAATAGTTCATGGAAGAAGCAGACGAAATTCTATAAGAGAGAACAAGAGTAAGTGATAACAACAAAAGCAAGACCTGACCATTTCAGTTAAGTTTTGACTGATTTTTCTCCAGCTGTAGTGTGAAACCATAGCTAGACTGAACTTAACACCTTTTTCCTGGTTTCACAGTATATATTCCTCCAGATCTTCTTCATCAGTAATCAAATATTTAGAAAACTGGGATACATACAACCAAGACATCCCATGGCCAGGGTTGATTTGGTAACGGATGACTGAAGGAATCTTAAAGCTGTTATTGATATTTTCAATAACTCTGGGAAGATTGGAATAATTTCAGAAATGGGAAAAAATTAACGTTGCATCAGTAGTTTAAAAAATATAAATAAGATGGCCTGCCTGAAGCTACTCTGTCTTGACCCTAAATAAAAGCACAATACTGTTGATGAAAGATTATGTTGCTAATTAATGAAATGTTGTTAGTGCCCCTCAATCTAGTCTTCTGGAAAATAGATTCCATAAAGCTAACATATATTTTTTTCCTGGCAATATTAGAATTTGAGCTGACACAGATAGTAACATTAGTGTATATAACCAAAGCTCAGTCAAACTTTTGTTTTAATGCTTAACGCTGTTAATGCAATCTATATTCTCTATTAATTGACAGATGTCAGAGAAATCATCATCAAATAGGTGTGCTTTTAGTGTGATCCCATAGGTGATGCATAAGTAATATATTTTAATGGGATTTTATCAATGACCTGCAAGATAACATAAGAATACCATTAACAAAGTTTGCATCTATCAGGAAGAGATAGAGTTAGGCAAATAGTAAGGGAAGGGGAAATAATTAAAAGGTCATGATCAAGCTACAGTAGTATCTAATTCAGGCTAGGCTGACGTCCTGTGTCACAGGTCAAGGTAGTGAACACCACTGGTCTTTTTTTAATATATTATCTATAATCCATGCACAACTATTTGCAAACAAAGCAGAACTACAGGTTGGACCTACCAAGCAGGAGTGAAAACACAAAGATTTGTTGTACTATGGGAATAAAGAGGCTTAAATGTGTATGACTTACCTCAAATATATAGTGTAAAGGGTTAGCACTAGGAAGCAGAAAAATATCTATGAAAGACACTCAGTCTTCTTTTCTGATTGTTAATCAAACTGACTTGGGTTTGGGGTTGTTTGTTGGTGTTGTGTTTTTTTTTATTGGTTGGGTTTGGGGTTTTTTTGTTTTGGGTTTTTGTTTGTTTGTTTGTTTTAGTTAAGTCTAATATTCTTTAAGATAACCAGAAATGAGAAAAGCAGTTCAATTAGAGCATGAAATGAACCACCTCTGTCTTAAATTTCAATGAAAAATGGTGACTATGAAGAATGAGATCAGAGCAAACACTCCCTTATCTTAAAGAGAATGAGTAATTCATATTTTTAGTTCTGCTCTGAAAAAATAGAGTAAAAATAGCAGTCACAGTTACAGCCTGAACTACAAGTGCAGCTGCATGCAAATAGAAAAAGGCAGCCCCAGAGAGAAATGCAGCATCACTTCTGCAACCACAGACAAATATCTAGTTATATTACTGAATAAGCTGCAATCACTGTGCCAAGGAGGATACATACAGATGTTCAAAATCTTGCAGTGCACAAAAAAGAACAATGGGAAGGACAATATCACCATCAATTCTTTCTCAGTTTTTGGACATTGTTTAACAACTTTTCTCTTAGCATGCATTGCTTTACAGTTAGAAAAGCTGCATTCTGTTCTTTCAACTGCCTGACCTGCATGAGTGGAAAATCAGTCAGAGATGTCTGCAGAAGGAAGGGCCACATTCATGAAGCATCAAAGCGTTAAAGATGTGTCTCAGCTCTCATTTAGGTGGGGAAAGGCAAAAGGAAGAAGCAGATGATAAGCAGTCAAACTTTTGTGTGCCTCTCTAGTCTGGAAGCAAGACTGGAAATAGTTCAAACATGATTTCTTGAAAGATTTCCAGAAGCACTTGGCTTTGGCTGGGTCAGGAGTACAGCAAGGATAGCCTTTCTGGGATATTTTGGTATAACTGCTTCCTGTCTCAGACACAAACAAAATACATGTTCTTTTACCCTTCCCTTCCTTCTCTTCCCTTCCCTTTTCCCTTCCCTTTTCCTTTTCCCTAAAGAAGACTGCTACACACCAAATCCCAGGACTCTGTAGAGAAATAGAACATCTAGTACAGAGGAGAAATGGGAAGTTAATGAATATTATAATTCAGGAAAACATATTTTTCTTTTTCTGTACAACTGCTGTATATACAGTGATGTAGATGTATGCATATTTCTATACATATAGTCAGATTCTGTCCTCAGCTATGCATACACTGTTCCCATTGAAATGTGGAAGACAAACGCATGCATATGAAGGCAAAATGTGGATCCAACAGCTGGATGTTTTAATGTAGCCACTTCAATTACAGAGCTCAGTGACCACTGCATACAACTGAAACTCTGAAGTGCTCTGAGCAGATGATTAGGCTTGTAGTGCTGTTCCTGAGTCCTGGACAGCAGTCAGTAATGCCTGAGAGAAGGGAAGAACCACAATTTTGAAAATTCTCAACTGTTCATGCATTTTTTGCATGCTATCATTGATACCCATCCTTTCTTTGCAAAGTACTCTTTGTTATGTCCATGGCCACACACAAAGCCTGTCTGACAGCTGACAAGCTCATAAACCAAGCACTGTAACCTACTTTTCTTGCTATGGATACCGCTGGAATAGCAGTGTTGCTGACTTGGCAAGACTTTCTTCAGCTGCTTCTGTTAATATTTCAGGGTTTGGCTGACATAAGACCTTCCCAGCTGCATTCACTCACTGGCTTGGTTCAAAGACCTAAGAGAATTGAATGCATATAGACTGGTTTTACTTTGGCTTGGTATGTACACAGGGAGCTGCATTTATTGAGATGAAAGTGATCTGTCTTTATTCACACTTAAGCAAATTAAAATAAAAATCCATCTCATTATAATAAAAAATAAAATATTTGAAAATTGTAAATATTATGTGCTATCATTAAATACTTGGCAAATAAGATATAATGAAAAGTCTGTGACATAAAATGATTATATAATAGGTGTTCTCTCTTCCTGTGTGTTGTATGAGACCTCTTAGAAATGCTCACCTGGAAAAACAAAATACACTTTTTTGACACAGGAAAGTATCTGCAATACACTGGATTATGGCTCCACTTTTAGTATCTTGGACAAGAACCTTAGTCCAAAAGTTTGGTGGAATTTCAGAAGGTTGAATTTTGCTCTCTGTGATTCATTAATTACTTCTTTACTACTTCTTTTGTCTTAATACACAAGAAAAGAAAATGTAATTCTTTCGATATATCCCCATTTTATAGACAGGAAATGCTCCACTGCAGAGTGTCTGAAAAGTCACTTTCTAACAATGCATCATTAATTGTGGGGTTTTTTACCAATACCGAAGACACCTTTGTAAAATGCAAGACAAGGTAAAAGTACCTTTAGAATGAAAATAATTGTCTTGGCTAGTTTTGTTACACAGGCAATTCAGGGGCAAAAAGGCCAATTACATTTTACCAGATGGAAAGTCTACCCTACAAAGAAAAAATTAAGTAAAAGCAAGGGGAAGCACTGTCACCACAAAAGCATGTGATATCGGGGAACATATGCAGCTAATATTAGTTCTTGAGGGTGGTGAATTCAAGTGTGCACTAGATGATTTTGATTTCTTTTCTCCATGAAAGCATTTTTTTACTTTTGTATTTTAAATATTGCTACTCCTGCATCAGAGATTTGCAACATTTTTCATTTATTGATCTTGAGAAATATACAGCGAATACACNGTGAAACTGTTTCCTGAAGTAAGGAAATAAGCTGTGTTTTTCACAGTGTACCCAATACAGTTAAAATAACAAAGAAAATAATAAAGGAATTGAGGATGCCTATGAAGACTTGCAGCTGAGATACTTCCCTTTGCTCAATGTAGACCTTGCATTCCAGATGCTCACTTAGCCCTCACTCTTAGTCTCTGCTCTCTATACTGTTAATGGAAAGCATCATCCCTTGAACCCTTCTTTGTGTAGCTAAGGTGTTTGATTTTCATTTGCCCTCTTAGTTTAACACTCAGCCAGTGATCAGTGCATCACTGGTGCTTCTGTTTTTCACATCATCTTCACTATTCTTTAGACAAGGTACTTCTACTACTTGATTTGAAAAGACAATGAAAAATAAATAAAATTTTTTAATCTACTAAGAAAATGGATTTCCAAAATAGCTTTCTTTTTGCTGATTAAATATAATTGTAAATATAATTTAAAATACATTAATATATAAACATAAACATAATACATATTTGTTTAAATTATGTTACTTTTTAAGAAATAATTTCCTAAATATTTTCTCTGCTATGTCACAACATGGACTCATTAAATACACATTCCTCAAAATTATAATCTCCAAGATATGAGAACCTTTGTTTCAAGGCTGTAATCTTTAGCATTAAAAACCTGATAATGAAGTAATATTTGGTATGTGATATAATCCACACCCAAAAAAAATTACATTTAAAAAAAATTACTTTTTCATAAAACAGTATCTTGAAACACTATATGAAGATAGTATAAATATATAAATACAGAAAAATCACTTTTAAAAGAAGGTAGTCAAGCTTCATAATTTTAGAGGAAACCAGGTTAAAAAACACAGAAAATTTTCAGTTAAATTCTTTTGCTTTCATTTTTTCTTACTTTTCTTCATGGAAAGAAGGATTATCAGAGAGCTGGAGCTGCTCTCCTATGAAGAGAGACTGAGAGAGTTGGGGCTGTTCAGTCTGGAGAAGACAAGGCTCAGGGGAGACCTTATTGTGACCTTCCAGTATCTGAAGGGGGCCTATAGGAAAGCTGGTGAGAGACTTTTTAGGATGTCAGGTAGTGATAGGACTAGGGGCAAAATAGCAAAACTAGAAGTGGGTAGATTCAGATTGGATGTTGGGAAGTAGTTCTTCACCATGAAGGTAGTGAGACACTGGAAAAGGTTGCCAAGGAAGGTGGTAGAAGCCCCATCCCTGGAGACTTTGGCGGCCAGGCTGGATGGGGCTCTGAGCAACCTGATCTAGTGTGAGGTCCCTTCCATCCCTGACAATTCTATGATTCTAAGAATATGTTTATGCTGCAGTAATTTCACATGTATGCAATCATCTTCTGTAGTTTGGGAAGTCTGTTGATGACATAGCTGTGAACAGGATAAAGCCATGCAGAAATAACATGGTAACTTTACATTAACTATATTAGTGACTTGGAGCAAGAAACTTTCTTTAGTGGAATAAAACACTGGGGAAAAACCCAATATCACTGTCTTCTTCCAGTATACAAATTAGTCCATTTAGGACTGGTTCCTATAACTTAGCTTACCACTTCTTACTTGGAGTTTACATTTAGTGAGGTTTAATGCTTCAATGGACAGCCCTTGAAGTATAATATTCTATGGCTTGATCCAGGTCTGCTCTGTCCAATTTCAATTCAGAATATGTGAAGGTCAAACTGCATCAAATACCTTGGTGCAGAAGACAGCATATGTCACTTTTAATAGGACAAAAGGGAGAATACTGTCTGCCTTGCAACCTAGTCAAGAAGCTGAAGGAGCAGATGGCAAGGAGATTTGCTGCACTATCTGCTCTATTCTCACTCCCCAGCAGTGATGACTTCATATTATACCACTTTATGATTTCACTACCTTTGCTGCTCCTATTACATAGAAATTCTGCAGCTAGACATACGTTAGGGATTTTCAGTTCAGCATTTTTAATATTCTTATATATATTAAGTGAACTTATATAAATTAAGTGAACTTTAATTCAGCAGTTGAGATGGTCAGGAACAATGCAACCAACCTCCTGCCACTTTTGAACAATTGCCAATGTTCTCAGCACCTGCTGCATCACAGATACAAGTCTCTATCTAAAATATCCAAGCATACTTAAGAAAATACATTAACTGTTACTTTTAATTCCATAAGAAACATTGGTATTCTTTCTTCTAAACCATTTTTTGTGTGCCTCTTGTTACCTTTATTTGGAATCTTTATTGATTCACTTACAGACTCAAGCATGTGATTAAAACTCATACCTTTGTTGAAGCATAGTGGTCAATATTTGATTCTTACTCACTGCAGAATTGTTAAGGATCCTGAACACACAACACATTCACCATTCTCACCATGAGGCTTGTCATGGAACACTATCACAACAGTGGAAGACCTCAGCTTCTATAACATTGCAAGTGCATTTCATCTCCGTGAACTTACAATCACTGATGGTGGAGACAGGCACACCTCAGTTACTCAGGTAGATTATTTTTGTTGTCGTTGGAGAGAAAAAGGCATTACTAACTCACATTTTATCTGACATTTTAAATCTGGTAATCAGGATGAGATGAAGTGCTTTCTAGAAGCAGCTGTTTCTCATAGCAGTTTGCAAAAGGAGACTGGAATACGCTGTTAGGTATAGGTTTCTACACCACAGATACCTATGTTAGAGACATCTTGAAAGTTATTGTTGTTGCCTCTGACTATAAAGGCATCTTTTGAAATACAGCTCTTCAGAGACAGCTATACTGGGCTCTTATGTACATATTTTAGGTTGTTACATTTAATTACTGATTTTCCTTGTGATTTACTTCAATTTGAAACATCTGTGTGTTCATAATATTTTTCCCTAGGAATAATGCAAATCATGTCCTTCTTTTCTCTCCTCATGAAAAAAAA
>VWZI01003039.1:0-23471 GCA_013396835.1 Psilopogon haemacephalus | reverse complement strand
AAAAAAAAAAAAAAAAAAAAAAAGCAACCCTGCAGATATATCTCCATATGCAAAGACTAAAGGAGAGAAAACTAAATATAGTCAATTCTGTGTAGCAGATGTTCTATTACTACATGTAGGATAAATAGCAAGACAGATGGATCATACAATTATGTGTTGGTTGGGGTTGGAAAGGACCTCTGGTGATTGTCCTGGTAGGGCATAAATCCTGCCCAAATTAGTTCAAACCTCTGCTCTTCCCCTCCTCCTGTAGCAAGGTCCGGGGTTTGAAGCATGTGAGCAAAGAAACAGGGTTTGGTCCGAGAAAGCCCTGTGGCACATGACCAAGTCAGGTGTCTTGTACTGTCCCTCAAGTGTTAGGGTGGACACCTAGGCACAGAACTTTGAATTCATTGGCCAAAACAATGGACACTAATGCCTATTGGCCAGTTTCACCCTTCAAAATAGTGTATTTAAGGGAAAGTGATTTAGACCTATTGCTTCTTTTCCTGCTGTATCTCACTAGGACGGGACTGCTATTCGCACCTCTTTCACAGCAGCCACGTGTTTGCAGCGTGCATTGCAAATTTGCATCAGTAGCGGCAAGGCAAACATTTCCTCCTCTCACCAGGAGACCTTGTACCTATCGGGTCTGTGAGTATAGGTGGGGTTAGAATTTCCCCTGTTATCAGGTTCCCTGTTTACCAAGTTCTGACTCTTTAAACTGTTTAAACTCTTTAATTCTGTGTTTATTAATAACCTTTGTGTAATTGCCTCTTATTGACCAAACTTCCAAAGAACCTCAAGGAATTTTCCCGAATTTTTTAATATTAATAATAATAAAATTAATATTTGTTTAAAATTATTACTAATTCATAACAGATTATTAATAATCGCAACAGTGATCATCTAGTCCAATCCTTCTGCTGGCATAGTTACACTTAGATCAAGTTGCAAGGAAACATGCCCAGGCGGGTTTTGAAAGCCTTGGGAAAAGGAGGCTCCACGATCTCCATGGATAGCCTGTTCCAGGGCTCCAGCACACTTAAGCAAACCCCCCCTCATATTTTAGTTTATACCCATTCCCTCTTGTCCTATCACTCAGCACTGAAAAAAGCCCTTATGACTTCTACTCTTTGGATACTTATAAGCACTGATAAGATTCTCATTCTTCTCTTTTCCAGATTAAAGAGCCCCAAGTCTCTCAGCCTGTTCTGTACAAAAGGATGCTTCAGTCCCCTAATTTTTTTTGCAGCACTCTGTTGGATTCTCTCCAGTAGTTCCCTGTCATTCTTGAACTTAGGAGCCCAGAACTGGACACATTACCACAGATGCAGCCTCACCAGGGCAGAGGCAGGTGAGAACCATCCTCTACAGGCACTCCAGGATAGCATTGCCCTTTTCTTCCATGAGGGCACATTGCTATGGCTTATGGTCATTCAGTTGTTCACCAGCACTCCACATCTTTCGCTACTTTCCAGCAAGTCAAGTCCTAACAGTATGGGGTTATTCCTCCCCAGGTACAGGACTCTGAACTTCGCAAGGTTCATCTCTGCCTAACACTTCTGCCTGTCTAGGTCTCCCTGAAAGTCAGCGCAACTTTCTCATCTGACAGCCCCACCTCTCAGTTTTGTACCATCAGCAACCTTGCTGAGAATACATTCTGTTGCCTCATGCTTCTTCTATCCATTACCTTTCTTCCATTGTAATCTGTTGCTAGTTTAGCAGTGACTTGTGATAAGCATGTCTGCTGCTCAAGTAAGAGAGCAGAAAATGAAAATAAATGAATTGCATTTATGTCCTCAAGGCCAATTTCCAGCCCAAAACATACTCTGCCAATACACAATGGTATGTGAAATGGTTCATTCTAATTCAACAAAAACTTAGTCCAAAGGCCTTTGCTTGTACTTTTTCCAAGCCACTCTACTAAACCATTCAGATAAATATGGAAATAGATCGTAAAGAAATTACAATCCCAAAGGTAGTTGACTAAGGCTTAGATGCTTTTGGCAGCACTACAAATGATATGCATATTATTAGCAAAAAGAATGGAAAATATGCAGAGAATAATAACTTATTTTGCTATTGTGTTTGTTTTTCTTCTATCTTGTTCATTATGTACAAACTTAGAAGTGGAAGACACAGCCAGAAAGCAACAGCCCAGTGCAAAATAAAACATAAATATAAATAGCTGGCTGAAATGAAAAGGGAACAATAACAGCAGTAACAACACAAAATAAAAATCAAGTGTTTAATTCTCACATTAGTTCAAGTCAAATTCATACTAGAGGTCTCTGGGAGAATACTGCATCCACCCCTGCCATATCATCACTACATGCGAAATACAATGACATTGCAAAAACATAGTTTTCTTCCTTAAAAGTAAACACAACATGAAGTCTACAAAATTATTTTCTATCTTTTTTACATAAAATGTCTTCATAAATTGTAAAAAAACCCAAAAACTTGGAGTTTCTGACAAAAAAAAAATCTAAAGTTTGTTAAAATATATTATATACCAAATAAAATTTTCATTTTTAAATCCCATCATATTGTTTCCATGATCATTTGAACCTATCTTTACAGGAAGGCTTTGCACTCTTTAAATTTGCCCATTTTTTTCTGTGGGCCAGACAAGAGGACCTAGTGAGCACAGGAGTCTCATGCAGAAGTGTTCATGGCAGTAAGCTTCTAAGGAGATATTTTGGCAGCTGTACATGTGAGGATGTCCCTAAAAACTGCCTTTAGACCAAATTAATAAAAAGCTAAGCACAAACAGCATTTTACCTGTTTGGAGAATGAGAGTCTGCAAACAGCCTCAAGACTATCATTCAAATGAGCCTGGGAAACATACAGCAGGGTAAGCACCTCAAGTATTTACCTTTCCACTTTGTGTTCTGAGTTTATCTCTTTATTTCAAAGGTTCCTTGTGAGAGTCATACAGCAGGTTAAATAGGGAGTGAAAATAGTGCAATCATTTTATTCTTTTTTATCCCTCCTTTTATATTTTAATGATTGGGTTTTATCCATCTTTTTATTCTGCATTTCCTCAGCTGGAATAGGTGCCTCGGAAATTTTGTGCCCTTGCCTCTGGCTTCACATCCAATCTGGGAAAAATATACTAATACTAATAACAATAACAACCACTATGTTCTTTTTGGCTCTTGCCACATGGCCTTGGACAAGTCAGTATACAGTTACTTGATATACTTTCCCTACCATCAGAATTTTTAAAGACTAATTCCTTTTCTCAGATGCACTGATATCACAAATTGAAATTACACTATACTCAGAAAGTCTGTCACAAGAGTTTGGCAAACTAACAGAAATAGATGAGAGACTGATTCCCTATTAAAATATCTTAAAATTGCATTGAGGTTATTCCAATTTAGGGAAGATTACACTGCTAGTGCTGGCAACATCTCTGTTATGCATGTGAGGTGGGAAAACTGCTCTCCAGAACTGATGAAGTAACAAGATGTAAATTCGCTACACGAACAAGCAAGATGTTAAAGCATACTTCTTCCTCAATATGGATTGCACTTGTAACTTTCTTTCATAAGCTCAGCCATTTACACACACACACATAAATTTAAGGTAATTGTTGAAGACTTATAGGTTAAAAGCATAAATAAACTGTAGTCCATCAATAGTTGCAACATATTCTATCTTTTTCTTTTATCAGCCAAGTGTGAAACACAGGCACAGCCACTGAACATTGGTTTAATTAAATCACAGCTGCTTAAGTGCTCTCAAGAGGTGGTAAATTAAAAAGTGGTTTATACATAAAAGAAATAGGCTTCTACAAGTTGGAGGAGCAATATGGCATGAACCTAATAACAAGTTGTTGGTTATATACTAACACCAAATTGATACCAATAAAAATAATCTCTGAGCATTTAAGTATGTAAAGAAAAGTATACATACGATTCTGTCTCAGACATTATTTTGGTTTGCCCTTTTTTTTTTTTTTTGTCAAATTAATGCCAAATTAACTGAAGTGTTAGTTAAATTATTTCTTGAAGACTTTTTTTTTCAATAAAGTTATTTTTTAAAATAAATGTTCCTCATAATATTGCCAGTGAGATTACTTTATGTCTGTTTTACAAATTTTGCAATTTCTGATTTTTTTTAATTAAAAAATTCTTCTCAGTTTTTAAAAGGACTTTCTTTTCCCAGATCATAGCACACTACTTATGGAAAACCACTGAATATGCCAAAAGCTTTGCATGTTCAGCTGCAAAAATATTTTCTATATTTTAACACCTTTTTTTTTTTAAACTTAAAAGTTCCTGTATGTCTAGTTAATTTCACTAAGGGTGAGATGTCCTGTTCTATATCTTGTAATTTAGAAATGCAATGAAATTATATTAGGAAAAGCACTTAGAAAGAAGGATAAGATAATGGTATCAGGTCAAATTAATAATATTCTCCAGTTACAATCTCATACTGTCTTTTCTCCCCCCTCCGGTATTGTCTGGAATAGAGATACTTTTCTTCAAAGTAGCTTGTATGGTACTGTTTTGGAGTTGTGACCGAAACAGTGTTGGCAACACACTGATGTTTTAGTTATTGTGGAGTAGTGCTTACAGAGTCGAGGCCTTTTCTACTTCTCACACCACCTTACCAGTGGGTATGCTAAGGATGCATAGGATATTGGGAGTGAATACACCTAGGACATCTGTTCCAAACTGACCAAAGGGATATTCCATACCATATAACACTGCATTCAGCAATAAAAGCTGCAGGGAAGAACAAGGGGAGTTTGGAGGGACAGTGTGTCTTTTACCAAGTAGCTATTTTATACCTGATGGAGCCCTGTTTTTCTGAAGATGGATGAACACCTGCCTGCCCATGGGAATTAGTGAATGAATTCTTTATTTTGCTTTGCTTGTGCATGCAGTTTTTATTTCATCTATTAAACCTGTCTTTATCTCAACCCACATGTTTTCTCACACTTCCAGTTCTTTCCCCTATTCCAACAGGGGGCCAGTGAGGAAGCAGCTGGGCGGGGCTGAGTTGCCTACCAGATCTAAACCGTGATACCACTCTAAGATAAGAAGTATTAAGTCTTCCAGTATATTTGGCAAAAGTCAGAGCAAAGCATGAAAATACATTCAGTGATGATGGAACTGAATGGAAAACCATCCTGTAAGTGTGCTTCACTGGCATGCTGTAGAAATATTGTACAGAGTCCCAGAGGAAAATCTCCATCCCTTAAGCTGGAGATTGATTATGTCTTCAGAGTCCAGTTCAAGCCAGATCAGAGTACTTCAATCTTATCTGGACTCGTTTTTTAGAAAACCTCACAATTAAGAAAACAAGGCACACTCATTTTATCTTTGTTGGCATGTTGGATTCTGTACATTCTCTATTTTCTGTTTTCCCTACAGATTTTTCACAGCCCCTTCCCTCCCTTTTGTGATTTAACAGTTGAATAGAAGTATTTGCTATGGAAACAGACATCATAGCCACAGGTTTATTAAAAAAAAAGGGGACGGGGGAGTGGAATAATACAATTTCTTCAGAGGCTTTTTAAGTAAGTAAGTGAAAACAGATACGAGCACATTTCAAATAACTGACAGATGTTCAGATCTGTTTCTCCTTCTCCTTTGCCTGTACATGGGGACAGATGCTACTACAATTTTTAAGGCAGATCAGGCTGTGAATCCCTCCAGCCAAAGAACTAAACTTGTGAGATGCCAGTACTTATTTCACAACACATAGAGCCTTCCACCCAAGGGACCTATGTCTGGCTCCAGATCAGGTGACACAGGATGGCTTTTGTGCATGATACTCAGGACAAGTTTTGCTACAATACCCTGGCACTAGCCCTAAAGAAAAACTGTAATCCTGTGTTGCCTCCAGGCTCCACTTGGCACTTCTATTAATTTAAGGCATCAATGTCTCTGGAGCCTTTTTTTTTTTTTTCTTTCTTTTTTGCAGATATGATACCCTGAAATGGCATAAGGTCTGTGTTACAGACTATCAAGCCAATGCTTATCCATCAAGATATGAAGGACATTTGTTGCAAGCATGTGAGAAGGCTTTGCAGGCAAAACAGTGCTACTCCTTCTCCAGCTGACTGCTGGAAAAAACATCAAACAGAGGTGTTCCCAGAAACACATCTGAGCTTCATCACAGAAAGACTTTGATGGTTCACTTAAAAAAAAAAAAAAAAAAAAAATCAGACTTGGACAGGGAAACTGAGATGTTAAGACCCCTGAGATACTCCTGCAGGCTCCCAACCTGGAAATCTCATTTTGCTGAGCAAGCTTACTGATGCTGGGAGGGAATCTTCTTGATATACAATAGGCTTTTGATGTACCAGAATATTAGATTTTAAAATTATTTTTCTTTGAATGATGTTTGGATGTTTCTGAAAACTTGAAAACACTGCTTAGGAAGCATGAATCCAAGCAGGAGAAATCAGATGTGACCAATCTGATAGCCTTCTATGATGCTGTGACTAGATGGATGGATGTTGCCTACCTGGACTTTAACAAGGCTTTTTTTGACACTGGCTTCTGTAACATCCACACATGTAAGCTTAGGAAATGGACAGTGATGTGAATTGAGAACTGAATGAATGACACAGCACGAAGGGTTGTGACCAGTGGTGCAGGATCTAGTTCACAGGATCACAGGATGTCAGGGTGTGCTGGTTTGAACTAATTGGAGAATTTGAATGAGAAATTAGACTATAGGCCGAGAAAGGAGAACACTGATGATGATACTTCACTCATAGGTTTACTGAAAAAGAAAAATAAATGTTTAAGAGTTGTAACCCAAATATAGATAAGACAAACCACTTTGAGCTATGGCTGCTGCTGCATGTCTCTCTCTCCCTGCTTTTCTTAGCTGTATCTGAATAATTTCACTAATATCTTTCCTGCTGCTAATCCCCCTGGCCTATCTACCTTTGCTTATCTGCTGCACAAGACAGATAGTGAGATAAGATTGGGAAGGGTGGAAAGGTGGTAGAGTGGTTAGAAATTCCTCTTTGGGATTTTTGATCTCTGGGATGGGCGTGGTGTTTCTGTATTACCTTTTTAATATATATATATCTGTAAATATCTGTTATATATTGTAAATATCTGCTTGTATATTGTGCAAAGCTGTAAATATAAAGCTTCATTTCTTATCTTCCAGCCAGCTGAGTCTAGCCTGGGTTATTTCAAAGTGTGGGGGAGTGGGTAACTGTCAAACCACCACACAGGGTGGTTTGGAAAGGACTCAAAAGAAATCATTGAGGCCAATTCCCCTGCCAGAGCAGGACCATAAAATCTAGTTCAGATCACAGAAGAACACATCCAGATGGGCCTTGAAAGACTCCAGAGAAGGAGATTCCACAGCCTCTTAAGGGAGCCTGTTCCAGTGCTCTGTGACTCTTACAGTAAAGAAGTTCCCCCTTATGTTGAGGTGGAACCTCCTGTGCTGCAACTTACATCCAGACAGGCCTTGAAATTCTCCATGGATAACTTGTTATCCACCAGCACTCCCAGGTCTCTCTCCACAGGGCTGCTCTCCAGCAGATCACCTCCCAGACTGTGCTGGTGCAGTTTATTATCCCTTCCCAGGTGCTGGACTCTGCATTTGTCCCTGTTGAACATCATTTCATTCCTCTGTGCCCAGCTCTCCAGTTTGTTCAGGTCTCGCTGGATGGCTGCACAGCCTTCAGCTGTATCAGCCAAGCCTCCCAGTTTGGTGTCATCAGAAAATTTGCTGAGCAGACTCTGTCCCCTCATCAATGTCATTGATAAAGATGTTGAACAGCAACGGACCCAGCACTGTTCCCTGGGGGACTCCACTGGTTACAGCTCTCCAGCTGGACCTGGCACAATTGACCACCACTCTTTGAACTCTATCTTATAACCAGTTCCTAATCCACTTCACTGTCTGCTCTTTCATCCCACACTTCCTGAGCTTGCTCCACTAGAATGTCATGGGAGACCATGTCAAAAGCCTTGCTAAGGTCAAGGTAGACTACATCCACTGGTCTCCCTGAGTCTACCCATTCAGTTGTGTCCTCATAAAATGCTATCAGGTTAGTCAAGCATGATTTCCCCTCAGTAAATCCATGCTGACTGCTCCTGATAACCCTATTCTCTTCCAAGAGCCTTGAGATACCCTCCAGAAGGAGATGCTCCATCATTTTTCCAGGAATGGAGGTGAGGCTGACTGGTTGGTAGTTCCTTGGAACCTCTTTCTTGCCCTTTTTGTAGACTGGAGTGACACTGGTTCTCCTTCACTCCTCAGGCACCTCTCCTGTCTGCCACAATTCTGCAAAGATGATGGAGAGTGGCAGAGCAATAACATCAAGTGGTTCTCTCAGCACTCTTGGGTGCATCTCATCAGGGCCCATGGACTTGTGAATGTTCTATTTGTGTAATTGATCTCTAACCCATTTGGAGGCCTGTAACAATGATTTTCTCAGGGGTGTCTGAGAAGATCCAGTCTCGTCCAACATCTTCCTCAGCAACCTGGATTAAAGGATGGATTTTACCCTCAGCAAGTTTGGCGATGATAAAAAAAACTGGGAAGAGTGGCAGACAACTCAAAAGTCTGTGCTGCCATTCATTGTGGTTTGTATAGGCTGGAGACTTGGGTGAGGGGAACCTCATAAAGTTCAATAAGGGCAAGATTAGAGTCCTGCATTTAGGGAGGAATAACTACATGCATCAGTATAGGCAGGGGTTTACCTGCTGAAAATCAGCTCCACAGAGAATGACCCCAGAGTGCTGGCAGGCAACAAATTAACCATGAGTCAGCAATGTACTCTTACAGCCAAGAAGGGAATGGTATCCTGGGGTCCATTAAGAAGAATGTGACCAGCAAGTCAAGGAAAGTTCTCATTCCTCTCTACTCTGCCCTATTGAAGCCACATTTCAAATATTGTGTTCAGTTCTGGGCAACAGAAACAAATACGGGCACTGGAAGTTTGTGTTGGTTTGAGCTAATTGGAGAATTTGAGTGAGAAATTGGACTATTGGCTGAGAGAGAGTTAAACCTACAGTGTCACTTCACCAACTTTCACTGAGACAGAGAAAAGAAGGTTGTTTTGGGAAAGTTCTCAAAACATCCAGATAAGCCAGTGTGCTTGCAGAGGGCCAGTCTGGCTTGGGTCTTTGCTGGCTCCGGCAGCTTCTTCCCTTTGTCTTTCTGCCTTTGAACTAATTCAGAGTTAAATCACTAAAACGACTAATTTCTTCTCCTATCATTAATCTCCCTGATCTTCAGCTTATCTGCAGCATCATCAAGAGGTGGTGAGATAAAGCTAGGGGAAGGGGGGGAGAGGTGGTAGGGGGGTTTGGTCACCCTCTTCTGGGGATTTTGGTCTCCAGGAGGGGTGTGGTGTCTGTATTCCTTTTTTACTGTATATTTCTGTAAATATCTGTTATATCTTGTAAATATTTGCTTGTATATTTGCCTCGCTGTAAATATAAAGCTTCATTTATTAACTTCCAGTGTGTTTTTCTGAGTTTTAGCTGGGGTTTAAAAAGGTGGGGGGGCAGGTCACTGCAAACCCACTACAAAGTTTCACTTACACATAAAGTAATAGTTCTTTACTTTGAGGGTGCCCAAGCACTGGAACAGGCTGCCCAGAGAGGTTTTGGAGACTTCTACCTTGAAAACTTTCAAAATAAGCTCAGACATGCCCCTGCAGGGCCTGATCTAGGTGTACCTGCTTTAACAATGGGTTTGACTCTAGAGGTCTTTTCTGACCCCTACCATTCAGTGATTCTGTGGATTACCTGGGTGGCAGTGCAATGTTATAAGTTTGCCAGCAACAAAACATGATTTTCCCATTCAAACCCACTAAATCAAAGGCAACATTGTAGAAGATTTTATATAATACACTAAATCAAGAACAACACAGCTTCATGTTGTTTAGACTCACCTCTCAGGATTCATAATCAAAATTAATACAGTAGGTCTTTGATGACCACGTGATAAAAAATGCCCATTTTCATATTTATGTTCTTTAAAAAATAGTTTAATAAAGAAAACCTAGCTGTTAAGACCTCATATACAAATACAACATTTCTGAATGCATATTAGTGATGAAGTAGTCTCTCCACCATGTGTGAGAACAGCAAAGCAAAGCCCAGGAACAGCTCTTGCTAATACAAGATGTTTCCCCAGGTCTCTCCCCAAGCACATGTCATTGCCACTAGAGAAACACAGGCACTTCTAAGGGGCTATCTGGACCCAATAGGCTCAGCTGGGCAAACATAATAATATTTTCCTTAAAGAGCTCCTTTCAAGTCTTTCAGAAGGAATTTTAAAAGGAGAGTAATTAAATTTTATTTCTCTATCTATATAATTTCTTGTACCTTTAGCTTCTTTTGTGCTCAGTTGATGAAGGGTTTGAATAACCCTTTCAAATAAGGAAGTATTAACAAGAAACTTAAAGCATTCTATTTTGAGATAACCAAATCCCCTTAAATGATGCTGGCTGCACAATACATAAGGACAAAATCCTTCACCAAAAACATAAAAGCAAATGAATATAACAAACCCAAAAGTTAGAAATATGTACCTATTGAGCAAATGTAAGTCAATCTTGCAGCTGCAGAGCAAAGCCGCTAGTGCTATTTAGCGCCAGCCCTCTGTTCCCATATGTGATCAGCAGTGGGAGAGCCTCACCAAGGGCCAGCTGAGCTGCACTTTCAATTTGGTTTGCTCAGGCTTTCTGGGTTTTCTTGGGGGCTTTCTGTAGGTAGGGGAATGCCAGGGAAGGGTACCTCAGTGTACCTGCCCAGAAAGTGATGTAGCTGGGGGGTGTTGCCAGGGGACCGTGCGGAATTTAAATGGCCCATTAGCGCCAGCCCTTCACTCCCACGCGTGATCAGCGAGTGGGAGAGCCTGCGAGAGCCTGCTGACTGAATGCTACAAGTAGNAAAAACCCAAACAACAAAAACCTAACCTACTCATCACCTATAAACCACATCACCATAACAGGTAAGCATTATGGTGTCCACCTGGCAGAGGAAAGGCAAACTCCTGGCGCCAGCTCAGACAAAGGAAGAAATTAAGCAGGCTCAGCCAAAGCCTAGTACAATAACAGTGGGTACTCAAACAGAGACCATACACAAGCACACAGAGGTCCAGGCAGCTGGCTGCGGTACTCACTGCACTTGGTATGAAGGATGGCAGGGACAACACCTATGTTAGGTGTGAGCAGATCAGTGACCTGATGAACATGGTAGCTGAACTAAAAGAAGAGGTGGAGAGACTAAAATCTATAAGAGACTGTGAATGGGAAATCTTTTTCATAACCTACTTTCTACAGAACCTGAACTAGGGCTAACTCCTAGTGGAGCAGGAGGCCAAATTTCCTCTCAACAGCAAGTCTCTCAGCCTCCATGTAGTAAACCACAGGAACAGGGTGAATGGGAACAGGTCTCTGCCAGTTGGAACAAAAGTAAACGAGGCAAGTGTGCTGTTTTAAGCACACTGTCGGCAGTCAACTTGCAGAATTGGTATGAGGCTCTGCAGGAAGAACAGATGATCAGCAAGGATGAGGACATAAAAATCCCAGAAAATGCACCCAAGACAGGTTGCCTCAGGCCAGCCATCAAAACCCATTCTGAAAAGACGCCTTGAAGGGTAATTGTTATAGGAGACTCTGTACTAAAGGGAGCAGAGGGTCTAATATACAGATCAAATCCACTTCATAGAGGTCTGCTGCCTTCCTAGTGCCCAGGTAAGAGACATTGTAGATAAAATTCCCAACATTGTGAGACCTTCGGACTACTACCCACTTCTGGTCTTTCAAGTGGGTAGTGATGATGTAAGAACAAGAGGATCAAAATCAGTTAAAAGAGACTTTAGGACCTTAGGGCAATGGCTAAAGAGATCAGGAGCTCAGGTTGTGTTCTTCTCTATCCCTCTAACATCAGCGATGAATGAGGGAACATTTAGGAAGAGCCAACAGATCAATTCATGGCTCTGGGGCTGGTGTCATCAACAGGGATTTGGATTCTACAATCATGGCTCAGTTTACAAGGCACCAGAGCTGCAAGTAACTAATGGCAGGCACTGGTCCCAGAGGGGGAAAAGGATCCTGGGGCAGGAATTGGCAGAGCTCACTGATAGGGATTTAAACTAGATTTAAAGGCAGAAGGGGTTAATAGTCTCCTGCTGGATGGTGACAAACAGTGGGGAAGCTCACCAGAGGCAGAGGGACTGAGAGCTAATGAGTGCCCTGAACTTGCTGCCCTGAGGCAAGCCAGGGATGATGCACCAGGACAAGCTGAGGAAATCAAGGGGAACTGGCACATGAGGAGGACAGAGCCAGCCCAGCTGAAGTGCCTCTATGCAAATGCACAGAGCTTGGGCAACAAACAGGATGAACTAAGGGCCACTCTGCTGCAGGGATGCCATGACACAGTGGCTGTTACTGAAACTTGGTGGGATGAGTTCCATGAGTGGAAAGTAGGGATAGATGGGTACAAGCTCTTTAGGAAGGATAGGCAGGGAAGGAGAGGAGGAGCTGTTGCTCTCTATATCAGTGACCAACTGGAATCAGTAGAGCTCCACCTGGGGAAGGATGATTAGCTGGTTGAGACTGTATGGGATAAAATTAAAGGGAAGACAGGGGAGGAGGATGTTACTGTTGAGGTCTGCTACAGGCCACCTGACCAGCAGAACCAAACAGATGAGGCCTTTCACAGGCAAATAGAAGCAGCCTCCAGGTCACAAGCCCTGGTCCTCATGGAGGATTTCAACCACCCTGACGTCTGCTGGAGGGACAACACAGCAAGGCATCAGCAATCCAGGATGTTCCTGGATTGCATAGATGACAACTTCCTCCTCCAAATGGTAGAGGAACCAACAACAAGGGGTGCTATGCTGGACCATGTTCTCAACAACAGGGAAGGGCTGGTGACCAATGTGAGGCTCAGGGACAGCCTTGGTTGCAGTGACCATGAAGCAGTTGAATTTAAGATCCTCAGGGCAACCAGGAGGACATTTTCTAAGCTTACAACCCTCGACTTTAGGTGTGCAGACTTTGATGGCTTCAGGGATCTGGTGGACAAAGCATCATGGGATGAAGCCCTAGAGGGAAGAGGGGCCCAGGACAGCTGAACAGTATTCAAGGATGTCTTCCTCTGTGTCCAGGAGCAATGTATACCAACAAAGGTGAAAGCAGGGAAGAATGCCAGGAGGTCTGTCTAGCTGAGCAAGGAGCTCCTGGACACACTGTCACACAAAAAGAGACTCTACAAGGAGTGGACAAAAGGACAGCTAGAATGCGGGGGATATAAGGAATCTGCCTGAACAGCTAGAGATCAGGTTAGCAGAAGCCAAGGCACAGTTTGAATTGAATCTAGCCAGGGAGGTCAAAGGGAATACCAAGAATGTCTACAGGTATTATTAGTAAAAAGAAGATTAGGGAAGCTGTGGGCTCCCTCAGAAGGGAAACAGGTGAAATGGTCATTAGTGACATGGAAAAGGCCAAGGTTCTCAATGACTTCTTTACCTCAGTCTTCACTGCAAAGGCCTCAAGCCATGCGCCTGGAGTCATGGAGATAATGGCAGGGACTGGAAGGAAGAGCTGCCCATCATAAGCGAAGATCAGGTTTGTGATCACCTGAAGAACCTGAAAATGTTCAAGTACATGGGACCCAAGAGGATACACACATGGTGTGGTGGTTTAGGAGTTACCTGACCCCCCACTGTGCTGGTTTGAACTAATTGGAGGATTTGAGTGAGAAATTAGACTATAGGCTGAGAAATTAAAACAGACGATGTCATTTTACTCACAGCTTTACTGAGAAAGAAAAAACAAAATTGTTTCAAGAGTTGTAAACAAAATATAGATAAGTCAGAGTGCTTCAGACCTCTCTGGGCTATGGCTGGCTCCTTGCATGGCTCCTTTTCCCTGCCTTTTGTAGCTGATTCTCAATAATTCCACTAACTTCTTTCCTGCTGCTAACCCCTCTGGCTGATCTACCTTTGCCTATCTGCTGCATCAACAGATGGTGAGATAAGATTGGGGAAGGAGGGAAAGGTGGTAGGGGTAGTTAGAAACCCCTCTTAGGCATTTTGATCTCTGGGAGGGCTGTGGTGTTTCTGTATTACCTTTTCACTGTATATAGCTGTAAATATCTATTATACATTGTAAATATTTGCTTGTATATTGTGCATTGCTGTAAATATAAAGCTTCATTTATTAACTTTCAGCTGACTGAGTTCTAGCCTGGGTTATTTCAAAACACAGGGGGGCAGGTAACTGCTAAACTGGGGGCCTACAAGAAAGCTGGGGAGAGACTTTTTAGGCTATCAGGTAGTGACAAGACTAGGGGGAATGGAGCAAAGCTGGAGTGGGGACATTCACATTGGATGTGAGGAGGAAGTTCTTCAGCATGAGAGTGGTGAGAGCCTGGAATGGGTTGCCCAGGGGGGTAGTTGGGGCCACATCCCTGGAGGTATTTAAGGCCAGGCTGGATGAGGCTCTGTCCAGCCTAATCTAGAGTAGGGTGTGCCTGGGCATGGCAAGAGGGCTGGAACTAGGTGATCCTTGTGGTCCCTTCCAACCATGACTGATTCTATTCTATGATTTTATTTGTGAAATCATGACAAGTTGGAGGAAAACAGAAAAAAAACAAGTATCTGGTGCACAGTATTTGACCAGAGTGGTAAAATAACCTGAATCTGAGGAATAATACTCTGCAGGCAGCTCTGAAGTTGCCTCTGTTTGCTAAAGGAATGACCTTTTCAAAGAAGAACCTGCTTTAGCTTGCTTGCCCTTAGCTGCATGTCAGAGCACAACTGAGACAGAGAGGCATTTGACAAATATCTGAACATGGCAGTGTGGCAACCATTTCCATTTCAGGCTTGTAATTCAGGCTTGAAGAAAAGATCAGGTTTCTTTCACATGCATCTCAATTGAAAGCCAAAAGGAGATAAGAAAAACAAGACCACTAAGTTTTGAAGATATTTTAACTCTGTGGAAATACTTTGAGAGAAACAAACTTTTCTGCCAAACACACCTAGGATTCAGACTAATGCATATGTCAGGCTATATGTGGTTGGTACTAACTTTGTGGCAGTTTCAGCTAACTACCACTTGTTTTGGGATTCATTTCAGCCAACTTTACGATCTAGCAGTTACCTATGCACTCCCCTGTGATCGTGGAGACTCTCTGTGAAGGCAGGAAAACTAATTAGCCCAATCTCCTTCCAGAAATGCCAGCTGTAGGAAAGATCCAGAGGAACACCACTCCTAATTATCACCATTATCATTGAGGAAAGGAAACAGAAGTGCCATGAGGCAAATTTCAATGACATGCAAGTCTGGGGTAAAAATTTTCATCCAGTCATACACTGCCTGTCTGAAGAGAAAGGTTCCTGAACCTCTGCATGGTCTGCAGGTGAAATGCATTCTTGCACTCTTCAACTACAGCACCTTTTCTATAAAGACAGGATGAAATAATGGGGAATGTTAGGCCTAGAGAAGGTTCAGGGGAGACCTTATAGCTACATTTCCATGTCTGAAGGGGACCTAGAGAAAAGCTGGGGAAGGACTGTTTAGAAGGGCATGTAGTGATAGGACAGGGAGCGACAGGTTTAAACTGGAGCAGGATAGATTTAGATTGGAAATAAGGAAGAAGTTCTTTACAATGACAGCGGTGAAATACTGGAACAAATTGCTTAGGGATGTGGTTGAGGCCCCACCCCTGGAGACATTCAAGATCAGACTTGGTGTGGCCTGATCTAGTTGGAGGTGTCCCTGCTGGCTGAAGGAGGGTTGGACAAGGTGACCTTTGAGGGTCCCTTCCAACCCAGTGCAATCTGTGAATCTGTGTGAGCTATTGCAGCAACAACACTGGACATGTAAGTGTTCTGAATATGACTGTATTTGCTTAGTTAATTTTTAAGGAAAGCTTGGCTTAGCTGTTTTTCCTTTAATTGACATCTTTATACATGATTGCAGGTTTAAGGCTAGAATGTTAAATTACTACAGTGTAATTAAAATCATTCACATGTTTTAAACAACTAACATTTAGTGAGAACAGGATGAAGATAAGACAAGCTAAAGCATCATAGTGTGTTTTTGCTTTTCATTAAAATTCAGGTTTCTAAGAAATGTCAGATTTTAAATGCTCATCAAATTGATTTATTTCCATTAGTTATAAGTGCCAGTTAATTGCCTGCTGCATTAATGAGAAATTGGATCATTTTAATAGAAATATCTAAATCCAGCATTCCATTGAGCTGTTACCAGCCTCTTCAGTAGTCTTAACTGCTAAAATACTAATAAAATCTTAAGTAGGAATGCTGACTTCAGACACAGCCAATTTGTACCCGGTGTAATATGATCTGTCTCAGAACAAGACAGTATCTTTTTATGCTTCTGCTCAACAGAGTTTTTTTCCTTTCTCTAACTACATCAGTTCTTGTAAAAACTGTAAAATCTGTTAAAATGTGTTAAAGTCTGGTGGATGACACAAGGGAGCTTTAATCAAGTATAGTATATAGCAACTTTTTTTGTTCTTCTCATAGAGGAGTTTCAATACTTGATTCAATGATCAAAATAAAAGTAATTTTTCAAATGACTGCCATTGTTGTTTTACAATGAAGTTCACTTGGATTCATAAATTTGGAAGAAAGAGACACCAAAAAAGGATACTAGGTTGATTAAGCAAAAAGCAAGTAATTTTCAAAACAAAATTTGACTTCTTCAGCTCAGCAGGGGAAAGGCTGAGAAGGACTATATTTGGTCTTCATAAAAACATTGGAGTCTAAATTCCAGTTATCTTCCCATCTGTTTTCAGATACTAAAAAATAATATTCTGAGGAGTAAATGCCTGTCCTGAGCAAAACTTAGGCTGAAAACCAGAAAGAGACTCCTACCTTTGTGAGAAAGCAGGTTTTAGGAGACTTTTCTACATGTATCGTATCAGAAAAGCCCAGGTAGCTCCTTCAGATGAACATTTTCTGCAGTAACTGCCTTTTCATAATATTGGCAAAATGGATTGAACTCTTGACTACCCATAGTCCTCCTGTCCACCACCCTTATTATGAGCATTATAAGTCAGCAGAAAAAGGTACAACATTAAAGATCTTAGATTCAGCGTTAGATGCATCATGGCTTACAATTATAAAACAGTTGTGTGATTTTTACAAACCCATTTGGGGCTTCCTGAAGTCAGATGAACTGTGTGTTGGTTGGTGGCGGTTTTTTTTGTTTGGTTCTTTGGTTTTTTTCTCCACATTCCTAGCAAGGAAGAAATATTGTTATCATACATGGCTTACTCACCAACCCCCACATGACTAAATGTTATGCTTTTAGCTTAATCTGGTTAATAAGGTCATCATGAGAAGTGTGGGCATCCTTGAACAACAATGAAGCTCCTTAGATGATTTCCAAAACAAGCATGGAGAAACATCTCCTGAGATGCCTATTGTTTATCCACTTAGTTTGGAGGAAACCAAGACAGTTACCAGAGGCTATGTTTCCAATTTTCCATCAGCTAAAATAAAGGAGGAAGAACCCAAGCCCTAGCTACTACTTAGATCCACTTTTATGAGTTAAAACCTTCATCAAAGTCACCAGACCAAGCAGCATGGGCCCTTCATGGTGCAAGTAAACATATAAGCATGTCTTTAAGGTGTGTGGATTGGATGGTGCTAGTACAAGACAGTGAAAGTTCATAATGGCACCCTGACTCCCAGCTTACACAGACAACTGCTGGTTTGTCTGGACTTTTTCAGTTCAATCTAGGAAATTATCATCTCTGTTCCTTTCAATTCATGATCATCTATATGGCCCACTCTTTATATTCCTCACACACATAGTCTTCCCTGGTCACTCTTTTCCTAGGTTTGTTTCCCTCTACATTTATTAAGTCTTCCTACTCTAAGCTTACAACAAAACCTATCAAGCCACTATACAACGGGACATCTGTATTTTGGCACTTGTCTTCTCTGTGCAAGTTTGAGGTCCAAGGCAAGAGCCTTGCCATTTGTGATCTGTAGCTATGTGGCTTCTTGGCACTGACACAAAAGAGGGACCAGGAACAGCAGCAGTAACAAGGAGCTACCACTTTACAGCTTGAGGGCAGTTATATTGTTTTCATTCAGCTTTTGGACCAATTGTTTGAAGTTACACTGGACCTAGGTTTTAAGTATAGCATTTTGGAATACACAGAGCAGCAATATGTTTTTTAAAGTAGGCTGATTTTGAAGTGTGCTGAGAATACAATTACAATTTTTCCCTCCAATAAGATACTTTGATGAGTGAGAAGACCTAGCATTAAATGTGCCCTGTTTGGGAAATGCTGGTACAAATAGTGACAACCATGAAAGAGTAAAGAGCAGGAAAAAAATATAGAATACATACTATTTAGTCTTCCAGATGAGTTTACTGGTATATTCTGCACGTTTTGAGTCTAACAGTCCTTTTCAGCTGATGATCCTGTTGTATATAAGTAGTAGACTACTTGAAATAAGTATAAGTGAAAATACAAAATGCATACATTACCGTGTTTAAGAAATTGTTTATTTTCAAGCAGCTAAAGGCAGAAAGTGCATAAAGATATTGATGACGCCAAACACTCATTTTTACTTTTTGCATTACTTGCTTATAAAATCTGTAACTGTGAAAATAGTAATTCTTTTAATGCCAGTTTTATGTGCAGCTCAATGTTAGTCTCTGCACCTTTGGACTGTATTGTTGTGTACAGTAACAGTATTTTGTTCTAAATCACATTTCTCTATTGATGATTGAAGCAATAGCTAAGAAAGAAGTTATTAGGCTGAACTTATTATTTGGTTGTTTAGCAGTAATAATTCCCAGCATTGATTGTAAGAAGAGGCAATATTCATAAAATCAATGTTCCAAGAGCCCAGCTTCTCTTTCAGTAGTTCAGCAGAACCAGATCATCAAATTCTCTCTAAGATACTTCTAAATGTTTTGCCCTTGACTGTTGTATAGTGATTCCTGAGTAATCCTACTAATGGATTCAAAGGGAGCAACCAGAAACTATGCATTTTTCTGAAGAGGATGGTCTAAATCCTTATCAGGCTCAGCACATGTTCAGGCAAAGTCCAGTTCCTTCAGGGGAAGTAGAAGGATCATCATGGCCAGGCAGGCTGGTGGCAACCTTGTTAGCATGGATCTTTCAGTCAGATTTGGTGTATTGCTAAATATGGACATACCTTTAAATGGCCTAGGAACCAGAGGAAAAACAAAATATTTAAATATTTCCCCTCTTGTGATTGGTTGCACGAGGAACCACAAAAGCAAAGGTGTTGGGATGAGGCACATTTCTAATCTTGTCCAGTGCTAGAAACCATCAACACAGCGTTCCAGCTCACTGCTGATTTATCTTGAAGTCAAGGTGCAGCTTGGCTTAACATTCTGAGAAGCAGAAACTGTTGGTGGGTAAGTGAAATGGCATTCATTGTTATCTGAAGTGCTGCTGTGAAGTTTGGCATGGCTTAACAGGGCTGGCTTGTAGCTGCAGAAGCCACAGACTATTTGCTTCAATTTGAATGCACACATTCTTTCTCTAAAGCTTTTTTAAAGAGGTTACTTTGATTTTAATGATGATTTTTTTTTTTTTTAATGATCAAGTAGCTGAATTAAACCATGGAAGCTGTGAACCATCTAGGGAACTGTTCAGGAAGAATAAGCACATACAACCTCTACTCCCTACTCTTTATGCACACGTGTTCATGTGCTCACATACACACATTCATCATTTATTACTTTGTTTCCACCTGCATTGACATGGCTGGGAATTTACAACAGCACTGAAAAAGTTACAAGCAGTACCTCAGGAATTCTGCATTTTACTGAGCAGCATTATTATGGTACATTTGTCAGGCAGCCAAATGTTGTGTCAGACTTGTAATTGATTTACAGCAACATCTGTAAGAATATTTTGAGGAGGAAACCAATGTCCACTTTTGAATCCAGTGCTTCAGATAAACTAGAGGTAGTGGAGGGATTTTCAAACAGAAAACACAGAAATAAATGTGTTTAAAGGTAATATGTTTTATATATGCTTATATACTACAAAGGGGGGTGGAGGGGAGTGCGTTACTTTTCACACAGGAGAATAACAATAGCCTTTCCAGGCATGTTTTAACTTGACTATATAAAACACCTGGCCCTAAAAAAGCAGACCTCTTTATTTCTTTATTTCTTTTTTTTTTTTTTAATTTCATTATTTTCTCCTGAGGAAAGTATGAAGCTTAAACAGGAAGCCCACATAAGCTCAAAACACCCTTCTCAAAGACCCCATTAAAAAAAAATACAAACCAAAACCCAAAAAAAAATCCCAAACAAGAAAACTTTAAAGAGTAGATGTATATAATAGTTACCTTTTTGTTACTATGAACCGTATGAGCAAATGCCTACTTTTTTATTTAAGAATGTTTTGTGATGAGAAATGAGATTCAACACTATCAAAGAGCTGGAAAGGTTTTAGCGAAGAAAAGAAGTACCTTCCTAAGGTACATCTCATCATCTTTTGCATGCACAACTTGCTGTCCTGCTTGTTTATCAAATATTTCTTTCAAAGACAGTAAGACATCAAAGCAAGCAGGGAAGATAGCTGATGATATTTGGGAATGCTGTAGATGATTTCCAACATTCCAACATTCAACACAGGACTGTTTACATTACTGGGTTTTTAAAGGTTAATTGGGTGGTCAAACATTATTGACTTCAAGAAGTTTCCTCAGCTGCCTTGTTTGAGAGATGGCTATGTAATGTAGCCTTTTATTTGCACTCCAATTGAACTGGAGTGATGATTTGGGAAGTGCTCACACAGCTACTGAAGAAAAGATTTAGGCCCAGGAGTTACAAAAGGTGAGGTGTGTGAGACAGCAGTAGAAAAAGCCTCAGTTTTATGTAAAAGGCTATTAACCAGGCTGCCGCCTACTCTAGATAAGCCCACTTTAGCAACGCAGTTGAACTAGATGATCCCCAGAGGTCCTTTCCAGCTCCCACCATTCTATGATTCTGTAGACTTGAGGAGAGAGGGAGTTTAGAAAGTGTTATGGAGCTTAGTCCTCCACTTCTGCCTGCATGAGCAAAAATCTACTGGAGCCGGGCATCTCTGCTGTGGGAGTCACCATGGGAGTGAGGCTGTCAGAGCAGTACCCCTGCCTGCAGTGCACACAGTGGTAATTCTAGAGAGTCCACTCAGTCCTTGTTCAGAAGCAAACCACTGTAGGTTACGCAGAAAGTGCAGTTTCCTACAATTCTCAAAGTGCAACAAGAGCAGAATATTTCAAATTACGCAGAAAAATAAAAAGCCTGACTCTATGACTCTGTGAGTCAGAACTACTAAGAGAAATCAGAAAGAAAAATATACTCTGGCAGCAACGAGAATCAATCTGCAGGGACTTGTCAAACGATAAAGTGGATTTTGGGAAGGGAGATAGGTGGTGGGGAGAGACCAACCCCAGCTCTGCCCACACCATCCTCTGAACCTGGTCTGTGTTGCCCTGATAATCCAAAGCACTCTGCAGTCTGTATTCTGGATTGAGTCAGGCTCTTCTTGATGATGCCAAATGACAGAACAAGGGGCATGGGCTGGAAGTTGAGGCATAGGAAGTTCCAGTGTGATCTGCTATAGGTGATCCTGCTCTGGCAAGAGGGTTGGACTAGATTCTCTTTTGGGATCCCTTCCAGCCTCTAACATTCTGTGATTCTGTGGTTCTGTTTCTGAATGGAAAAAAAATATATAATTTTAAAATGGAAATGAAAATATATTTCAAACTAAAAGCAATATCTAGGTAAAAAATTAAAACATTTCATTTCTTCCAGATTTTTTTGTGTACTCTGATTTAAGCAATTTAGTAAATTAGTTTAGTGGCTCAGCATCATGGATCTTCTTTCTGATTTTGTTTTGGGGTTTGGTTTTTTTTTTTTCATTTGAGTCTACTTTGAGGGAAAACGCTATTTCAGAAGAAGCTGCTATAATGTGCCGGTAGGTGAAATTACACACTTATTACAACCTACAGAACAATAAGCAAACAAATTTTTAAAATGAGGCACGTAAGTCCCTCCATTTACATTTAAATCATGAATTTATTCATTAAGTTAAAATGACTTTCTGATTAGTCATATTTTCCACCATCACCACCAGTTTACTACTTTACCAACTGTGTGGTCACAGTTATATGAAACTTAATTCATTCTTAGTATTTTACACACCTGCCAAAAACAGATTAACTTTTCCCTGCTTACAGCAAACACCTACAAGGCTGCTGTGAGCGACCCTGACACTTTCCATTCTTTAGTTTACATGGAAGGCTGTGTAAGCTAATTATGATGGGGCCATGTTTCCCCCTTCCCGAGGGAAGGTTAATGGAGAAAGAAGTTTGTGTTACTAAAGAATAAGATCAGTGTGTGGCAGAAGCCAGGCTCTGGGCAGCTGGCTGCTGTAGCACTGATTTCTTTCTTAGTGCTGCTGGCATACATGCCCACAGCAGGTAGGCGTGCAAGTACAGTTTAAGCCAAGAGAGTAGCTAGTTTCAGTTATATGAACCCTCTTTATTTATGTGTGTCTTCTGCTACTTAAATAGAAGGTTCTTAATTGCTCTGTTAGTAAGCCACAGCCTCAGATTACAGAACAAAAGCCTCATTTGGAGATGGGTTAGTTATTATGTGGTATCAGTGGATCACATATTTTTGTTTCTGAGCTCTCAGGTTTTCAACCATGTCAGACAATAGTCTGCAAAAATCTCTCTGCATGTAGCAAAGAAGGCCATAAACAAAGGGATGGAATTCCTTATGCTAACCGGAGGATTGACTCTTTCTGCTTATTTCTAGAGTAACAATTAGTTTCAATCATCCGACATTTCTGGGGAAAATGGGCTTATGTCTTCAGATGTGTAATTTTCTCCCTAGCACTTGAAGGGCTCTTTGTCAATAACATTTCTGCCATACGTGGACTAAGAATCAGACTAGTATCTAACCACATATCTCCAGCTCAAGTGTACTTGTTTGGAACAGTCAGATTATTCAAAATCACTTTATGATACGACCAGAACTCCTGCTTTACTCCTGCATTCACTTTACAGTAACTCTACAGCTCTGACTTACAGTAGTTCTGACTACTTCCTTTGCATGTGGCATGCCAGCACATTTAGCAGCAGGACAGAATCACATATTGCTGTCAAGTGTTGGCAAGGACAGCTAAGAAAATCATAGAATCATGGTTTAGGTTGGAAGAGACCTCAAAGATCATCCAGTTCCAACCCCCTGCCATAGGCAGGGACACCTCCCACTAGAACAGGTCACTCAAGGTCTCATCCAGCCTGGCCTTGAACACCTCCAGGGAGGGAGCAGCCACAACCTCCCTGGGCAACCCGTTCCAGTGTCTCACCACCCTCACTCTGAAGAACTTCCTCTTAATATCCTGTTTAAATCTCCTCTCTGCCAGTTTAAACCCATTACCCCCCATCCTGTTATTACAAGATGTGTTGGTTTGAGCTAATTGGAGAATTTGAGTGAGAAA
>VWZI01003038.1:59279-74576 GCA_013396835.1 Psilopogon haemacephalus | reverse complement strand
AGAATAGAATAGAATAGAATAGAATAGAATAGAATAGAATAGAATAGAATAGAATAGAATAGAATAGAATAGAATAGAATAGAATAGAATGGAATGGAATGGAATAGAATAGAATAGAATAGAATAGAATAGAATAGAATAGAATAGAATAGAATAGAATAGAATAGAATAGAATAGAATAGAATAGAATAGAATAGAATAGAATAGAATAGAATAGAATAGAATAGAATAGAATAGAATAGAATCAGCCAGGTTGGAAGAGAACTCCAAGATCATCCAGTCCAACCTATCACCCAGCCCTTGCCAATGGCACTAAGTCCCCATGCAGTCCTTTCTTGAACACCTCCAGGTTCAGTGACTCCACCACCTCCCTGGGCAGTCCATTCCAATGGTAAATCACTCTCTGTGAAGAACTTCTTCCTGGCTTCAGCCTTTAGGAAAACATCTTCCCCCTTCCCTCTTCTCCCACTCTCCCTCCCCCCGTATTGCACTGCCCCTAGTCTTGTCACAACAGGATCGAGTGACTTAGATCCATGAGGTCATGCAGGAAGCCTCTGGCAGATGAGCACTAAACCAAACCTCACAGGAGAAACCTTCTGCCACTTGTAGACATTTGTTGCTTGGCCAAATGCCAAGGGAGACTTCAAACAAGTTGTGAAAGGTGCCTTAAGTTTAAGTCACTGCGAAAAACCATGGCACCTCATTAGCCTGCAGGATTGCCTGGGAATTCCTCCTCCCTCCTGGAGTTGTAAAAATGTTGCTGCAATTTCCATCTGCAGGTCAGTGAAGGAGATGTGGGATCATCACCATCAGATAGAGGTACGTTTGGAGGACTCTCCACTACGGCACTATGCCAAGGGTTGAGGTTTTATGGCAAGAGTCAGGGTGGAGGTTCATAAGTTAGGAAAGGAGCTGTGCTGGGGAGGAGACAGGACAGAGAAAAAGACACAAAGGAGAGATAGGAGTGGGATAGTTGAGCTCTTGAGTCAACCTGACCAGGATTTTATTGGTGACCCACATTGCTCAAGCCCACATGCCCATATTCAACAACCCCAGGACAATGAAGGCTACACTAGGGAGTGGGAATGACTCAAGAGGATTCTTCCCAGTTCCTGGCCACAGTCTGGCCATGTGCTGTATAGGCAGACAGCTGCTCCCCTGCCATTTCTCCTGAGCACAGCTGCCTGCTGCTGCCTCCTTAGCCATGCTAAAGCCTGGTGCATACCCTGGAGAAGCCAAGATGCTCCAGACAGCTACATGACCTCCACAGAATCAGCCAAGCTGGGCTGAGGAGTTCCTGAGAAGCCCTCAGGAAAGCCTCCAGTGTCTGAGGCCACCAGGTCACAGAATCATAGAATGGTTTAGGTTGGAAGGGACCTCAAAGACCATCTAGTTCCAACCCTCTGCCATAGGCAGGGACACCTCCCACTAGAACAGGTCATAGAATAGAATCACATAGAATCAGTCAGGGTTGGAAGGGACCACAAGGATCAGCTAGTTCCAACCCTCTGCCATAGCCAGGGACACCTCTCACCAGAAAAGGTCATAGAATAGAATCACATAGAATCAGTCAGGGTTGGAAGGGACCACAAGGATCATCTAGTTCCAACCCCCTGCCATAGGCAGGGACACCTCCCACCAGAGCAGGTCATAGAATAGAATCATAGAATCAGTCAGGGTTGGAAGGGACCATAAGGATCATCTAGTTCCAACTCCCCTACCCTAGATCAGGCTGACCAGAGCCTCATTCAACCTGGCCTTGAACACCTCCAGGGAGAGAGCATCCACAGCCTTCCTGGGCAACCTGTTCCACTGTTCCCATGTCATCTCTTTCCCCCCTAAGGTGTATCGCACTGAATTCATCACCCGGTGGAGGGAACTGCAGCTGGATGCTGTGCTGTGCCCTGTCCTGGGGCCTGCCTTCACCACAGGATACCCTGGAAAACTCCTCAGTAAGTGGGTCTGGGACCTTCCTGGGAGGGCAGAGGACCACAGTGGTTGAGACTGGACAGAAACATCCACTATTGTGAAGCTTCATAGAATCATAGAATGGTTTAGGTTGGAAGGGACCTCAAAGATCATCCTGTTCCAACCCCCTGTGCCATAGGCAGGGACACCTCCCACTGGAACAGGTCACTCAAGGACTCATCCAACCTGGCTTCAACACCTTCAGGGAGGGAGCAGCCACAACCTCCCTGGGCAACCTGTGCCAGTGTCTCACCACCCTCACTGTGAAGAATTTCCTCCTAACATCCGTTTAAATCTCCCCTCTGCCAGTTTAAACCCATTACTCCTTGTCCTGTCATTACAAGACCTCGTGAATAGTTTCTCCCCAGCCTTCCTGTAGGCCCCCTTCAGATGCTGGCCCACGTGGAATTTTATGGGTGTTAGGAAGAGAAATAAGTACCATGGATTACCATGATTTGGTGGCGACTGTTGCTTCAGAACTTGGGCCTGCAGGAGACCAGCCCCGTGCAATCTTTCCTGCCAACAGCAGCTTGTTCTCAGGGGCTTAACTGAGCATGTAATGTGTAACTTTGAAGGAAGACAGGAGTCTGCAGCTATCTGTCTGCTCATTTGCTTCTGCTTCTCTCAGCTGCCATCTCCTCCACGATGCTATACAATGTCTTGAACTTCCCTGCTGGGGTTGTGCCTGTCAGCACGGTGACAGAAGCTGATGAGGAAGAGCTAAAGCTCTACCGAGGATGCTGCGATGACCCCTGGGACCACATGCTGAAACAGGTAGATGACATGGACAGTGATGGAGCAAGACTGCTGAGGGATGCTGAAAGTCACAGCTGCCCTGAAATCAGTATGGGCACAGTGCAAAAGATTGCACTTCTTTACCTCCACCTTGCACCTCCCTCTCCATTTGATATGGGCACAGTGCAAAAGGTTGCACTTCTTTACCTCCACCTTGCATCTCCCTCTCCATTTGATATGGGCACAGTGCAAAAGGTTGCACTTCTTTACTTACACCTTGCAACTCCTTCTTTACATACACCTTGCATCTCCCTCTCCATTTGATATGGGCACAGTGCAAAAGGTTGCACTTCTCTACACACACCTTGCAACTCCTTCTTTACATACACCTTGCAACTCCCTCTCTGCTGATATTGGCACAGTGCAGAAAATTGCTACTCCTTGCAACTCTCTCTCTCCATTGATATTGGCACAGTGCAAAAGATTGCACTTCTTTACTTACACCTTGCAACTCCCTCTCCATTGCTATGGGCACAGTGCAAAAGGTTGCACTTCTCTACACACACCTTGCAACTCTCTCTACGTTGACATGGGCACAGTGCAAAAGGTTGCTTTACACACACCTTGTAACTCCTTCTTTACACACACCTTGCAACTCCCTCTCCATTGATAAGGGCACAGTGCAAAAGGTTGCACTTCTTTACCTACACCTTGCAACTCCTTCTTGTCTCAAGTCCTCCCAAAAACAGAGGTCACTTAGTGTTGAGGGGCCTGGGTGAGCACCCTGAGGCTGGACTGGAGGCTGAAAGCAGAAAGGAGCCAGGCAGCAGAGCTTCTTTGACTAGGTCCTTGTGACAGCCACAGCTGACAGCACTGCACTGCACTTTCCTTCTGCTCTGTGACACCAGGCCCAGGCTGTCGGTAGAGAATGGATGAGGAATGAGCACACTGAAGGGAAGGGGATCTGGCTGCAAGGGAGATCTCAAAGCAGAGCTGTGTGGGAATGTCTTGAATGCACTGCCCATGACTTGCTAACCATTACTACCCCAAGGACAGCAAGAGCCTTCCTTCTGGCCCAGGACACTAACACTGATGGGCTGGCAGGGCTCAGCCTTCAACCTCCCCCACTCTCTGGAACCTAAACCAAGCTTCCAAAAGCTGCTGGAGACCTGAGCCCAGCCCCCAGGTAAGCCCTGACCATCTGTGCTCCTGCTGCAGGCTGTGACAGGAGCTGTGGGGCTGCCAGTGGCCGTGCAGTGCGTGGCCTTGCCATGGCAGGAGGAGCTGTGCCTGCGGCTGATGAAGGAGGTGGAGACTCTCAGCCAGGAGAAGAGAGCAGCGTAGCCTCTACACGACCAGATTCTGGGAAGGAGGAAAGAAAATCCATTTCCTGACACCTCTTTTTGCCAATGAGTATGAGCCCTGGGAGGAACCAAAATGCCACGCAGAGGGCAGGACTGGCTTGAACTGGGTTTAAATGGTGGTAGATGCATGAACCACACCTCCCTGGAAGGTTCAACCTCCCTTTCACCTACCCTGCAGCTTGCAGAAGCAGGAGGATGCTGAGAGAAAAGGGTTGCAAAAGCTCAACAGTCCTTTCTTGCTGATGCTGCCATAACTTCATGTGGCTGTAACTTGAAAGGAGTAGACCCATGTCTGCCCTCCCCCTCACTGTATTTCACTCAAAAAAACCCAAAATCTAGTCATTAAACAACTCATCATTAACTGCTGCAACCCTGCACTGGTGGCTAAGATTGTATGAACACACAATCATAGAATCAGAGAATCAGTCAGGGTTGGAAGGGACCACAAGGATCAGCTAGTTCCAACCCCCCTGCCATGCCCAGGGACACCCTACCCTAGATCAGGCTGCCCACAGCCTCTGCCAGCCTGGCCGCAAACACCTCCAGGGATCTGGCCCCGACCACCTCCCTGGGCAACCCATTCCAGGGCCTCACCACTCTCATGCTGAAAAACTTCCTCCTCACATCCAATCTGAATCTCCCCACCTCCAGTTTTGCTCCATTCCCCCTAGTCCTGTCACTCCCTGATAGCCTCAAAAGTCCCTCCCCAGCTTTTCTGTAGGTCCCCTTCAGATCCTGGAAGGCCACAAGAAGGTCACCTGGGAGCCTCCTCTTCTCCAGACTCAACAGCCCCAACTCTTTCAGTCTGTCCTCACAGCAGAGGTGCTGCAGCCCTCTGAGCATCCTCGTGGCCCTTCTCTGGACACACTCCAGCATGTCCACTTGAGTAATTCAAGTCATACAAACACCTTTTCTCTGGGCATTAAATGGCAACTGGAACAGGAGTGTTCAAAACTCTTCCTCCTGAACCACTCTTTTCCTGTCTGCAAGGGATGGCTACAGTCATCGACCTTTCCACAGCACCCCACTCTCTCCACCACCAGATATGGAGCAGCTCAGGCCCACTGCCAGCATCACAGCACAGACAGGCAGCTTATTTCAGCACCTCAGGCTGCTCTTTCTGAAGGCAGGAGACAAGCTGAGACAACTGCAGCTCAATTATGGAGCCACTGAGATCCCCAGATGGTGTTCGTTGACCCAGACTTGCTCAGGGAGAATCAAAGCAGTCAGACAGGAGGGAGAGAGCAGGGAAGTGGTGGAGTTGCTGTCTCTGGATGTTTTCAAGACTGGATGGGGCCTTAGTGCCATGGTCTAGTTGATTGGATAGGGTTGGGTGATAGGTTGGACTGGATGATCTTGGAGGTCTCTTCCAGCCTGGCTGATTCTATGACCCACACAGGGGCCTTTACCTCATTCCAAGAGGGATGATCATTCCTCTGCTAAGACCTTCCTCTGAAGGGACATTGTGGAGAGGCTGCTGCTGGGCTCTTCTCACAGCTAACTGGAGACAGGTCAAGGGGGAATGGCCTCAAGCTGAGGCTGGGGAGGTTTAGATTGGACATTAGGAAAAGGTTTTTCCTAGAGAGAGTGGTCAGGGACTGGAACGAGCTGCCCACAGAGATGGTGGAGTCACCCACCCTGGATGTGTTTGAGGGTGGTTTGGATGTGGTGCTTAGGGATATGGTTTAAAGTGAATGTTTGTAGAGTAGGGTTCTAGGTTGGCCTTAGTGACCTTGAGGGTCTTTTCCAACCTGGATGTTTCTGTGATTCTGTGAAATTAAGCCCTTGAAGCCTGAACTGAAACCTTGGCTCAACCCCTCCAGCCAGCTTTTAAACAACTACTTTTTTTTTTGTGATCCTGAGGGGCTTTTCCAACCTGGATGTATCTGTGTGTGATTCTCTTTCCAAGATTAGGGCCATGAGGATGCTCAGAGGGCTGCAGAACCTCTGCTATGAGGACAGACTGAAGGAGTTTGGGCTGTGCAGGCTGGAGAGGAGGAGGCTCCCAGGTGACCTTCTCGTGGCCTTCCAGTATCTGAAGGGGGCCTACAAAATAGCTGGGGAGGTACTTTTGAGGCTATCAGGTAGTGAGAGGACTAGGGGGAATGGAGCAAAGCTGGAGGTGGGGAGATTCAGACTGGACATGAGGAGGAAGTTCTTCACCATGAGAGTGGTGAGAGCCTGCAATGGGTTGCCCCTGCAGGGAGGTTTTTGGGGCCACATCCCTGGAGGTGTTTGCAGCCAGGCTGGCAGAGGCTGTGGGCAGCCTGATGTAGGGTAGGGTGTCCCTGGGCATGGCAGGGGGGGTTGGAACTGGCTGATCCTTGTGGTCCCTTCCAACCCTGACTGATTCTATGATTCTATTGCAGGGGGGTTGGAACTAGCTGATCCTTGTGGTCCCTTCTAAACCTGACTGATTCTATGATTCTATACACTGGGGCTGGAAGCATGCACTGATTCTGTGATTAAACAGTTCAGGCTCAGATAAGCAAGTCAGAAGGCTCCACTGCAGGTCTTCCTCATTTATTCTCTCTGCCTGCTCTAGAAAAGCAGACTTCCTCTGAGACAATATAGAAAAAAGAATAAATACAAAAGCAGCTTTTTTTTTTTTTTTCCTTTCCCTGGGAAACTCGAGCTGCTTCCTGCCAGCCTGCAGGTAGAGCTCTGCTGCTCCTCCTCCTAGAGGCGGCGCAGTTTGCAGAAATAGAGGGGCCCGAAGTTGGCTGTGAGGTGAGGCAGAACAAGCTCCCCCAGGCGGCAATCCGGGAAGAAGGAAAAGGTGTCCTGGAAGAGCATCCGGAAGGGGCTGAGGTCCTCGACCCGGACGCCGATGTTGAACTGGCTCTGTGCAATCTCTGCTGCTCTCTCGATCACATACTCGTTCTGCAGCGAGGAGAGGGAGCAGGTAGAATACACCAGCTCTCCTCCTGGCTTGGTAGCGAGGATGCCAGCCCTGCAGGGGAGAGGAACACACACACACACACCATCACGGCAAGAAGGCGGCTGCGAGGGACAGCAGCATCCCCAGCCAGCAGGGTTGGGAAGTGTGCTGGTTTGAACTAATTGGAGGATTTGAGTGAGAAATTAGGCTATTGGCTGAGAGAGTTAAACACAGGATGTCACTTCACCCAGAGCTCTACTGAGAAAGAAAAAAACCCTGTTTTTAAGTGTTGCACCCAAAACATTAGATATCAGACAGTTTCTGACCACTCTGGGCTGCGGCTGCTTCTCTCTGCATGGTCTCCTTTCCCTCTGCCTTGGTAGCTAATTCTCAGTAATTCTATTAACTTCTTTCCTACTACTAATCCCCCCCTGGCTGATCTACTTCAGCTTATCTGCAGCATCAACAGGTGGTGAGATAAGACTGGGGAAGTGGGGAAAGGTGGTAGGGGGTGGTTGGTTACCCCTCTTGGGGATTTTGGGTCTCTGGGAGGGCTGTGGTGTTTCTGTATTACCTTTTCATTGTATGTATCTGTAAATATCTGTTATACATTGTAAATATTTGCTTGTATATTGTGCATTGCTGTAAATATAAAGCTTCATTTATTAACTTCCAGTGTTTCTGAGTCCTAGCCAGGGTTTATAAAAATGTGGGGTGGCAGGGAACTGCTAAACCACTACAGGATGCCAGCAGGTAACTCGTAGGAGGTGAGAGAGCATCACAGAAACATCCAGGTTGGAAAAGGCCCCTCAGGATCACCAAGTCCAACCTACAACCCTACTCTACAAGATTCACCTTAAACCATATATCAAAGCACCACCTCTAAGAGGTTAAATGCGAAGATGTATGGAGCAAAGCTGGAGGTGGGGAGATTCAAATTGGATGTGAGGAGGAAGTTCTTCAGCATGAGAGTGGTGAGAGCCTGGAATGGGTTGCCAGAGCAGAGTATTACCCCAGGGCTGACAGCCAGGACCCAGGAGATCATCACACAAACGGGTACTGCTGTACCTGCCCTGTGTCTTAGACCCTCCTCCCTACTTCCTATGGCTACTGCTGGGGACTGGAACAACATTTGATTTGATCAAAAACTGCACTTTCTAATGCTAATGCAACACATTTGATGTGGGGAGGGACTTCTTAGGCTATCAGGTAGTAATAGGACCAGGAGGAATGGAGTAAAGCTGGAGGTGGGGAGATTCAGATTGGATGTGAGGAGGAAGTTGTTCAGCATGACAGTGGTGAGAGCCTGGAACAGGTTGCCCAGGGAGGTGGTTGGGGCCATGTCCCTGGAGGTGTTTGCAGCCAGGCTGGCAGAGGCTGTGGGCAGCCTGATGCAGGGTAGGGTGTCCCTGGGCACAGCAGGGAGGTTGGAAATAGATGATCCTTGTGGTCCCTTCCAACCCTGACTGATTCTATGATAAGTGATGCTTTTTACAAGTGCCAGAGCACTGCAGAGCTGAGTGAACAGCAGAGGACCCAGTAAATGCAGCTAAGGACCTGCATTCCCAGCACCCCCACCTGGTCCCATCCCTAAGGTAGCCTGATCTAGAGTAGGGTGTCCCTGGGCACAGCAGGGAACTAGATGATCCTTGCGATGCCTTCCAACCCTGACTGATTCTATGATTCTATGTTCAACCACTACCATTGCTGTAACATATTCTCACTTTCCATATTTCCCAGTCAGGGACACACAGAGCACAGAGGTTCCATTGCTGGCTTCAGAGAGCTGCTACTGTAACACAGAGAGCATCAAGTTCACTTACATCAGCAGCTGCAGTTGCAGCATGGGCAGCATCTGCCGCTCCTTGGTTCGCATCTTGTGGAAGATGTTGTTGTCATTCTCCATGACAGAGTGCCTGTCCGTCGTACAGGGTACATCCACCAGCACCTGCAGCAGCAGAGGACCTGCATCAGTCCTGAGTCCAGCTCAAGCTCAGCTAACCTCCCAGTGAAGCCTGCCCCTCACCCAAGTCCTCCACCCTTGGTGCACACCAAGCGGCTCTCGGTGCTCCACCGAGCTGAAGCTGCCAGAGCACAGGTGTGCAGCCACACCGGGCTGTAGCTCATCTGGCTGCTGTTGGGTTTGGGAATGTGCACACAGACACATCACAGTGGACAACATCACACTCTCACATGTCCTCACAGAACGTTTTGACTCCATGTGTCTATCTGGCAGGGACATTGTGGAGAGGCTGGCACTGGTCTCTTCTCACAGGTAACTGGAGACAGAACAAGGGGGAATGGTCTCAAGCTGAGGCTGGGGAGGTTTAGATTGGACATTAGGAAAAAGTCTGTCACTGGGAGAGTGGTCAGGCACTGGAATGAGCTGCCCAGGGAGGTGGTGGAGTCACCCACCCTGGATATGTTAAAGGGTGGTTTGGATGTGGTGCCTGGGGCTATGGTTTAAGGTGAATCTTGTAGAGTAGGGTTCTAGGTTGGCCTTGGTGACCTTGAGGGTCTTTTCCAATCTGGATGTTTCTGTGATTCTGTTATTGCAGCACCTACATTCACAACCACACACAGAGCTCCTGCAGGGACACCTCCCAGACTAATCCCCCCAGTTCCCACAGCTGGACGTTGGTTGAGGAACAAGAATTGTTTCATCTTCACATTTAACCTCTTACAGGTGGTGCTTAGGGCTATGATTTGAGGTAAATCTTATAGAGTAGGGTTCTAAGTTGGACTTTGTGATCCTGAGGGTCTCTTCCAACTTGGATGTTTCTGTGATTCTGTTACTGCAGCACCTACATCCACAACCACACACAGAGCTCCTGCAGGGACACCTCCCAGACTAACCCCCCCCAGTTCCCACAGCTGGACGTTGGCTGAGGAACAAGAATTGTTTCATCTTCACATTTAACCTCTTAGAGGTGATGGATTAAACCAAGATTTTTAAGGGGTATTACTCAGGTAAATAAAGGTACAAGTCCAGATGCCCATAGGCACCTGGAGTCCCAAAAAATGATTAAGGAAATTGAGCCTCAAAAATGATTAAGGAAGTTGAACATCTTCCTTATGAGGAGAGCCTGAGGGAGCTGGGGCTTTTCATCTTGGAGAGGAGGAGACTAAGGGGTGACCTCATTCATGTTTATAAACATGTAAGGGGTGAGTGCCAGGAGGATGGAGCCAGCCTCTGCTCAGTGATGCCCAGTCACAGGACAAGGGGTAATGTGTGGAAGCTGAGGCATAGCAGGTTCCATGTGAACCTGAGGAAGATTTTTTTCCCTGTGAGGGTGACAGAGCACTGGAACAGGCTGCCCAGGGAGGTTGTGGAGTCTCCCTCTCTCGAGATATTCAAGAACCATCTGGATGTGTTCCTGTGTGATTTTCTCCAGGTGATCCTGCTCTGGCAGGTGAGCTGGACCAGATGATCATAGAATGGTTTAGGCTGGAAGGGACCTCAAAGATCATCCAGTTCCAACCTTCTGCCATAGGCAGGGACATCTCCCAACAGAATAGGTCACTCTAGGCCTCATCCAACCCAGCCTTGAACACCTCCAGGCAGGGAGCAGCCACAACATCCCTGGGCAACCTGTGCCAGTGTTTCACCACTCTCACTGCAAACAACTTCCTCCTAACATCCAGTTTAAATCTCCCCTCTGCCAGTTTAAACCCATTCCTCCTTGACCTGTCATTACAAGACCTTGTGAATAGTCCCTTCCCAGCCTTCCTGTAGGCCCCTTTCAGATACTGGAAGGATACTCTAAGGTCTCCTAGAAGCCTTCTCTTCTCCAGGCTGCAGAGCCCCAACTCTCATAGCCTGTCCTCAGAGCAGACCTGCTCCAGCCTCTTCCAAGGTCCCTTCCAGTGCCCTTCCAGCCCCTGACATTCTATGATTCTATGACATGCATCAGACCCTGCAGGAAGAGTCTAGCAAGAGGATGCATTACTCTAGGTGTGGCTTAGCCTTCCTTTCTCTGCCATTTAAGAGTATGGAAAGCTACACCATCACCCTGCAGGTTAAGCTGCTGTCTTCCTCCCTGAAACAGGAGGAAACTCACCTAGATGGGTTTATCCTCACCAGCTCCCCATCACCTACCTTGTGGAAAGTGGCACCTTCCAGCTGCTGCCAGTCCCTTCCATCATGAGATGTGACAGTCACAGCTTCCCTGATCTCTCTGGGAACGTAGCTGCGGAGAACCTGGCACAGCCTCTTGGTGCGGGAAACAGAAACGTCGTTGGCTGCCAGGTGCCCTGGGAGGACAAAACAGGCACCCTGGGGAAGCAGCCTCCTGCAAAACCACACCTGATGCACAGCTCTTACAGCCAGAGGTGATTAATGGGCAGGCATCGACAGGTACACTGCAGGCTTCCAGCCCCAGTTTACAGAATCACAGAATCAGTCAGGGTTGGAAGGTATCACAAGGATCATCAAGTTCCAACCCCCCCATGCCATGCCCAGGGACACCCTACCCTACATCAGGCTGCCCACAGCCTCATCCAGCCTGGCTGCAAACACCTCCAGGGATGAGGCCACAACCACCTTCCTTGGGCAACCCATTCCAGGCTCTCACCACTCTCATGCTCAACAACTTCCTCCTCACATCCAGTCTGAATCTCCCCACCTCCAGCTTTGCTCCATTCCCCCTAGTCCTCTCACTACCTCAGAGCCTAAAAAGTCCCTCCACAGCTTTTCTGCAGGCTCCCTTCAGATACTGGAAGGCCACAAGAAGGTCACCTGGGAGCCTCCTCTTCTCCAGACTGCACAACCCCAACTCTTTCAGTCTGTCCTCATAGCAGAGGTGCTGCAGCCCTCTGAGCATCCTCGTGGCCCTTCTCTGGACACACTCCAGCATGTCTACATCCCTCTTGTAATAGGCTCTCCAAAATGAAGTCAATGCACAGTTCCACTGCTGCTTTACTTGCTGCTTATTTGCTTTCAGCTTGTCTTCACAGTAGAGGTGCTGCAGCCCTCTGAGCATCCTCGTGGCCCTTCTATAGACATGCTCCAGCATGTCCACATCCCTCTTGCAATAGGATCTCCAAAATGAAGTCAATGCACAGTTCCACTGCTGCTTTACTTGCTGCTTACTTGCTTTCATTCTGTCTCCACAGCAGAGGTGCTGCAGCCCTCTGAGCATCCTCGTGGGCCTTTTTTGGATACTCTCCAGCGCATCCACATCCTTCTTGTCCCAGAGGGCCCAAAACTGGATGCAGTGCATGGGGTCCACTTACCACACAGGCCAGTCTGCAGCAGAGCCAGAGCCTTACCACCCGGAGCAGCACAGAGGTCAAGGACGCAGTCATCCTTCTGGATGTTGAGTGCCAGGACAGGCAGCAGAGATGCCGCATCCAGGAGGTAGTAGTCGAGGAGCCCCAGAGCATCCGGCCTGAAAAACCATCAGTTGGTGTGGAGAAAAAAACAAACAAACAAACAAACAAAAAAAGCAGAAGCGTGAAGGAAAAAAGAAAAATCAGCAGTTACAAGTGAGGGTGGGCATGCAGGGAAGCTCACAGCCGTGCAGCTCCCAAGGATGGCAATGAGAGCAGGCAGCGTGTGCCAGGGGTGCCTCACCGTGCAGGGCGGAAGCGCCTGATGTCGCCCCTGGGGAAGGTGTAACACTTGATGTTGGTGCAGATGGAGGCAGCGCCAAGCTGCGGTGGCATCTCTGCCTGTGTCACCACCTCTGCCTCTGTCACCTCCTCTGCCTCTGTCACCTCCTCTGCCTGTGTCGCCACCTCTGCCTGCGTGGCTCTCCTGCCACCCTGGGACCTGCTTTCCCTTCTCTCCGCAGCTGCCACCTGCGCCTTGCGGGCGGCTTCAGAAACAAAATCGGTGGCGTCCAGCAGCTCCAGCTCTTGGGCGACATGGTCAGCAGAAGAGAAGTTGTTGAGGAGGGCACCGTACTTCTGCTCGCAGAGGAGGCCGACGCGGACAGAGGGCCACAAGTCCTTCAGCTGCAGGCTGTAGTTCACGTCGAAGTGGTGCAGGGCCAGGCGTGTGGGAGGGATGCGGGGGGCCGTGGTAGCCTGGGGATGCGGGGAAAAGGTACCAGAGATGTTAAAAGACAAAAATACCATCGACAGCCCAGCGTTGCTCTCCCAGCCTCAAACGTTTTTTCCGAGGTTCTATGCCACTGGAAGCCCCCGGGACCTTTCTGCAGCCCCACAGTGCTTCCAGCACCCACGGGCTGGCGGCACCGGGACAAGCGAGCAGGCAGGGAGGGGACGGGCGGGGTGCGCAGCGGTGTAACAGCTAGAGGAGGCGTTGCAGGGTCGCAGCGAAGAGCTGCACGGGGGCGAAATGGGGAGATCGGTGGGGTGCGAAAGGGTTAGCGGGATCAAAAGCAGAGCAGCGCCACATGGGCCAGCCTCGGCGGCGGGGTCAGGCGGCCGCACAGCAAGGACCCGCTCCGGCCCTGCTCACCCACTTCTTCTTGTGGCGGTGCCGGCGAGGCCCCGGCGCTAGCCCCGGCGGCGATCCGCGCCGCAGCAGCGTTGCCACCGCCCAGCCTCGCCCGCACGCAGTCGCCATCGCTCTGCGCCGCCGCTCGACATCCGGGGCGGGACCGGCACCGCCACCGCCACCGCTGCGCCGCCGGAGCAGCCCCCGCGGGGCTCTGCAGCGCCCCCGCCTGGCGCCACCGGGGCACGGGGAGCCGCCGCGGCTGGAAGCGCGAGAAGCTTGTGGTAGAGTCATAGAATCAGTCAGGGTTGGAAGGGACCACAAGGATCAGCCAGTTCCAATCCCCCCTGCCATGCCCAGGGACACCCNTCTCACCACTCTCATGCTCAACAACTTCCTCCTCCCATCCAATTTGAATCTCCTCACATCCAATCCGAATCTCCCCACCTCCAGCTTTGCTCCATTCCCCCTAGTCCTGTCACTCCCTGATAGCCTAAAATGTCCCTCCCCAGCTTTTCTGTAGGCCCCCTTCAGATCCTGGAAGGCCACAAGAAGGTCACCTGGGAGCCTCCTCTTCTCCAGCCTGCACAGCCCCAACTCTTTCAGTCTGTCCTCATAGCAGAGGTGCTGCAGCCCTCTGAGCATCCTCATGGCCCTTCTCTGGACACACTCCAGCATGTCCACATCCCTCTTGTACTAAGGCCTTCAAAACTGGATCTAGTACTCCAGGTGGGGTCTCACCAGGGTGGAGTAGAGGGGGAGAATCACCTCCCTCAACCTGCTGGTAGGAGGAACACAAAGAGGAGTGCTCTGTGCCTCAACAGAAAAAACCCCAAACGCCAAACCAAACAACACCTCTGAAATTAACATGGGACACTTACCCCAGCAAAGCTCACCCCGTTTCAGTCCACCAGGGATTATTACGCTGGAAACCTACCAGCAGACAGTTTACAGACTGCTACATTAATGCAGAACACTCACATTTTAAATAGTGTTTTGTGTGAGGTTTTTGTTTGTTTGTTTGTTTTTCCGTTTTTAATGGTGGTTGAGAAAGGGCTTGCTCCTTCGGGAAACAGCAGGTTTCCTACTCACAAAAAAACCTACTCCAAGAAAAAACAGGCAAAGGATGAAGTCCTGACCTTACCACAGGACAGTTGCTGGTCGGCAGAAGGGATTACTGACTCACGCAGACAGGCTTTAGTCGCCTCGGATGACTCTTCATACTCTGCTCTGGAGTTTCGAGCAGGTGGAACCATCACCCTGCCAGTCTGCAGCTACATGGCCTGCTGCTCCGGGCAAGAACACAAAGGTTCCTTCCAGCTGCTGGCAGCTAAAGACAGCTGAAAGTCCTCCTCCAAGCCAGGGGTGGGGAAACTTCTCTCCTAGAAAAGGCTCACGCTCTTTAATTTAGCCAGAGCTTACTGCTTAAATGATTGCCATGTGGGGTTTGGAAAGAATCCTTCTGGCTCCAAGAAACAAATTTTCTTCCTTGTGGGATCAGGCTGCACATCACCAGTGCACAAAAACCACACTTCCACAAGTGAAGAAAAACCTGCCCTGCAAACTAGCTTCTGGCACCCACTCATCCCATCTCTGCCCACTGCAAACTAAGAAACCCAAAGAGTGGCTGTCAATAGCTCCATGTCCAAATAGAGACCAGTGACAAACAGAGTCCCTCAGGGATCAGTCCTGGGACAAGTCTTGTTCAACATCTTTGTGGGCCACATGGACAAAGGCATTGAGTGCAGCCTCAGCAAGTTTGCTGATGCCACCAAGCTGTATGGTACAGCAGACAGGCTGGAGGGCAGGGATGGCATCCAGAAGGACCTGGACAGGCTGGAAAGGTGGGCACAAGACAACCTCATGAGGTTCAACAAGGCTAAGTGCAAGGTCAAGCAGCTGGGTCGAGGCAATTCCAAGCACAAATGCAGGCTGGGCAGTGA
>VWZI01003038.1:29075-53772 GCA_013396835.1 Psilopogon haemacephalus | reverse complement strand
ACTTGAACAGGTTGCCCAGGGAGGTTGTGGCTGCTCCCTGCCTGGAGGTGTTCAAGACCAGGCTAGACAAGGTCTTGAGCGACCTGATCTAGTGGGAGGTGTCCCTGCCTATGGCACAGGGGTCTTGGAACTGGATGATCTTTGAGGTCTCTTCCAACCTAAACCATTCTATGATTCTATGACCACAGGGATCATCCAGTTCCAACCCCCGCTGCCATGCACAAGGACACCCTACCCTAGAGCAGGCTCCCCACAGCCTCATCCAGCCTGGCTGCAAACACGTCCAGGGATCTGGCCCCAAACACCTCCCTGGGCAACTCGTTCCAGGGGTTCTTTATGCCCTTCTTCCCAGGATCGGAACCTGGCAGCCGGCTCAGCGCCGTCACCGCTGCCGCCCCTCCGGCCCAGAGAGGTAAGTGGATGCCGTTTTCCCTGACCTTCCCAAGATGGCGGCGCGATGCAGCCTCCCCTCAAGATGGCGGCGGCGGCGGGGCGCGGGACGTGCGGGGCTGTCCCTTCCCAAGATGGCGGCGGCTGGGAGGCGGTGCTGAGCGCGGCGATGGCGGCCGAGGGTCCGCGCAGCCTGTTCGCGCTGAGCGCGGCGGCGGTGAGCTGCAGCATGGGGGCCCTGGAGCAGGACGTCTGGGGTAAGGAGCGGGCGGCCCGGGGCTGGGCGGCGGGGCGCGGCGCCCCTGGGACCTGCCCGCACCCCGCTGCCGTCTCCCTTCTGGCTTTCCCCCACAGCGCTGCCCGGGCACCTGCTGCGGGGGCTGCTGCCGCTTCTCTCCATCTTCCGCCTGGAGCGGGCCGAGGACGCCGCGCGGAGAGCAGGTGACACCGGCGGGCACGGCGACAAACCGTCGGGGGGACCCGCTCGGAAGGGAGGGAGCGAGCCCCCCGGAATCGATGGGGCAGACAAACCCTGCCCGTACTGAGGGCATACCCGGAGAGGTGAGCCCCACACGGGAGGGGCCTCAGCGAGAGAGAGGAACCCGCGCTGCAGGGACGGACCCCCCCTGGCTGCGAACGGCAGCACCGGAGCGGTGCGGTCAGCCTCTCCGGGACGGGCTGGGACCTGACACCCAGCGGCCACGACGCTCCTCGGAGCACAGGCTCCGCCGCCTGGGCTTGGGCGCTGCCCTGCGGGCAAAAACCTTGAGCCCTGCCCTGTAGCCAGGCAGGATTCCGGCGTCTTGCTGTAGAATCATAAAATCAGTCAGGGTTGGAAGGGACCACAAGGATCAGCTAGTTCCAACCCCCTGCCATACCCAGGGACACCCTACCCTAGATCAGGCTGCCCACAGCCTCTGCCAGCCTGGCTGCAAACACCTCCAGGGATGTGGCCCCAAACACCTCCCTGGGCAACCCATTCCAGACTCTCACCACTCTCATGCTCAACAACTTCCTCCTCACATCCACTCTGAATCTCCCCACCTCCAGCTTTGCTCCATTCCCCCTAGTCCTGTCACTCCCTGATAGCCTAAAAAGTCCCTCCCCAGCTTTCTTGTAGGTCCCCTTCAGATAGTGGAAGGCCACAAGAAGGTCACCTGGGAGCATCCTCTTCTCCACACTCAACAGCCCCAACTCTTTCAGTCTCTCCTCATAGGAGAGGTAACTTCATCCTTTTTAAGTATCAGCAAACCCTGCCATTTTCTAACCCATTTTTCAGCCTCGTCATAAGGCGGCCACAGAGGTGCTAGACCTCAAAGATCATCCAGTTCCAACCCCCCTATGCCATAGGCAGGGACACCTCCCACTAGATCAGGACACTGAAGACCTCATCCAACCTGGCCTTGAACACCTTGAGGAAGGGAGCAGCCACAACCTCCCTGGGCAACCTGTGCCAGTGTCTCACCACCCTCACTGCAAACAACTTCCTCCTAACATCCTGTTAAAATCTCCCCTCTGCCAGTTTAAACCCATTCCTCCTCATCCTGTCATTACAAGACCTTGTGAACAATCCCTCCCCAGCTCTCCTGTAGGCCCCCTTCAGATACTGGAAGGCTACGCTATGGTCTTCTCGAAGCCTTCTCTTCTCCAGGCTGCAGAGCCCCAACTCTCTCAGCCTGTCCTCATAGCAGAGCTGCTGCAGCCCTCTGAGCATCTTCGTGGCCCTCCTCTGGATTGGCTCCAATGGTTCCATGTCCTTCTTGTGTTGGGGCACAAAAGAGATGCTAAGGGCTGTAAACCTCAGCTATGAGGATAGGCTGAGGGAGCTGGGATTGGGCAGCCTGGAGAAGACTCCAGGAGGACCTTAGAGCTGTCCTCCAATACCTTCCTACAGGAAGGCTGGAAAGGAACTTTTCATAGGGGTGTCTAGCAATAGGGAATGGTTTTAAGCTGAGGGAGTGTAGGTTTAGTCTGGATCTTAGGAAGAAGTTCTTCATTGTGAGGGTGGTAGGACTCTGGAATAGGCTGCCCAGGGAGGTTGTGGATGCTTCCTCACTGGAAGTGTTTAAGGCTGGGTTGGATGAGACCTTGAGCAGCCAAATCTAGCTGAGAGGCATCCCATGGCAGGGAGGTTGGAGTAGATGATCCCTAAGGTCCTTTCCAACCTAAGCCATCCTGATTTGGCATTGTCTTCCCTTCACAGCACAGCACCATCCTTTTGCCTGAAGGATTTTAGGTCACAGGTCACCTCTGTGAGATTCAGGGCAGGGACCCACAGTTGATCAATAATCCCAGCTGGTTATTTTTTTTTTCTTTTACCCTCCAGGCCTCTCAACACAGCCCATTTGGCGCAAGCTGTGGGATGATGTGATGAAAACCAGGCCACCCAACTCGGAGGTGAGGGGATGCTGGCAAGCAAGAGAAAGGGCAAGACACAGGCACCGTTTCTGCCATAGCCTCTTGGGGCTGCTGGCCACCTCTGAGTGCTGGTGATTGCTTATAAGCATTTCCCACCTGCAGTACTGTGTGCAGTTCTGGAGCCCCCAGCACAAGAAGGACATGGAACTGCTGGAGAGAGTCCAGAGGAGAGTCACAAAGATGATCAGAGGGCTGCAGCAGCTCTGCTATGAGGACAGGCTGAGAGAGTTGGGGCTTTTCAGCCTGGAGAAGAGAAGGCTTCCAGGAGACCTTATAGTAACCTTCCAATATCTGAAAGGGGCCTACAGGAAGGCTGGGGAGGGACTATTCAAAAAGTCTTGTTATGACAGGATGAGGGGGAATGGGTTCAAAGTGGCAGAGGGGAGACTGAAATGGGATGTTAGGAGGAAGTTCTTCACAGTGAGGGTGGTGAGACACTGGCACAGGTTGCCCAGGGAGGTTGTGGCTGCTCCCTCCCTGGAGATGTTCAAGGCCAGGCTGGATGAGGTCTGGAGGGTCCTGATCTAGTGGGAGGTGTCCCTGTCTATGGCACAGGGGGGTTGGAACTGGCTTAGTTTGAGGTCACTTCCAACCTAAACCATTTTATGATTCTATGACCTGTTCTAGTGGGAGGTGTCCCTGCCTATGGCACAGGGGGGTTGGAACAGAATGATCTTTGAAGTCTCTTCCAACCTAAACCATTCTATGATTTCTTGAGCTCCTCACCCTGCTAGTGTGATCATTTTGGGGAAACAGAGTTTGTGGAAGGAACCATGGTGTACAGCAGCACTCTGCATCTCATGACAGGGAGCTTGCTGAAGGAATGAATCTTCTCTTAAGGGATGTAATTCTTAGGGGAAGGGAGGATAAAAACAGTATCTTATGTCATGCTTACACCTACACCAGCACGAACATGTGCTGATGTCTTAGGAAGTGCCAGGAAAATACTCAAGACAGTGACTTTGGAAGAATGGTTTTAAGAAAACCAAAGCAGCAAAACCGATCCAGCATCACAAAAGAGCTGCCAACAGACAACTTAATCATAGCCTGTAAGTAGAGGCTCGGGAGGAAAATTCCTGATGATGTGATTCTTAATGGGCAAAACCACGACTTAACTTCAGACAATGGAGTATGTTCAAATTAGGCCAGAAGCAGGATGAAGAGAGAGATTTGAGTAACTCCATGTTTCAGCAAACAGAAACTGAGGAAGGATGCTGAGAACTGGTGAGACCCCACCTGGAGTACTGCATACAGTTGTGGAGTCTGTAGTACAAGAGGGATGTGGAGATGCTGGAATCTGTCCAGAGAAGGGCCACAAGGATGCTCAGAGGGCTGCAGCACCTCTGCTATGAGGACAGACTGAAAGAGTTGGGGCTGTTCAGTTTGGAGGAGGCTGCCAGGTGACCTTCTTGTGGCCTTCCAGTATCTGAAGGGGCCTACAGAAAAGCTGGGGAGGGACTTTTGATGTTATCAGGGAGTGATAGAATTAGGGGGAATGGAGCAAAGCTGGAGGTGGGGAGATTCAGATTGGATGTGAGGAAGAAGTTGTTGAGCATGAGAGTGGTGAGAGCCTGGAATGGGTTGCCCAGAGGAGTGGTTGGAGCCACATCCCTGGAGGTGTTTGCAGCCAGACTGGCAGAGGCTGTGGGCAGCCTGCTCTAGGGTAGGGTGTCCCTGGGCATGGCAGCGGGGTTGGAACTAGCTGATCCTTGTGCTCCCTTCCAACTCTGACTGATTCTATGATTCTAACTAGAGAGGCACTCCAGTGCTAGCAGTAGTTTCTTTAGAACGCTGCATCTACCGGGGCAGCAGATAATAATTATTTAACTTAAAGTTAACAACAACACTTTTGCCTGGTTTTTTTATTAATACAGCTCCGTTTTTCAATTGCAGAACATAACCTGTTGGAGGAAGAAGTTCCTTGAAACGTTCTTCTCAAACGTTCTTCACGGCGTCTTGGATACTTCCTCCGACTGGCGTCTCAACGACCGCCACTTCTCCCCTCTGCTCCACAGCTCCCCACACGTCTCCCAGCTTACCCTCTGCAACATGCTGCAGGGCGCAGTGGAGCTCACTGCTGAGCACAACCAGAAAGTGCTTGAAAACCTGGCTAGCTCCCTGCAGATCCTCAAGTTCCAGCACCTCCTCTCCTCTGACCAGTCCGTCAGGCATTCGCTGGTCCTGCTGCTTCACCGCCTGATTCACCACGGCTCTGTCAGCCAAGTGTCCATGTATTCCTGGCCTGTTCCTGACACGGTTCTTCTTGTTCTCATTTTGAGCATGAGTGCTGGATTCTGGCGCTCGGGAAATGCCCTCGCTTACCACAGCAGCCCATGTGACCTTTGCAGAGAAGAGGACAAAGCCCAAAGCCAGGAGTCAGCACAAGAGCGAGCAGAGAGGAGCTGTTCTGACGAGAGGGAGCGCAGTGATGGCGAGAACCAGAAGGCATCCCCCAGGGCCCCAGAGGAGGCTGACGCAGAGGTGAATCGATGCGGAGCTGATGCTTGCCTCAACTCTGTCCTCTCTGGACTGAGAAGTCCTCCTCTGCAAAACCAAGCATGTGAGGAGGGAAGCAGCAAGGTAGGCTGTGGCTTTCAGGGGGGACATTCTCATTGCATCTCCAGCCAGCTCTCCTGTCGCTCTGCTCTCCAAAAGACACACAGGAGGCCGAAGCCTGCAGTGGGGAAGAAGCGTCGCTGCCTCAGACGAAGCAAGGGTCCGTACGCTGACCCAGAAGATCTATACGACTTTGTCTTCACTGTTGCTAGAGAGGATAATTCAGGACTGCTTGACAAAAGCAGTGCTACAGAGGGAGGAAACGCTGATAGCTGGACTAGCTCCTCCTCAGGGTCTGCGTGCGCTGGCCACGCTGGCTGCAAGAAAAGAGGATCTGCTGGGATCTTGCCTCTGAAAGCTGCTCGCCGCTTCCGAAGCGTGTCCACCCTGGAATTGTTCTCCATTCCTTTGACTGGGGAGACCTGTCGAACTTTGAGCAACCTGCTGAGCTCCTGGGTGTCTTTGGAAAACTTGGTGCTGTCTTATAATGGTTAGTGGTGTTAAACAGGGAGCCTCCTTCCAGACTACTCAGGTTTACCTTGATTCTGTTTTTACTGTAATTATAAGAGTATAGCTCTTGAGAATGTCTCCTTCCAGACTACTCAGGTTTACCTTGATTTCATTTTTACTGTAATTATAAGAGTATAGCTCTTGAGAATGTCTCCTTCCAGACTACTCAGGTTTACCTTGATTTCATTTTTACTGTAATTATAAGAGTATAGCTCTTGAGAATGTCTTCTTCCAGACTGCTCAGGTTTACCTTGGTTTAATTTTTACTGTAATGGGTATTTTAAGAGTATAGCTCTTGAAAATATCATCAGTAGAGATGTTTAATGAGTGTGAGGACTTCCTAGGAGACAATGGGGTCTCTCTGCCTCAGAACAGCCCCTTGCCTTCTCCTTAAATGCTATGAAGAGAGGGAAAGGGAAGAGCCAGATCTCCATCTCCTGTATACAGAGGCCAATGGGACGAGATTTAACAAGGCTAAGTGTAGGGTTCTACACTTTGACCACAGCCCCAGGCAGTGCTACAGGCTGGGGACAGAGTGGCTGGAGAGCAGCCAGGCAGAGAGAGACCTGGGGGTGCTGGGAGATAGCAGCTAAACATGAGCCAGCAGTGTGCCCAGGAGGGCCAATGGCATCCTGGCCTGGATCAGGAACAGTGTGGCCAGCAGGACAAGGGAGATTATTCTTCTCCTGTACTCAGCACTGGTCAGGCCACACCTTGAGTACTGTGTCCAGTTCTGAGCCCCTCAGTTCAAGAGCGATGTTGAGGTACTGGAACTTGTCCAGAGAAGGGCAAGGAAGCTGGTGAGGAGAGGCTGAGGGAGCTGGGGGTGTGCAGCCTGGAGAAGAGAAGCTGGTGAAGGGCCTGGAGCACAGCCTTGTGGGGAGAGGCTGAGGGAGCTGTGGTTGTTTAACCTGGAGAAGAGGAGGCTCAGGGGTGATATCATTGCTGTCTACAACTACCTAGAGGGAGGTTGTAGCCAGGTGGGGTTGGTCTCTTCTCCCAGGCAACCAGGAACAGAAGGAGGGGACACAGTCTCAAGTTGTGCCGGGGGAGGTATAGGCTGGGTGTTAGGAAGAAGTTCTTCACTGAGAGAGTGATTGGCATTGGAATGGGTTGCCCAGGGAGGTGGTGGAGTCACTGTGTTCAAGAAAAGCCTGGATGGGGCACTTTGTGCCATGGTCTAGTTGATTGGCTGGGTGCTAGGTTGGACTGGATGATCTTGGATGTTTCTTCCAACCTATTTGATTCTATGATTCTATGTGGATAACGCAGCCTGTGAGTTTAGCCTTTGACTTGGGAGTCTTTGGCCATTGGCACAGCCCCAGCTGCACATGTCGGTGTCTGTACAGACACAGCTAACAGCTCTCTGTGCAAATGCTGTTCCAGGCCTGGGTGACAACATCTTCTGCATCCTGTCTGGGCTGCGAGCCCTCTCCCGCCGCTCAGACTGCCGCCTCCGCGTCCTGCGCCTCAGCGATGTCTTCTCCCACATGCCCTGCATGGAGCTGGTTCGCTGCATCCTCAGTGCCTTTCCCAAGCTCCACACCCTCTCGGTGAGCTTCGACCTCAAAAACCAGCTGGAGGGAAACCAGCCAGAGGGGAATCCCACCTGCAGTGAAGTAGAAATCCCAGGTAGGAATCTTCATTCTAAGCAATGATGAGCAGGATGTGGCAGGCAGAACTGTAGAAGCCTGGGATGGCACATCTGAACTTGACCTTGTTACAGTGATGTGTAGCTGAGCAATCACAGCCTCAGCTTTCTGATTGAGATGGTGTCAAAATGTTGTCATTCCCAATCTGATGTGCTCAGTGGAATCTGAGTCTTGGACAAAGCATTTTATTGCTGTATGCCAGCCTGCTGCAGCACCAGCTCTGCAGAGTGCCAGTCCTAACCTGCTAGCAGTGACTGGCCTCAGAGAGCCTATAGGGAGCATATTCCACTTGATCTGTCAACTGGGTGGGAGCTTCTGCTTTGTCCAGCCTATTGCCTGTGAGCCTCTAAGCCTTTGACCCTTAAGAAGAGGAAAGGCATCTCTTGATCATCACAGTACCACAGGTGAGGGCAAAGCAGTGCCCAAGTCTCTGGATTACAGTCTGGGAGCTAGAGCAGTATGCTGTCAGCTCACAGGTCTCTCATCACCCTGACTAACCCTTGAATGACCAGAAAAGCAGCAAGCAAAGCTTGAGTGAGCATGGAGTAGGGTCAGAGTTGCTGTGCTCTGGGCAAACACTGACTGGTTTGTGCATAAAGGGTGACCTTTTGTCAGGTGTTGTTTCACTGTGAGAACAAAGCAGGAATTGGTGGCTCTGTGATGTGGCAGGAGTCCTGAAACAAGCTTTAAGTGATTTACATCACCATAGGTCTGAGTTGCCTGAGCTCTGTGGGGCAGGCTGCATCACACAGGTAATTTCTACCAACCTAAACAATAGTCATGTCAGGCAAAGAGACTTCTTGCTTGCTTGGGAACCTACCTGTGTTGACGATGGGCACTCCAGACCAAGCTCTTTCATTGTTCCTTGTTTTTCCACACTTAGAGAGCTGCTTGGAGCAGCTGGAGATCAGATTCCCCAGGGAACCTCTGCACACCGAGTTCCTGCTGCCAGTGCTCAAGGCATCAAAGTCCCTCCAACAGCTGTCCCTTGACAGTGCCACACTGCCCTGTTCTCGGGAGTTTGGGCTCCTTCTGGAGGCACTCAAAGGTACTCTGCTACCCTGTAGATAGCATCACTGGGACACACAGAGTAGCCTCCTTGCTTTGACTTCCTTCCTTTAGCATGAAGCTGGCTTAGGTGGGTCCACTTCTTCAATATGGACATAGAATCATAGAATCTCAGTTGTGTCTGTAGTGTGGCTAAATCCTGTCCTTGTTAGCTGTCCATGCTACTTTTTGACAATCATAGAATCATAGAATGGTTTAGGTTGGAAGGGACCTAAAAAATCATCCAGTTCCAACCTCCTGCCATAGGCAGGGACACCTCCTGCTAGAACAGGTCACTCAAGGCCTCATCCAGCCTGGCCTTGAACATCTCCATGGAGGGAGCAGCCACAACCTCCCTGGGCAACCTATGCCAGTGTCTCACCACCCTCACTGTGAAGAACTTCCTCCTAACATCCAGTATAAATCTCCCCTCTGACAGTTTAAACCCATTACTCCTTGTCCTGTCATTACAAGACCTTGTGAACAGTCCCTCCCCAGCCCTCCTGTATGCCCCCTCCAGACACTGGAAGGCTACTCTAAGGTCTTCTCGAAGCCTTCTCTTCTCCAGGCTGCTGAGCCCCAATTCTCGTAGCCTGTCCTCATAGCAGAGGTGCCGCAGCCCTCTGATCATCCTTGAAGTCATCTGAGAGCAGGAAATGGCTGTCAGCCATCCCACTTTCTGTGCTGAGCATGTGAGTGATCCTGCACAGCAGGATGGTTCCTTTTAATTACCTACAATCCAGCACAAATCCAGTCCAGCTCAGTTTCTGGGTGTTACCTGGTAGGTGGGTCAAGGTCTTTTAATCTCAGGGATGTGCAGCACTTTATCTGACAACTCGTTTTGATTTTAGAGTGTAATCCAAGTCTGAAGAAACTGAGTTTTCATGATGTGAACCTGGCTGAGCACCAGAAGGAGGTTCTGCTTCTGCTTCAGGATCCTGTCCTGCAAGGTATAGCAAACTCCTGGGTGCTGGTGCCTTGAAAGATGGTGCAGGTAGTTGCTTTTGACTGGCTGACGTTCATGAGGTGATCTTTGGATGTGTAAGGTTCAGCCAAATGTCAGTCCCCCTGAAGCTATCTGCAGCTGTTGGCAGAGTGGGAACATGTCTGGTTCTTTGTGCCAGCAGGGAAGAGGAGCAGCTCCAGAGCAGGTGTATGCTGCAGAGTCCTGTCTTGGCCATAAAACAAAGGTTTTTAACCTGCCAAGCACATCAGCCTTTAACTGGGTCATCTGGCAAAGCCATTTCCCTGGGTGTGATCTCTGCTCTCTTCCTGTAACAGTGGCAGAGCTGTCGTATGCAATCCACTGCTGGGAAGGCTTTGTTCTTGCAGGTGGATTAAGGTCTGGAGCTGTCTGCAGGATGTAATTATGGGATAATGAAGCATGCAGGGAGTCCTAACGTGCACTCTCCATCCATTTCTTCTGCAGAAATCACATTTTCCTTCTGCCGGCTGTTTGAAAGCTCTACTGCGGAGTTTTTGTCAGAAATAATCAACACAGTGAAAAGAAATTCATCTTTGAAGAGCCTCAAACTGCCTGGGAATCGCCTTGGTGGGTACACTGAATGTTGCTCTGGGGCCTTAGCCTTAAACCAGATCTCCAGGAGACAACTTTGGGCTTGCAGTTAGGACCGTTGCTAGCAGGAGAACTAAGCAGATGGATGGACAGAGTGGATTTAGCTCACAAAAATCAAGACAGAGTTAATGTTTTTTTTTTAAGGCAGAATTTCAGTTACATTCTCCAGTGTACCAAGAGCCCAGATGCTGCACGAGCGTTGTAGTTGCTTTTCTCTGCAGCAAAAGCAGGATTCCAGGTTTGACTGAACACTGATCCGCTTCAAGACTCTTTAACAGGAAGAGATCCAGAAGCAGATGTAGTCCCTGTCATCCAGAGGCACAGATTTTGCTGAAGTTTGGATTTTTTTTTGTCTTAAAGGCTCTTGGCAGCCACTAGAGTGATGGGGATAAGAAAGGGTTTAGTGTCAAAAGAACTGGAACTGAATTTACTGAAATTAATAGGATTTTTAGATCACAAAAGTGTCTTCTGAGAAGTAAATTTCGGTAAATCCAGAAGAGAGTTTTCTGGTTTGTTAATTAAATGGGAGCATAGAATCAGTCAGGGTTGGAAGGGACCACAAGGATCAGCTAGTTCCAACCCCCCTGCCATGCCCAGGGACACCCTACCCTAGAGCAGGCTGCCCACAGCCTCATCCAGCCTGGCTGCACACACCTCCAGGGATGTGGCCCAAACCAGGCTCTCACCACTCTCATGGTGAAGAACTTCCTCATCACATCCAATCTGAATCTCCCCACCTCCAGCTTTGCTCCATTCCCCCCAGTCCTGGCACTACCTCAGAGCCTAAAAAGTCCCTCCCCAGCTTTTCTGTAGGCCCCCTTAAGATGCTGGAAGGCCACAAGAAGGTCACCTCTCCTCCAGACTGAACAGCCCCAACTCCCTCAATCTCTCCTCACAGCAGAGGTGCTACAGCCCTCTGAGCATCCTCATGGCCCTTCTCTGAATACACTCCAGCATGTCCGTATCTCTCTTGTACTAGGGGCTCAAGAACTGGATGCAGTACTCCAGGTGGGGTCTCACCAGAGCAGAGTAGAGAGGGAGAATCACCTCCCTTGCCCTGCTGGCCACACTTCTCCTGATGCAGCCCAAGCTCTGCTTGGCTTTCTGGGCTCAAAGTGCACACTGCTGGCTCATGTTGAGCTTCTCATCCACCAGCACCCCCAAGTCCCTCTCCTCAGGGCTGCTCTCCAGCCACTCACTGCCCAGCCTGCATTTGTGCTTGGCATTGCCTCGACCCAGCTGCAGGACCTTGCACTTGGCCTTGTTGAACCTCCTGAGGTTGGCTTGTGCCCACCTCTGCAGCCTCTGGATGCCATCCCTGCACCCTCTGGATGCCATCCCTGCCCTCCAGCCTGTCTGCTGCACCACACAGCTTGGGGTCATCAGCAAACTTGCTGAGGCTGCACTCATTGCCTCTGTCCATGTTGCACCCAAAACACACCTGATTTCTGAGGTTTGATGTTAATCCTGGTCATTGAATTCTCAAACCCAGGACTGCTCTATCAGCAAGTTTCTATTGCCTTGAATCCTGTGGGGTCAGAAGTGTGCATTTGCTTTAGGCCACTGAGGGTGCCAAAGTGAGGGTGCAGAGATGAGCCTTTTGTGCTGCATGCACAAGTTCACAGCCTCCTTTCTGCTCCATGATGCCAGCCCTGTGGCAATTTCACTCTTTTAAAGACAGTTCTCAGTTTGCATCTAACAGGTGCTTTTCTTCCCCTCATAGGGAACCACAGGCTGGTTGCTCTTGCAGACGTTTTCTCTGAAGATTCCTCCTCTGCTCTTTGCCAGCTGGATGTCAGGTATTCTGCTTTGGTTCTAAAACACTGAAGTTCTTGTTTCAGGAGGGCCATGTCTGAACCAGGCTCAGATAGCAGAAGCCTGACCATGGTTTTGTCCTTAAATGAATGTGGACCTGAGAAAAGCTTAAAGAAACACTATAATGGGCACAATACAACCTCAGAGCCTTCCAGCATCTCTGAGGCATCTCACTGGTCCTCTAATAAATGTTATGAATTTATAAAAGGAACAGTGAGATGCCTCAAAACTCCATCTTAAAAGCAGCTTTGTTTTGCTGCTGTCAGCCCTTACTGCACTGTAGGTTAGGCATCAGTGTGACCAGCACTGTTCCCACTGCCCCTGCATAGGGCTTGAATACTGTCACTGCCCTGCCAGCTCCTGTGAATGCCTCTGAGTTCCTTTCCTCATCTTTGGTCTTCAACCTCAACTACTGCTCTTTTCTTGAGCCTGATAGGAAGTAACCTTCATGAAGCACATGGAAGGTGACATTTCTGTAATACTCACAACAGTTTTGCTTGATTTCCCCTCCTTTCTTAACATCTGAATGGCTCAGGTTCCCAAGAGAACACAGGGTTGCCAATTTATTTTACCACAGCCACTGCTTCAGCAGCCTTCAGTTCTGATTGCTGTGGTGCTTCTCACAGGATGAAGTCCAGCATACAACTTCATATTTATTTACACATCAGTGCAGGGGACATGACCTTTTCCTCTAAAACACCAGGACTTGCCACATGCTGTCTAGATTTTCCCAGAAGGAATAGATAAATGATAACTCACTGCTGAGGCTTGCACTGGGACCTGTAGGGTTGGTTGACAGCTGCTATGAGACTGAAGTTCTCCTGGCACTGCTTAGGCAGCCACCTGGGTCCCACAACATTTTAAGCTGGTCTGTTAAAGTCAGTAGTAATAGGATAACAACTTTGTCAGTGGTTAGTAGTATTTAAAAGTTTCTAGCCCTTCATATTCCTGTGCTTGAGTTTTGGTTTTCATCAAAACTAAGACCACTCAAACTTCACCTTGTTGAAGACAGTTGTACTTTGCATTGGAACATCCTCAAGCACCTGCATTGGCAGCCTCTAAAAGGAACAGTTATTGAAACTGCTCAAAATGTAACCTAGACCTCTAATGACTTTTTTTTTGTCCTCCTTTCCCTGAAAAGCTCAAATTGCATCAAGCCTGATGGGCTCCTGGAGTTCACAAAGAAGCTAGAGGGCCACATCCAGCAGAGAGGGGGACAGATTCAATTCACACACCTCCGCCTCTTCCAGAATTGGCTGGACCAGGATGCTGAAACAGCTCAAGAAGCACTTCAGCGTCTCAAAGCTGTGTGCAGTGTGGTCAACGACTCGTGGGACTCCTCCCAGGCCTTTGCTGACTACATTAGTGTCATGTGATGGACACAGGAGCAGCACAGATCTGATCAGCTTCAACTAAGTAGATTCAGTCCCTGGCCAGTAAGATTTTTTTTTCTTCACAGCACAGGTAGAGCTTTCTTCCCCTGCTTCAGACAGAAGTTCAGTTTTTCTTGCCACTCTTCTGTTTATTTGAAGAAGGGGGAGCATAGAGAAGTAACAAACAGGACTGAGTCAACAGTTGTATTTGCAGGTAGTCTAACCCTTACCATCTTCTCAGTTGGAGTATTTTAAGTGGGACAGGTATCAAGTGAGCTTCTGCAGACCTCTGGCCAGGCAGTTGATTTCTTTTTTTCACTGGATGTTGTTGAAAACCATGTTTCAGCCAGTGTCTATCTCCCATCTTGAGTAGACTCAAAAGCTACCTGGTTATGGTTGCTGACAATCAGGTCTAGGTGACCTTGCTTTGGAGTGTGAATGTTAGACAATATGGCTTGGAGGTCCCTTACAACTTAAATCATTCTGTCATCTGTGAAATAAGAACTCCTCCCTCCACTTGGAACAGAAAATAAGGTAAAAGAGGCCCCAACCTTGACCTTCTACATTTGGAAAATTTTACTTTATACTAAAAAAATACCCAAAAAACCCAAACCAATGAAATAATTCCTTCTGCACCAAGTGGCCTGCTGGTTATTTGCAATCCTGTTGCCCGTCTCCACTGTCTGCAGTCATTTTACAGAGGTTTTGAGTGGTTTGTTCTTTTGTATCATTTTGATAATAAAAATATAATCCAGAGCCATTGTGTACCAAAGTGTGAATTTTATTACTGGCTTGTAATGTGATCTAATTAAAACTCTCTGCTAGATCAGGGGATCCTGCCCATAACAAAGAAAGTGGGTTTAGAAATGGAGTTACCCTGAGAGCCTGATTTCTAACTGCCTGCATGATCTTTCTGACCAGATGTTCAACATAGAAGCCAAATCATTTTTTTTTCTCTCTTGTTCCTGAGTAATCAGCAAGGTTCCCATTTCCCAACAGAAATGGATCCTGCAGGTTTCTGACCAGCAACTGTAAGCCACAGCTGTCAAGGAAAAAAAAAATCATGGCTGCATACATCAAATGCTATAAAACTGCAGACTTAGCTGAAACCTGAAGACAAAACATGGCTGAGAAGGCACAGACACCCACACCACAAGAACCAGTGCTGAATCTGATCACACATCCACTTATTCCCAGTTCCCAAAGGGCTGTTTTTCAGGCACACAATACAACACAGCACAGAAAAAAAAAATTAACTTCTTGCTTCTGCAGACACTAACCAATGCCAAGGGCCATCCAGCCCCTCAGAAACCATGCTGCTCTACAGTCTCACAGCCACACAACAGGCCAATATGTACTGCTACCTACTTCCCCTTTCCCTGAAAGGGATTAAAGCAGGATTGGCTGCAGCAGCAGCCTGCCCTTGCCCCCACAGGGGACAGCAACCTGTCAGGGAATCCCTCGCTGCTCCTCATGGGAGTGATGATGAAAGGCGAAGGTGACAGCAGCATCCCAGGCAGCCTTCAGCACAGAGTCCTGCAGCCCTCGCTTATCGGCACAGTGGTTCCACTGGGAGAGGTCAGAGGTACAGTCGGAGCCCTCGGGGGGAGGCCTCACCTGGTGGCCGTTCACACACCTGCGACACTTGATCCTGAAACAGCACAAAGTCATAGAATCCCTGATTCATACAGAGGGATGGAAGGGACCACAAGGATCAGCTAGTTCCAACCCCCCTGCCATGCCCAGGGACACCCTCATCCAGCCTGGCTGCAAACACCTTCAGGGATGTGGCCCCAATCCATTACAGGCTCTCACCACTCTCATGCTGAACAACTTCCTCCTCCCATTCAATCTGAATCTCCCCACTTCCAGCTTTGCTCCATTCCCCCTAGTCCTGTCACTATCTGATAGCCTAGAAAGTCCCTCCCCAGTTTTTTTGTAGGCCCCTTTCAGATACTGGAAGGCCACAAGGTCACCTGGGAGCCTTCTCTTCTCCAGACTCAACAGTCTTTCAGTCTGTCCTCATAGCAGAGGTGCTGCAACCCTCTGAGCATCTTCGTGGCCCTTCTCTGGACACACTCCAGCATGTCCACATCCCTCTTGTACCAGGGGCTCCAAAATGAAGTTAATGCAGAGTTCCACTGCTGCTTTACTTGCTTAAAAAACGCAGCCCACTGACATTTGGATCAGCTCCCCTCTGCCTGCAGCACAGGCAGTTGGATGTTTAGACAGGATTAATTACTACCACCTTTTGCTTAGATGCCCAATCACCTTTTGGTACATCTATAGGCTGGATATTAGGAGGAAGTTCCTCAGAGAGTGATTTGCCACTGGAATGGGCTGCCCAGGGATGTGGTGGAGTCACCATCACTGGAGGTGTTCCAGAAAGGACTGGATGGGGCACTTAGTGCCATGGTCTGGTTGACTGGATATGGCTGGGTGATAGGTTGGACTGGATGATCACAGAATCACAGAATTAATCAGGTTGGAAAAGACCTTTGAGATCATCCAGTCCAACATATCACCTAACACCTCCTAATTAACTAAGCCATGCCACTAAGTACCTCATCCAGCCTCCTCTTAAACACCAGTTCTGGGCCCCTCAATTCAAGAGAGATGTTGTTTTCAAGAGAGATGTTGTTGAGGTACTGGAATGTGTCCAGAGAAGGGCAACGAAGCTGGTGAGGGGCCTGGAGTACAGCCCTGTGAGGAGAGGCTGAAGGAGCTGGGGGTGTGCAGCCTGGAGAAAAGGAGGCTCAGGGCTGACCTCACTGCTGTCTACAACTACCTAAAGGGAGGTTGTATCCAGGTGGGTGTTGGTCTCTTCTCCCATGCAATCAGCAGCAGAATGAGGAGAGACAGTCTCAAGCTTCACCAAGGGATGTACAAGGTGGATGTAAGGAGGAAGTTCTTGACAGAGAGAGTGATTAGCATTGGAATGGGCTGCCCAGGGAGGTGGTGGAGTCACCATCCCTGGAGGTGTTCCAGAAAGGGCTGGATGGGGCACTTAGTGCCATGGTCTAGTTGATTGGCTAGGGCTGGATGATAGGTTGGAGTGGATGACTTTGAAGGTCTCTTCCAATCTGGCTGATTCTATGATTCTGTGACAGATGAGAAATGACCCACATCTGGAAACCCTGGTGTTCCCTTTCTAATGGCACTCCCACATTTAACCTCATGAGAGTGGTCCAGCAGGACCCAGAGGAAATTCAGGAGTTGGTCCTGATGGGTGGTGCTTAGAGTAGATGTCAAATGAGACCCCTGCTGATAACACATTCTTAGCACTGCACCATGCTCCCCGAGTTCAAGAGAGTGCAACATGCTCCAAACCACTTTATGCTGCCTCCCACCACAACCACCAGGTTGTGCTCAGGCTGTTCTAGAGATCTCCTTCTGAGCTGCCACATAAGGAGAGGGAGAGCAGCAGCAGCCCTGCCAACAAAGCTTGTTGCCATGCAGACAAGATACCTGCACAGAGCTAAGCTTTGAGTCAGCTTAAAACTAATCCTCTTCATTTCTTGCCTGAACTAAGAGTCTTAACTTTCAGTGCAGCATTTTCCTGCACTCCCTGTCCTCTTTCTGGTGGCTACAATACTGCAGGTCTCAGGGGTGAGGAAGAAGGGCAGACAACAGAGAAGAAGATTCTTTTAGTCCCCAGAACAGCACTTGGGTCAGCCTTATGAATTCCTAGCAGATAGTGTAGTCCTGGAAGCAGCTCAGCATTTGGAGATCACAATCCACCATGAGAGCAGCAGCAAAGGACCAAGTTGGGCTCCACAGTTTGAATACCTGTGATCAATTTCTCTCTATTAGCTGCAATTACTTCACAGGCTCAAAATACAGGCAGCAACAGGAGTTGCTCACTTGTCCAACCACCATGGCTTTCCTTTGACAACAAAATGGGGAGGACAGCAAGGAAGTGCTTACCTCCAGGTGTTAACAGCTTCAGAAGGGGAATGAACACTTGAGGCTCTCCCTCTCTAAGCTTTCTCCTGCTGGCTGAGGAAACCCCTAAACCGGCAGACCAAAAGTAGGGAGGTTTTTCTTTGCTGACTCCATCCATTAGTCATTCAGTATACTCACTTGTCATGGGTGTCACTGGTGGTGGTCTCATTCAACGTGAAGAGCTCCTTCAACTCCCCCAGTGAGAAATGCCTTTCTACATCCTGCTCCTCATCCACCACGCAGCTGCTGAGGGCTTTCTTGTGGGTCTGCCGTTGGAATATCTTCTCCTCTATGGTCCCAGTCTACAGGAGAGAGTCAAAGCTGAAGCACAGTTGGTACACTAAAAGGAGCACTACCTTTGGGAAGTGTCACAAATCAAATGGTAGTGAGCTATCAGGACCACTTAATGCCCTGCCAGACCAGTACAGACAACTGGCATGTTTTACCAGCTGCAGTCCAACAATATCCTATTTGTTTGCTGACCAAACACAGTTTTGCTTCTCTTGTCTTTCATTCTGGCTACAGAGGCAAATCCAATGGATATATATGGTTGAGGAACAAGAGGTGGAGCTGCCACTTGTGGCTGAAGCTCACATACCACACCAGTTTGTGCTGACAGGAAGGAAGGGAAAGGAGATGAACAGTTACAGCCAATCCCTCACCAAAAATAATAATTAAAAAAAAAGACAAAAAAAAACCACACAAAAAACCCCCCAAAAACAACAAAACCACACCAAACACAACCTACCCCACAAACAGCCCTGGGTGAGATGAGCATCAGCAGTTATTTGCTGCTTAACCCACACACAGATCAAATCACAGTCACTGTCTGGAAGGAAATGACTACTTCTAGAACACAAAGCTCAGTACGCTACATTTTGAAGGCAAAAGTCTATGAGCAAAATGTATGTTTTGCAGACACATGCAATACAAAGAAGGGGCAGATTGGTCATGATTTGCAGGCTGCTTTCTGAGTTCTAAAAGCAAAGATGCTCCCTGCTCCCAGGTCAGAATGAAAATGGGACATGATAAGGAAGAGATGGGCAAATGTGGCCATTTGAGCTAGATTTCTAGCCCAGACATAGGAAAAAGCAGTGAAGAGGTGAACATTCTAGGCATAGTCTATACAACAGCAACAATGGATAAGTTAGTATCATTTCATTGGAGCATCAAGAGCCTTATGTCTGGCAGCATAGCTTGTTCTGCCCCCTTGCTGCTTTCTGCTGTGCCTGCTGCTATCTTAGAATCATAGAATCAGTCAGGGTTGGAAGGGACCACAAGGATCAGCTAGTTACAACCCCCCTGCCATGCCCAGGGACACCCTACCCTACATCAGGCTGCCCACAGCCTCATCCAGCCTGGCTGCAAACACCTCCAGGGATGGGGCCCAAACCCTGGGCAACCCATTCCAGGCTCTCACCACTCTCACGGTGAGGAACTTCCTCCTCATGTCCAGTCTGAATCTCCCCACCTCCAGCTTTGCTCCATTCCCCCTAGTCCTGTCACTACCTGAGAGCCTAGAAAGTCCCTCCCCAGTTTTTTTGTAGGCCCCTTTCAGATCCTGGGAGGCCACAAGAAGGTCACCTGGGAGCCTCCTCTTCTCCAGACTGAACAGCCCCAACTCTTTCAGTCTGTCCTCATAGCAGAGGTGCTGCAGCCCTCTGAGCATCCTCATGGCCCTTCTCTGGACACACTCCAGCATGTCCACATCCCTCTTGTAATAGGGGCTCCAGAACTGGATGCAGTACTCCAGGTGGGGTCTCACCAGCCGCTGTTTTGGCTGCTGCTTCACCACTGCTTGACCCCTTCCCCATCCTCCTTAAGGTGTTTTTTTTTCCCTGTAGTAGTATATTATTTTTATACTGTTATATTTAGTTTAAACTATAAGAAAACACAGCTTCACTTTTCCTGACTTTCAAAAAATATAATTAAAAAAAAAAAATCTGTGTAGTGAGTTTATTCTGCTGGGGGAGGGATGGGGGTGGGGGTGGGAAATCTGCTCTAACCTGGTACAGCAAAGAATCATAGAATCATAGAATGCTTTAGGTTGGAAGAGACCTCAAAGATCATCCACTTCCAACCCCCCTGTGCCATAGGCAGGGACACCTCCCACTAGATCAGGTCACTCAAGACCTCATCCAGCCTGGCCTTGAACACATCCAGGGAGGAAGCAGCCACAAACAACATTTGTTTTGTCAAAGTAAAATAGTAATTGATCAAGGAAGACAAGTTCACACACCCCCTGCCCCTCAAAACTCCAAACAGAAAAAAGGAAGTCTCTGCAGTCTGAACTAATGAGAAGTGAAGGTGAACAAGGGAAGAGAGAGGTGTTTGTGAGCAGTAAGCAAAACTGACCCTGCTGGACCAAGTGGTACAGTAGCCCAAGAAGGCTTGTCTCTGTGCTTTTCCTCTATAGAGCATCTATCCCACCTGCTAGCTGGCAGTCCCACTTCAAAAGCTTCTGTGTCTCTGGGAATGCAGTAGCTGTGCACCTACACACAGCCAAGCCTGACCGTAGCCAGGCTGAGAAACAGCAACTTTGGTGTCATGCACCTTACAACATTAATGAAGTCAGATGCCTCAACGACTTCAAAGGAGCATCATATCTGGAAAGCCACACTTGTTTCTAGGTCTCAGAAGTCAGTCGCCATTAGAAACCAAGCCCTGCAGTAATGACCCTCTAGCCTGAACCTCCATGGCAACACATCTAAGGGTAGGAAGCAATTAAGCTCCAATTAATTCTGGTCACCAACACAAAAGAGTTTTTCCCCTGCTAGTCTCAATCACAGCAGCTGCAGCCCAGGATGGCACCAAGAACTCCCAAGGTGAGGAGGTGAGAGGAGCAAGACTCACTGAAAGCAGTCGATAGATGTAGCAGGTCTTCTTCTGGCCATCTCGCCAGACACGAGCCATGGCCTGCTCATCATTAGCTGGGTTCCAGTCTGGGTCAAACATAACCAGCCTGTTAGCCCCGATCAAATTCAGACCACAGCCACCTGCTTTGCTGCTTAACATGAAGATAAACTCAGGGCTCTGTGGAGAAAGGAATCGTAGAATGGTCTAGGTTGGAAGTGACCTCAAAGATCATCCAGTTCTAACCCCTCTGTGCCACAGGCAGGGACACCTCCCACTAGAAGAGGTCGCTCAAGGCCTCATCCAACCTGGCCTTGAACACCTCCAGGCAGGGAGCAGCCACAACCTCCCTGGGCAACCTGTGCCAGTGTCTCACCACCCTCACTCTGAAGAACTTCCTCCTAACATCCAGTTTAAATCTTCTCTCTGCCAGTTCAAACCCATTACTCCTCATCCTATCATTACAAAACCCTCCCCAGCCCTCCTGTAGCCCCCTTCAGATACTGGAAGGCCACTCCAATGTCTCCTCGAAGCCTTCTCTTCTCCAGGCTGAAAAGCCCCAACTCTCTCAGCCTGTCCTCATAGCAGAGCTGCTGCAGCCCTCTGATCATCTTCGTGGCCCTCCTCTGGACTGGCTCCAACAGTTCCAGGAAGACTTGGGTTAAATCACAGAAGCAACGGCACTTTTACTCCCGCCATTCAGAAGCAGCAGGGGAGCTGCTCACAACCATCAGGCTCTACTCACCGAGGGGCTGTTGAACCTCTCCACAATCTTTGCTCTCTTTTTAATGGACATGGTGCCATCCAGACGGACATATAAATACCTACAACACACAGCACTTACTGCAGCCAGGCTGCAGAGACGTTTGCAGCACTCCCCACCCCGACATGAAAGAGCAAAATCCTTCACAAAGGGCTGTGTAACAAAAGTTTGGGCTTTTGGGAGTAACAAAAGCCTGGGCTTTGGCTACAGCTTTTCCACTGAGTGAACCCAGCAGCCAAAGTACAAGCCACATTAGGTCCAATTCAGGGAGCAAGCCAGATCAGAAGTTCCTGCTAACTGGAAGTCTAAAAAACAGCCAGCTTCTTTTACAATACAGGCTCCAAGTAGAGTCTTGCAGGATTAAACCAATGAAGCCTAAAGACAAACCTCCTGTTCCTGCAGAGCTTTTCAAACAGGTCTAGTGTCTGAGTGTAGTTAGACACTAAAACCACCTTGTCATTACTGGTGCTTTTTGTAACAGCAAGAATGTAGTCCAGAACCAGCATCTTTCCTGGATAAAAAACAACAAAAAAGAAGAAAGTTAGAGCAGAAATTGCCAAATTTCAGCCCTTGGAAGGGTATTTGATAAAATGCTAAATGTCATTCTCATGGCTCCTTGCATTAGGCACCAGATTGGTGCTGTTGAGTTCCACAGTACCTGAAAGCTGGGGCTCCACAGATTTGGTGCTGTAGCCAGCAGGGAACAAGTCCAGGGCTCCCATAAAACCTTCTTCCTCTTCCACACACTTATCATGGATAAGAGCAGGGTCTGGAGAACAAACAGAATTCAGAGGCTGTGGAGTGCACAACGGAGATCCAAACAATGACCCTCAACAGCCTGAAACCCAAACACTTTGCAGGAGTGGAACAACTCACGATTGCAGAGCTTCTTCAGGGAAGTGATGGAAGAGAGAGAGGACACACTGATTTTGCCCTCCTTCAGTTCTTCCACTGGCTTGGCTTGTTTCAGGAAGTTCTTGTACAGCTCAGCCTGCAGAGGTGTCAGTCTGAAACATGAACAAAAAAGCTCTTCAGTCTCACTCTGCTCTCAAGCTGACCCCATCCATCCTTCCTCCTCCATCTACACACTTTTTTCTTTTTGCTACAACACAGCCTAGAACTGCCTCCAAGGCTGATAGCAGAGCACCAATATCTCAGTCCAAAGCTGGGATAGATACTCTGCATGGCCCAGAGCTCTGCTGTACACATCTGCCCTGACCACACCAGCTGGGTGGCAAAACCACCACTTGTGGGTTGTCCATCCCTGCTTCCAGAGGAAAGCAACACATTGCCAATGGCTACAATTTCAGTCCTAGATGATAACTGCTTCCCTCAGCATTGAAGGGCTTTCTGCAACTTATTGTGGCCTTCCAGGATCTGAAGGGGGGCTACAAAAAAGCTGGGGAGGGACTTTTTAGACTCTCAGATAGTGCCAGGACTAGGGGGAATGGAGCAAAGCTGGAGGTGAGGAGGTTCAGATTGCATGAGAGGAGGAAGATAGGGGGATAGAAGAAGATGGAAAGAAAAGGAAGGAGGTGGAAAGGAAAGGAGGGAGATGGGGGAGAATGGAGATTTAAAAACAAACAAACAAAAAGACCTGACAGGACTAGGGGGAACGGAGCAAAGCTGGAGGTGGGGAGATTCAGATTGGATGTAAGGAGGAAGTTGTTGAGCATCAGAGTGGTGAGAGCCTGGAATGGGTTGCCCAGATAGGTGACTGGGGCCACATGGCTGGAGGTGTTTGCAGCCAGGCTGGATAAGGCTTTGGGTACGGTGTCCCTGAGCATGGCAGGAGGGTTGGAACTAGATGATCCTTCTGGTTTCTTCCAACCCCGACTGATTCTATGAACTTTTCCACCCTTCCTGTTGTTGCTACCATTTCCCAAACAGGGTATGTGCTTTCTGGTACCTGCAGCAAACCACCTGCTCAATCTTCACTGGCAGGTATTTGGAAAGGATGTCTGAAGTTCTGCGGATTAGACACCTGCAGGGAGGGAAATTAAATTCAGATGCTTGGATGACATCAAACCCCTGTTTTATCACAGTCGCTCCCTCACAAGCTGAACACAAAGTTCCCTTTGATGTTTTCTCTCCCCAAGTCTGTGACCTTCCAACACATGGTAAAGGCCAAACACTCACCACCCAGTCAGAGCCATGCTAAGAGGTGCCATCAGCCCAATACAGCCCACTGTCTTTGGGAGGCTTCCTAATTTGGTTCATGAGATTTTGAGGGATCAGGCATAACTCCACCTAACAGTGCCCTGTGCCTCGTGAGAGAAACTCAGCTCTTCTTCAGACTACCACCAAAGTGTTGGAGTGAGTCCAGAGGAGGGCCACAAAGATGCTCAGAGAGCTGGAGGACATCTCCTGTGAGAACAGGCTACAAGAGTTGGGGCTTTGCAGCCTGGAGAAGAGAAGAATTCGAGGAGACCTTAGAGTAGCCTTCCAGGGTCTGAAGGAGGCCTACAGGAGGGCTGGGGAGGGACTATTCACAAGGTCTTGTAATGACAGGATGAGGGGAAATGAGTTTGAACTGGCAGAGAGGAGATTTAAACTGGATGTTAGGAGGAAGTTGTTTGCAGTGAGGGTGGTGAGACACCGGCACAGGTTGCCCAGGGAGGTTGTGGCTGCTCCCTCCCTGGAGGTCTTCAAGGCCAGGCTGGATGAGGCCTTGAGCATCCTGATCTAGTGGGAGGTGTCCCTGCCTATGGCACAGGGGGGTTTGAACTGGATGATCTTTGAGGTCCCTTCCAACCTAAACCATTCTATGCCTCTATGATTGTCAAAAAGTAGCATGGACAGCCAACAAGGATAGGATTTAGCCATACTACATACACAACTCAAAGTCCAAGCAGGCAGCAACCCATGTAATAGTTTAGTCCCCATCCTCAGCCAAGGTCAGTTCAGTGTCTGGCCCAAGATTCGAAAGGGTAATTTGGGCTTTATAAATTCCCCATGGGCCAGCTCTACCACACTTCAGAAAAGGTGGAATGGACAAGAGAAAGCACTGAACTGAGCAACCAGAATAAGAAAGAGGTGCAGAAACCCAGTTCTGCCAGGAAACATCAAAAATAAGTTATGAAACCTACAGAAGAAAAACAGCAGGGATATTATGACAGCCTCAACATCTGTCAAAGGCTGTTAAAGAAAGGCATAATCTGGTCTCCAAACCCATGAGCAGTAGGATGAAAAGTAACAGGCTTAAGCTGCAGCAAGAAAGATTTATGTTACACATTAAGAGCATTTTCTAACTGCAAAGACAGTGCTGCCCTGGAAAAAGGTGTCCTGGGAAATTTGTAAGGTCTTCAGTGCTGTGTGGGGGGGTTAAGTAAGGGATGCTTCAGAGCTAACACCTTCCACCTTAAGACAGCAAGATGGTCTGGACACTTTCTGCAGGGCCCTTCCAGCCTTACACCTATGATGTCTTTGCATCACTGTCCCATTTAAAATCCCCCCCAAATTCACCTGATTTCTCTGTTACCACTTCTGTGTTTCATCTTCCCTATTTCTGCATCAGAACTGTTACACAATAAAGGCCAAAAAAAGTCAACACAGCCAGGCACGAGCACTCCTGAACACACTTTTTACACCTCTTTTCCATCAGCTGGAAAAATAAATAAATGAGTCTCAAGAAGCAATAAGCTCTTCTCAACTTGCCCTTTCTCTTAAGCTAGTGCAAGCCAACCTGAGCCAAGGTCAGGGCTGTCTCTCTACAGAGAGGCTGTGTCAGTGTGAAATTTAATTTACTATGACCTGCAGGATTTTATTTGTGATGCTTGTAAAAGCTCAGATTAAAAAA
>VWZI01003038.1:0-29029 GCA_013396835.1 Psilopogon haemacephalus | reverse complement strand
AAAAAAAAGAAGAAAAAAAAGAAGAAGAAACAAAGATACAAGCAAGGCTGAGAATTCAAGAGTCTCTGTTCAGAGACTCTTAGAGAGGGACAAGTGCCTGCCAGTAGATGTGGATAAAGTGGTTGTATTCATGAGAGGAAAAGAAACCAGGTGTACACAAGTACCAAAAATCAACCAAAAAAGAAACAAGACAGCATTTTGCCTCCCAGAGCTGCTTCTTGGGGACCAAGTGACATCTCTGACACCAGCAGTCTAATCTCATTAGCTCAACAGAGCCGACACAGCAACAAAAGTATAAGCAGGACTCTGGTGGCTTGTACAATCAACAGCAGAACTGAGTGACATTCCTTACACTCTTTCAGTCTGCCACTCAACATCTGGGCTGGATGCCTCTCAAGTCTGACCCAGTTTGCACTGTAATTACATTGACACAAACCAAAAGACACTGCCTAACTATTCAGATCCTAAGAGAAAAGAGAAACAGAGGAGTCAAATCATAGAATCAGCCAGGTTGGGAGAGACCCCCAAGAACATCCAGGCCAACCTATCACCAAGCCCTAGCCAATCAACTAGACCATGGCACTAAGTGCTCCATCCAGCCCTTTCTTGAATACCTCCAGGGATGGGGACTCCACCACCTCCCTGGGCAGCCCATTCCAATGCCAATCACTCTCTCTGTCAAGAACTTCCTCCTTACATCCAGCCTATACCTCACCTGGCACAACTTGAGACTGTGTCCCCTCCTGTTGCTGATTGCATGGGAGAAGAGACCAACCCCACCTGGATACAACCTCCCTTTAGGTAGTTGTAGACAGCAATGAGGTCACCTCTGAGCCTCCTCTTCTCCAGGCTGCACACCCCCAGCTCCCTCAGCCTCTCCTCACAGGGCTGTGTTCCAGGCCCCTCACCAGCTTCCTTGCCCTTCTCTGGACGCATTCCAGTACCTCAACTTCTCTCTTGAATTGAGGGGACCAGAACTGGACACAGTACTCAAGGTGTCTCCTGATCAGTTCCAAGTACAGGAGCAGAATAACCTCCCTGCTCCTGCTGGCCACACTGTTCCTGACACAGGCCAGGATGCCACTGGCTCTCCTGGGCACACTGCTGGCTCATGTTCAGCTCCTATCTACCAGCACCCCCAGGTCCCTCTCTACCTGGCTGCTCTCCAGCCACTCTGTTCGCAGCCTGTAGCACTGCCTGGGGTTGTTGTGGCTGAAGTGTAGAACCCTGCACTTAGCCTTGTGAAATCTTATCCCATTGGCCTCTGCCCACACATCCAGCCTGTCAACATCCCTCTGCAGGGCACTCCTACCCTCCAACAGATCCACACACGTGTTCCTAACTTGGTGTCATCTGCAAACTTACTGATGCTGGACTCAATCCCCTTGTTCAGATCATCAACAAAGATATTGAACACAATCAGGCCCAGCACTGATCCCTGGGGCACACCACCAGTGACTGGGCACCAACTGGCTGTGGCACCATTCACCACCACTCTCTGGGCCCAGCCCTCCAGCCAGTTCTTGACCCATTTCAGAGTACCTGAGTACATTTGCTTGGGCGTGACTTCAGCAGACTGTGCCATGTCAACCTGCTATCTTTCAGCTTAAAGCTGCATCAGATGTAGGTATCTCAGGCAATAAATACTTGCACAATCACTTGCTGAACAGACATTTAGTGGCAAGAGAATTCATTGCAGCTACAACTGTAATTTGGAAAGATACCAGTGCTTACCAAGGGATTATGCAAAAGCCCTGCAAAGAGAAGAGGGATGAAGTTCACCTGTTCACAATGCTGATCAGCTCTTTAAGCCTCTCTTCTCCTTTGTGTCGCTCAGCTTCGCTTGCATCTGCATCTCTGCCTTTCAAGATGGGGATTTCAAAATGTCTTTTAAATTCCTGTGCAGTCCCTGTACAAAGCAGAAGGAAAAAAAAAAAAAAGGTAACATCTACTACCAAATAACCTCTGATCAGTACCCTGCAGCCCCAGTTATCACATCACAAGCATGGGGCTCAGCAGATGAAACAAACTCTCACTCCCCGATGGTATGATTTGTTTTCCTTTCTAGCCAGGCAAGACTCAAGCAAGGCAGGCAAATCTCCCAACAGAAAATCGTTCTGTACTTCCACCACAATGCACTGCCAAAGGTCATGCAATTTTAGTTAAACTTGAGTCCAGTCAGCCATGCACTGCTTTCGATCACATTCCAACTCTACTTTTACTCCCAGATTTCGTCCTCGCAAACAACAGCACAGGCACTGTGTGCCTCATCCAAAATTATCTCTAATCAGCTGCTTATTAGTGGTCACAGGCTGAAAGAGGGAAAAATTACTACTGCACACAGGCAGCTTTGCCGGCAGCAGTTACAGCATTAACCTCATCTCAGAGCTGGCTCTGCACAGGGACTAGTCTTGCCCAAAGTACAGGTCAAGGGGAGCAAGAGAAAAAAAACCAACAAAACAACACATTAGCTCCTTGTAATAGCTACCCAAAATAGGCACATTAAAGCAGCTGCAGAACATCTACCCCACTTATCACATCCTTTTCCTTGAGAAATCCTGGGGGCAGAACAGCTGAACAGGAAAACGTAGGGTCCAAGCTCCGCTTCTAAGACTAAGAATCTGATGAATGATTTTTAACTAGAGTTGTGCATGCACTAGAATTAATGAGAAGCCTCTTGGGTTGGATGCTAAACAATCTTGAGACAAGCATGTGGGTGACAAGCTACAGCAACAAGGAAATGATTTACAGATTGTGTACTTTCATTCCTTGAGAGGAAAAAAGAAATGACCTCTCTTGACAAAGACAAGCTGCTGCACACAAGAAAACGGTAGCCCTGCTCCCAACCCAGTGATGCAGGAGAAGATGCAATGACTAATTTACTTTCAAAATAAAAAATAGATCTTACATGCATAAAACCAAACACGGGAATCAGAGTCCACTATTTGCAGTTGCAGAAGGTGTTTGATTCTTAAAACTTGCCAGGGATGCAGGATAGGATGCAATGACTAATTTACTTTCAAAATAAAAAATAGATCTTGCATGATTAAACCAAATGCGGGAATCAGAGTCCACTACTTGCAACTGCAGAGGGTGTTTGATTCTTAAAACTTGCCAGAGATGAAGGAGAGGATGCAATGACTGATTCACTTTCAAACTAGAAATAGATCTTGCATACTTAAACCAAACACAGGAATCAGAGTCCACTACTTGCAGCTGCAGAAGTTCTTTGATTTTGAAAACTCACACTGATCTCTCATCCAGACTCTTTTCTGTCTCAGAGGAAGCCAGCCCCATATTCACCAGCTCCCTTTGCCTTAAAAAGTAAAAGCTGCTGCACACAGGAAAACAGCAGCCCTGCACCCAACCCAGTGATGCAGGAGAGGATGCAATTACTAATTTACTTTCAAAATGAAAAATAGATCTTGCATGCATAAAACCAAACATGGGAATCAGAGTCCACTACTTGCAACAGCAAAAGGTGTTTGATTCTTAAAACTCACGCTGATCTCTCATCCAGAATCTTTTCTCAGAGGAAGCCAGCTCCATATTCACCAGCTCCCTTTATCTTAAACAGTAAGAGCAGCCTTAATGCCAAATGCTAGAAATCATCCACAGCTTTCTCTCAGATTATCTGAATGTTGGATAGGAGACTGACAGAAACTGGGGCTCTGCTACCTAACTCTGCCACAAGGTACAGCATTCTGCCCTGCAGTCACTTCAGTCTTCTGTTTCAGATGGATACATAAGAGAGAGTAGGGGAAAACTGACTCACAGCCTGCCTCTGTACTCAACACAGAGTGTGTCATGTCAAATCCCCCTCTCTACAGTGCTTTCTTACAAAGGCATCATTCCTGGCAAATCATTCTGAATTTGCTACAGCCTAGGAGTGTAGTTGGAAGTACCATTATTAACTGGCTCTTCTGGCCAGCAGCTCCTGCAGACTCCCCAAGGTCTCATTGTCAGAGAAACTCCTAACCTAGGTGGACATTTTGGCTGACTAGTAGAGCTACACAAGATCAGCTATATATTACTCAGGGTCTTATATTCATTTTACCCTCATTAATCCCCCTCCCAAAATACCTGTTAGACTGCTGAACTGTGCTAGTTTGAACTAATTGGAGGATTTGAATGAGAAATCAGACTATAAGCTGAGAGAGGAAAGCACTGATGATGCTACTTCACTCATAGCTTTACTGAGAAAGAAGAAAAAAAATTGTTTTAAGAGTTGTAACCCAAATATAGATAAATCAGACTGCTTCCGACAGCTCTGGGGCTGTGGCTGCTCTTGCATGGCTCCTTTCTCCCTGCCTGTTGTTGCTGACTCTGAATAACTCCACTAAGTTCTTTTTTTACTGCTAACCCCCCTGGCCAATCTACTTTCACCTATCTGCTGCATTAACAGATGATGAAATAAGATTGGGGAAGGTGGTAGGGGTGGTCAGAGGCCCCTCTTAGGGATTGTGATCTCTGGGAGGGCTGTGGTGTTTCTGTGTTACCTTTTCACTGTATATATCTGTAAATATCTGTTATATATTGTAAATGTCTGCTTGTACATTGTGCAAAGCTGTAAATATAAAGCTTCATTTATTAACTTCCAGCTGACTGAGTCCTAGCCTGGGTCATTTCAAAGGGTGGGGGGGGCAGGTAACTGCTAAACCACCACATGTACTTGACCATTTCCCTGAAGGAGAGCTCTGATAATACACAAGACTTTAGAACAAGAGATCCTGACCTAGACTTTCTCAATACAAAATGAAGGAGAAGAGCAAGTCTCCAACCTGCACCTGATGTTTCTTCTCACTAATGTCTTGGCTGCTGCTTCTGCTGGCACTGGCAGCTAGGGAAGGCCTTTCCAGCCACTTTCCTCTTCCCTCATAATTCTCACACACATCCACCTCTTACCTAGGATGCCCGAGTTGACAAAGTGCACCAGGCTGAAATATTCAAGCAGGTCGTTCTGGATGGGGGTGCCTGAGATCAGGACCCGGCGAGGTGTGTTTAAGCTGTTGAGAGCCTGGTATGTTTGGTTTTCAGAGTTCTTCAGTCTGTGCCCCTTTGGAAAAAATAAAATAAAATAAATAAAAGGGCATAAGGCAATAAGGCTGATCATGAGGCTTTGATGAGAAGCAGCTTGCAGATCCTCATCAACACTGACATGCTGTATCTCCCACAAGGCAGCTCAACACTTCACAGAATCACAGAAACATCCAGGCTGGAAAAGTCCCTCGGGATCACCAAGGCCAACCTAGAACACTACTCCACAAGATTCACCTTCAACCATAGCCCTAAACACCACATCCAAACCACCCTTAAACACAGCCAGGGTCAGTGACTCCACCACCTCCCTGGGCAGCTCATTCCAGTCCCTGACCACTCTCTTCAGGAAAAACTTTTTCCTAATATCCAATCTAAATCTCCCCAGTCTCAGCTTGAGGCCATTCCCTCTTGTTCTGTCTCCATTTACCTGTGAGAAGAGACCAGCAGCAACCTCTCCACAATCTCCCTTCAAGTAGTTGTAGACAGCAATGAGGTCTCCCCTCAGCCTCCTCTTCCTCACACTAACCATCCCCAGTTCCTTGTTGCTCCTCATAAAATTTATTCTCCAGGCCCTTCCCCAGCTTCATTGCCCTCCTCTGGACCTGCTCCAGCACCTCCACATCTCTCTTGTATTGTGGCTCCCAAACCTGAACACAATACTGGGTGTGGGCTAAGTATTGTACCTGTTGCAAAAGACTTCTTTCAAAGGTAAGAAACTGGTGGGAAATCTGAAGCCATTCTGTGAGCCAACATTGTGTCACAGGCCTCCCAAACCAGGATCAGTCACACCCAAGAGAGCCTACCATGAAAATGCCAAACTCCACATTGTGTAAGAACTGTTTCTGCTTCAAAGACAAGGACACTTTCAGCTACCAACAACACTAAGCATTGAACTTCTGACCAGTAACATTGCATCACCAAAGGTCAGTATCACAAACCTATATCCAGGCTTGCCATGCCTTTGCACGCTAATAAAAAGAGCTTCTACACCTCTTACAGGGGTGATCTGCATATAGGCCCCATTTACCATTCCTGGGAAAAGCCAATCTATTAGCATCTGAGAGCCATGGAGTAGGACAAAGCATTACAAGAAGGATGTGGAAATGCTGGAGCGTGTCCAGAGAAAGGCCACGAGGATGATCAGAGGGCTGCAGCATTTCTGCTATGAGGACAGACTGAAAGAGTTGGGACTGTTCACTCTGGAGAAGAGAAGGCTCTCAGGTGACCTTCTTGTGGCCTTCCAGGATCTGAAGGGGGCCTACAGAAAAGTTGGGGAGGGAATTTTTAGGCTCTGAGGTAGTGAGAGGACTAGGGGGAATGGAGCAATGCCGGAGGTGAGGAGATTCAGCCTGGAGGTGAGGAGAAAGTTGTTCAGCATGAGAGTGGTGAGAGCCTGGAATGGGATGCCCAGGGAGGTGGTTGGGGCCACATCCCTGGAGGTGTTTGCAGCCAGGCTGGCAGAGGCTGTGGGCAGCCTGATGTAGGGTAGGGTGTCCCTGGGCATGGCAGGGGGGTTAAACTAGATGATCCTTGTGGTCCCTTCCAACCCTGACTGATTCTCTGATAAGTGATGCTTTTTACAAGTGCCAGAGCACTGCAGAGCTGAGTGAACAGCTGAGGACCCAGTAAATGCAGCTAAGGACCTGCATTCTCAGCACCCCCAGCTGGTCCCATCCCTAAGGTACCAGGAGTGTGGAGAGTCATGGGCTGGGCAGATGGGAGCTACACTTGTAAGGATGCTCAATCTCTTTAAGCCCCCCTCAGAACTGCTCCAGCGAATGCCAACCCAAACCACCTGGTGGCACTGATATTTAAGAAATCCTCCACGTGGCAGCAGAGGACACCTCAGCAGCAGCTGAGGCCTCCAGCATGATTGTTTCAAGGAAGCAGAGGACACTTGTTTTATTTTTGTCCTTCAGAGCACCTCTGGCTCTCACAATCTATAACCACAAATAAGGAACACTAAATGAAAAAATAACTTCATTTCAGACATATAAAATCAGAGCTGGACAACACAGGCTTGGCAAGGCTAGGTCCATCAGTCAGCAGGCAGGAAATGAAGCTAGGTCTGTGTCCTCTTGAACAATAAGGTAACTCCTCACCTAGCTCTCTCACCTCTGCCCCAAGCAGGTGATTACAGAGAGGGGAAGAGGGTCCTGCTACAGGAGTGCCCTTCAAACTTCTCCACAGCACAGATTAAGAAGGTCAGAAGTCAACACTACACACGAGCATAGAATCATAGAATGGTTTAGGTTGGAAGAGACCTCAAAGATCATCCAGTTCCAACCCCTCTGTGCCATAGGCAGGGACACCTCCCACTAGAACAGGTCGCTCAAGGTCTCATCTAGCCTGGCCTTGAACACCTCCAGGCAGGGAGCAGCCACAACCTCCCTGGGCAACCTGTTCCGATATCTCACCACCCTCACTGTGAAGAACTTTCTCCTAACATCCTGTTTAAATCTCCCCTCTGCCAGTTTAAACCCATTCCCCCTCATCCTGTCATTACAAGACCTTGTGAATAGTCCCTCCCCAGACTTCCTGTAGTCCCCCTTCAGATACTGGAAGGTTACTATAAGGTCTCCTCGAAGCCTTCTCTTCTGCAGGCTGAAAAGTCCCAACTCTCTCAGCAACTGTCCTCATAGCAGAGGTGCTTCAGCCCTCTGATCATCATCAGCATGCTGAATTATAGAATCAACTAGGATGGGACCGACCTCTAGAGCCTTCAGTTCAACCTGTGGCTCAAAACAATCAAGTTAAAAATTACTGGGAACACAAAGCCAGGCCTCACAGAAAATACTTCTCACTTTAGCAGAGATAGACACAAACAAATGAAAATGAGGGAAGTGAGCTATGACATTAACCAACCTGAGTAAAGGCCTCTCTCAGTCAAGACAGGCAGCAGACCTCCTTTTTTGCTACGTTTCGTATTTAAAGAGACCAAGTAAGTGTCCCCAGCTTGCTAGGGATCTAAAAGGTGATCACAGTTACCACTACCTGGAGTTTCTTTGTATCTCAGCTCCTGAAAACATTCTCCCTTGTTGAAGCTCAGAAAGTATGGATTAGCCAGCGAGCAGCATCCTCTCAAACAACAGAATGGGTCTCGTCCACAGCTAAACCTTGCCCTCCCTCCTCCTGAGAAAGCAGAGCTGGTTTTGCTCAGATCTCAAGAACTCATCAGGAACTGATTTTGCTTGCAGACTCTACCTCATCACAGATGACAAGCCCAACACTGCCCTTCTGTAATGCCTCAGCATGGAGTCGGAAGGTCTCGTAGGAGATGATGAGGATGGGTGAAGGCACTCGCAGGCCACGCTGGTTCATGAAGCCAACTGCAGATGGAAAGGGAGGAAAGGAAAAAAAGAGGGATGAGGGAAACTAATAGCAGCTCTGTAGTCTACATTTTTACCTTAAAAAAATATATAACCTCTTTGCTTCACAAGATCACAGGATGTCAGGGGTTGGAAGGGGCCCAAGGAGATCACCAAGTTCCCAAATCCCCCTGCCACAGCAGGACCAGACAATCTAGCTCAGGTCACACAGGGACACATCCAGACAGGCCTTGGAAGTCTCCAGAGATGGAGACTCCACAACCCCTCTGGGGAGCCTCTTCCAGTGCTCTGGGACCCTTACAATCAAGAAGTTTCCCTTTGTGTTGAGGTTGAACTGCTTGTGCTTCAACTTACACCCATTGCTCCTTGTTCTATCAGAGGGAGCAAGTGAGCAGAGCCTGTGCCCCCACTCCTGACCAATGCTCAGGTATTTATAAATATTGATTAAATCCCTTCTTACCCTTCTCCAGACTAAAAAGCCTCAGGTCCCTCAGCCTCTCCTCATAAGCCAGCCTTTCCTCCTCCAGCCCCCTCATCATCCTTGTTAGCCCTCCACTGGAACCTCTCCAGCAGATCTCTCAGCCCAAAATTGAATGCAGTACTCAAGATGGGGTCTCACCAGGGAAGAGTAGAGGGGGAGGAGAATCTCCCTTGATCTGCTGGACACACTCTTCATAATACACCCCAGGACCCCATTGGCCTTCTTGGCCACAAGGTAACATTGCTGTGCCATGGTTAACTTGTTATCCACCAGCACTCCCAGGTCCCTCTCCACAGAGCTGCTCTCCAGCAGATCATCTCCCAGCCCCCCAGGTGTAGGACTCTGCACTTGTCCTTGCTGAACTTCATTTGGTCCCTCTGTGCCCAGCTCTCCAGTCTGTCCAGGTCTCACTGGATGGCCACACAGCCTTCAGCTGGAGCAGCCAGGCCTCCCAGTTTGGTGTCATCAGCAAACTTGCTGAGCCCAATCTGTCCTCTCAATTATTCTGTGGCATCCCTCCCACCCATGTGTATTCATGATCCTTTCCTCAACACTGTTCCCATTTCTGACCCATTCCCACCTTCTCCCCTGGCTTCTGGCTGGAGCAAAGAAGAGGCACTGCTGTGATTGCCCTAATTTAAGCACATGACTTAAATTACCAGGATCATCCCAGAAGATCAGCCAGTACCAAACACGCAAGGGCCTGATCTAAACATATTAGGGGAAGATTTTCATCAGCCTCCAGAATTCTAATGACAACCCAGAGATTCAGATTGGATGCGAGGAGGAATTTGTTCACCATGAGAGTGGTGAGAGCCTGGAATGGGTTTCCCAGGGAGGTGGTTGGGACCACATTCCTGGAGGTGTTTAAGGCCAGGCTGGATGAGGCTCTGTCCAGTCTAATCTAGGGTAGGGTGTCCCTGCCTGTGGCAGGGGGGGTTGGAACCAGATGATCCTTGTGGTCCCTTCCAACCCTGACTGATTCTACATCGCCTTCCAGTATCTGAAGGGGGCCTAGAGGAGGGCTGGGGAGGCACTATTCACAAGGTCTTGTAATGACAGGATGAGGGTTAATTGGTTCAAACTGGCAGAGGGGAGATTTAAACTGGATGTTAGGAGGAAGTTCTTCACAGTGAGGGTGGTGAGACATTGGCACAGGTTGCCCAGGGAGGTTGTGGCTACTCCCTCCCTGGAGGTGTTCAAGGCCAGGCTGGATGAGGCCTTGAACAATCTCTTCTAGTGGGAGGTGTCCCTGCCTATGGCACAAGGGGGTTGGAACTGGATGATCTTTGAGGTCTCTTCCAACCTAAACCATTCTATGATTCCATGATTCCTCCAAGGCAAGACTTTGACCTAAGCCTGCCAACCAGGGAGTTTGCAAATATTTCTGTACCTAGCTTACGGTCAATCTCTTCTTTGGAGCCTCCATCAATGGCCAGCGGCTGGATTCTTCCCCCCAGCCATTTCTCTACTTCATTGTACCAGTTTCTCACCAGGCTGGAGGGAGACACCACCATGGCTTTTTCGATTTCGGGCTTGCAGTCTGGACTCTGCCGGAGAAGAGTCCACATGAGGGTGATGCACTGCAGGGTTTTGCCCAGCCCCATTTCATCTGCCATGATGCAGCCGTGGCTCCCGGGGATCCGCCGGCTCGTCACACAGTCCCAGAGGAATTTTACTCCCTGCTCAAAAGAAAATAAAAAAAACCAAAAATGTTCTCTCAAAGCAGGAAAGGGACATCAGCCAGGATGACAACTTCATTACAGCTTCATTACCACAATGCACAGGACAGATACTACAGCAAAGAGGAAATCTGCACAGCTCGTCTCTGGGGAGGTGTAGTATTCTAATGAGGCGGAGGGAAATCACCCGAGACACAGATGAAAATGCAGCCACATCTGGTTGGAAGAGGATTACCAGTAAAATTCTTGAAATCTTACTATGTACTGCATGATTATAATGAGTATTCCTGGCTTGAATTCCCAGAAAATTCTGCATTAGACAGGCCCAGGCCATCAGTGAACTTGTATCGATCACAAAGAGGTTAATCATCTTAACAACACGCAATTAGTTCTAAACACATGGAATTACAGAGTGAGTAGAGTTGTTCCTGCTGCCTGATTCACTCCCAGAACACCCTCAGCATCCCTTGTGGCTTCTGCCTAGGAGCACGATGACTCACCTGGGGACTCAAAGTTCAAAGCAGGTTTAGCTTCAGAGAGGACACAGAGCTGAGGTTATAGCCTGTGTCACATGGTGGAAGAAGGCTCTGACACATCACCAAGACAGTTTGAACAAAAACAAAGTAAAAGAGGGAGATGTTGTAGAATGTTCCTCTATCATGTGGTGATGGGATCAGAGAGAATAGGAATGTACAAGCTCCATGCATGGTGGCAACAGAGCAGGGAGTGAGGAACACAGTCTAAACACACCTGCTCTGTGCTCCACTAGGATGAATAGAGGAGACACCTTCACTTGAACTTCCATGCCCTTTTCCCACCCCCTCTTTCTTAGGCCTTCAACAATAGGCTAATAAGGTTTATTTAAGCCAGATGAATGAAGTACATCACTGAAAAAAAAGGTGCTTTTAGCTGGAAATAAAAGAGAGAGATGTTGTAGAATGTTCCTCTATCATGTGATGATAGGATCAGAGAGAATAGGAATGTACAAGCTCAGTAGATCACTGAAAAAAAAATGTGCTTTTGGCTGGAGATCTAGTTGGGTATTCTCCCTGCAACTGGGCAAAAGGCATGACAAAGACAGAATGAAGCTGTACAATAGTCTAGGAGCTGTACAACAGGCTAATAAGGGTTATTTAAGCCAGAAGAACAAAGTACATCACTGAAAAAGTTGTGCTTTTGGCTGGAAATAAAAGAGAGATGTTGTAGAACGTTCTTCTATCATGTGATGATAGGATCAGAGAGAATAGGAATGTACAAGCTCCCTGCATGGTGGCAACAGAGCAGGGAGTGAGGGACACAGCCTAAACACACCTGCTCTGTGCTCCGCTAGAACAAGAAGAGGCACCTTCACTTGAACTTCTATGTTCGTTTTTTCCTCTCTTTCTTAGGCCCTCAACATCAGGCTAATAAGAGTTACTTAAGCCGGATGAACAAAGTAGATCACTGAAAAAAAAAATTGTGCATTTGGCTGGAGATCTAGTTGGGTATTCACCCAGCAACTGGGCAAAAGGCATAACAAAGACAGAATGAAGCTGTATGACAGCCTAGGAACTGTACAACAGGCTACTAAGGTTTATTTAAGCCAGATGAACAAAGTAGATCACTGAAAAAAAAAAAAGTGCATTTGGCTGGAGATCTAGTTGGGTACTCTTCCAGCAACTGAGCAAAAGGCATGACAAAGGCAGAATGAAGCTGTACAACAGGCTAGGAGCTCTACAACAGGCTAATAAGGGTTATTTAAGCCAGAAGAACAAAGTACATCACTGAAAAAAAATGTGCTTTTGGCTGGAAATAAAAGAGAGAGATGTTGTAGAATGTTCCTCTATCATGTGATGATAGGATCAGAGAGAATAGGAATGTACAAGCTCCCTGCATGGTGGCAACAGAGCAGGGAGTGAGGGACACAGCCTAAACACTCCTTCTCTGTGCTCCACTAGGATGAGTCAAGGAGGCACCTTCACTTGAACTTCCATGTCCCTTTTTTCCCCTCTTTCTTAGGCCCTCAACATCAGGCTAATAAGGTTTACTTAAGCCAGATGAACAAAGTAGATCACTGAAAAAACAAATGTGCATTTGGCTGGAGATTTGGTTGGGTACTCTCCCAGCAACTGAGCAAAAGGCATGACAAAGACAGAATGAAGCTGTACAACAGTCTAGGAGCTGTACAACAGGCTAATAAGGTTCATTTAAGCCAGGTGAACAAAGTAGATGACTGGGAAAAAAAAAAAAAGTGCATTTGGCTGGAGATCTGGTTGGGTACTCTCCCAGTAACTGGGCAAAAGGCATGATAAAGACAGAACGAAGCTGTACAACAGTCTAGGAGCTGTAAAACAGGCTAATAAGGGTTATTTAAGCCAGATGAACAAAGTAGATCACTGAAAAAAAAAAGTGCTTTTGGCTGGAGATCTGGTTGGGTACTCTCCCAGTAACTGAGCAAAAGACATGACAAACACAGAATGAAGCTGTACAATAGTCTAGGAGCTGTACAACAGGCTAATAAGGTTCATTTAAGCCAGGTGAACAAAGTAGATGACTGAAAAAGAACTTGTGCATTTGGCTGGAGATCTAGTTGGGTACTCTCCCAGTAACTGAGCAAAAGACATGACAAACACAGAATGAAGCTGTACAACAGTCTAGGAGCACCACCTGAATAAAGCAGCACTGGAATCCTAGCAGGCAAAGACTTATTAGTCAGACTAGAACAGAGAATGTTTTACTTAAGTGTCATAAAGACTGTGTGCCTAGGACATGAACATAACTATCATTACTTGACAAAAGCACCATCAGGCAGTATCTTAACCTAGAACTGGAGTGCCTCCAGCTATGCAGCCAGAGACAAGCATTACACTGGGTCACAGGTTCAATACCAACTCTGAGATAAAAGTCCAAGCTAGAAGCAGCCTCCAGCACTTTCAGAGCCATTTGAAGATCTCCCATGCAGGGACACATCCAGCTTGACCTGCTTAGCCTGCAAGATCAGCAATCACAGCTTCCATCTCTGCTGCCTCTGGGCTTAAATGATAATTCCTTGCATCTGTGATGAACTTCAAACTGCCTAGATACCCGCATTAGGTATTTGGAGATTAGTACCCATTGCTTTGATATTGTGCTGTTGAGTGTATTTATGACATAAAATGGGGTTTTTTGCACTCTCCACTGGCAAATCCCAAGTCCACATAGGTCATGGACAGCTTACACCTACAAAGGGTAACATCCAAATGACACACAGTGGAAAAAAGATATCTACTCCACACTGTGTTGAGAACCAAGTTAGCAAAAAGAATAGCTTCAGCATTTCCTAGCTCAGAAGCAGTGGGTCAAAATAATCCTGCTGACCAGAAGAATACAATGGTGTACAGCCTGCCCTACCCAGCTAAAGGCTGGGCTGCAATATAGAATCATAGAATCAGTCAGGGTTGGAAGGGACCACAAGGATCATATAGTTCCAACCCCCCTGCCATGCTCAGGGACACCCTACCCTAGATCAGGCTGCCCACAGCCTCATCCAGCCTGGCTGCAAACATCTCCAGGGATGTGGCCCCAAACACCTCCCTGGGCAACCCATTCCAGGCTCTCAACACTCTCATGCTGAACAACTTCCTCCCCACCTCCAGCTTTGCTCCATTCCCCCTAGTCCTCTCACTACCTCAGAGCCTAAAAGGTCCCTCCCCAGCTTTTCTGTAGGCCCCCTTCAGATACTGGGAGGCCACAAGAAGGTCACCTTGGAGTCTCCTCTTCTCCACACTGAACAGCCTTGACTCTTTCAGCCTGTCCTCACAGCAGAGGTGCTGCAGCCCTCTGAGCATCCTCGTGGCCCTTCTCTGGACACACTCCAGCATGTCCACATCCCTCTTGTAATAGGGGCTGCAAAAGTGGGCAGAGTACTCCAGGTGGGGTCTCACCAGAGATGAGTAGAGGGGGAGAATTACTTCTCTCAACCTGCTGGCCACATTTCTCCTGATGCAGCTCAGGCTCTGGTTGGCCTTTTGGACTGCAAGTGCACACTGCTGGCTCATGTTGAGCTTCTCGTCCAGCAGCACCCCCCCAAGTCCCTCTCCTCAGGGCTGCTCTCCAGCCAGTATTTCTGCCTGGGATTTCCTCGACCCAGATGCAGGACCTTGCATAATTTACAGCAATCATATCCCATCACCTTCCATAGGGAGTACCATTCAGCAGAGCTACCTTTCCATAGTTCAAGATAAGTAAAGGCTGGACTTTAAGCCCTGACTCTACAGAAATCCCATCTCCCTGCAGACTCTGATCTTTTCCTAAGGTGTCAGTGATGACACAAAACACATAAAAGCCAATGTGCTTTTGCAAACCTATGTAACCAGTGCATAATTGTCACAGAAACACTCAAGTTTCCACTATCAGCTGACCTGACCTACAACCCCCTGGAGACACCTGCACATTAGGCAGCATGGGAGTGCCCTGATCCTGCTAGATCAGAGGCAACAGGAAAGAGAGTTCTTACCCACAAGGACAAACACAACAATTGTACTACTCCCAGCACATCGTCTTGCTTAACACAGGACAGAGGATACTGGCAGCATTCAGGCCTCTAAGAGGATGGTTAAAACAAATGTTTCACTTTGCATTTGCAACAGACGAGAGTCTGTCAGGCTGTCACAGGCTGTTAAGCCTGTGAGGTCTATGCAGACCTCACAGTTGGTGGCTAGCAATTCCAGAAGAGGAACTGCAGCTTTCTGAAATGCATCAAGTCCTCCAGCCATACCCTCAGGTCCCAATGGAAAACTTACTTCTCTCTGATGGGGCCGTAAAACACGGCTGAGAACAGGATCCACCACAACGTGAACAGGTGCTTTGTCCCTGCAGGAGGCAGTCAAGGAAGAAGACAGTGTGATTAATGAACTCAGCACAGCATATGTTTAGCATTTGGTTGGTTTGTGGGGTTTTTTTCTAAGTCTCACTGCTATACTGAGGGATTTCCGATGGCACGAGGGAAAGAACTGCCAACGAAAAAGCGAAAAAATGGATTCATTCAGTTTTGAGAATGAAGTCACAAGAGACTGATCTACAATGTAACACATCAGGCCTTGAGTGACCTGTTCTAGTGGGAGGTGTTCCTGCCTATGGCAGGGGGTTGGAACTGGATGAGCTTTGAGGTCACTTACAACCTAAACCATTCTATGATTCTATCAGTGAAACCACATATTTGAACTATGGTTAAAACAAGGGCAGAATGTAGTTCAGAGGAACAATTAAAAAGTCATTATTATCTCCTTTGTTTCAATAACAAATATTCTAACTACATTACTGGAGAGAGGAACCTCCACTTCTGTCCATGAAGATCCAGCTGACAGCCATTGAAGTTATTACAGCACAAAAGGAACTACTGCAGAATAAAAAATATCAGGCAGCCTAACATTTGACTGTCACTCATCTTCCTTTTCCTTGTCCCTAGATGCTGATGTTTCCCAACAACTGAGGCATAAGATTTGCTAAACAGCCTCTCCATGTATGCATCCTGGGTCCCTGCAACAGGCTTAAATTTTTAATGAGTGGGAGATGAAGCAGCCTGTGGAAGAACACAAACAATTTGGCGTGGGTACAATCTTTTGTTTGTTACCATACCAAAAATAATTCAAAGGCAGAGTGTTTGAACCAAACTTTTTTTGATATTCAGACCCCAGCTCACATTTGGGAAGAAAGCACATAAACCTACGTGCACACGAAGGTCAGAGCTGAGGAATTTGTGCCAGGTGATGACTCACTTGTCTATTTTCAGCTGGTCATGGGCACTCAGCAGTGGAGGCTCATACAGAACCAAAGCTCCTTCCTCAAAGGGGTCATGGAGAGGACTCCTCAGCCCTGCCCGTTTGATACCCAGTGCACGCAAGCCCAGTGGCCCTGAAAGCAAACAAAGGCACAACTCAAAGAACAACTCAGTGCTGCCAGAAAGCAGAGTGACACAGAAGGGCTTGATTGTGTTTAGGAACAGTGAATTAATTGGGTGCTGGAGTGGAATGCAGGCACAACCCATGCAGACAGCACACCCACACATGGCAGTTGTTTGGCAGCATTCTGCCAGCACAGGAGGTAGCTCCGCAGCAGAGTAAGATACAATAAAGGTGTAGAGGCAATGATGGAGCAATGGCACTGCCTGCCACATTGGGTGCACCAAAATGGGCACAACTGGGTGCAGCAGATGCCTTATATGCTGGCATGCAACAGCAGAAGCTGCCCTGCAAGGTGAGTGATGGTTTCATCCGAGATTCATTCCCACAGCATCCAACTGTAGATGGTCACAACATCTCCCTTAGCTATCTCTGGTCACCAGAGCTACTTCTAGTATCCAAAGACTGTAGTTCCAGTCTTCTGAAAGACAAGCAGGGTTCCAAAATGCAGCTCAACAAATACATTCCCACATACATACTACATACTGGGTCAAATCCTCTTATTGGATCACCTACCTCAGACTTAGCCAGAGCTGTGTCTTTTATGCAAGAGCAGGAATTGATCTTTGATAGTGATGAAGTTTTATAGTGTCATAGTTATAGCATCACACTGTGATTACCTACTCTAGGGTATTATTTTCTCTGGGCTGTGCAATAGTAGATGTTTGACCTTTGGAGCCAGTTTCTGTGAAAAGCAGAAACCAAGCATGAGTTCCTTTTCCTAGCATTATATTTTGATGCCAAAGTTTTGGAATGGGAATGAACATAAGAAGAGCACATAGACATCTCTGTCCCCACCAAAACTCAGACAATTGTGCTCCTAGGACTGATTCTACTTGGAGAAGATTCAAGCAGGGCCTGTTTGCTCACTGCTTGCTAAAGCTCTCTGGCAAAACCAGTGAGTATCACAACAATAGTGCACACACACCAAGAAAAGAGCACATTAAACAGCCTCACCTCCCAATTAGGAGAGGAAGGTAGCAGCCACATAAAGCAGCTTCCCCAGTTACAGTTCTGTTTCAGCCTTCTGACAGATCCACCTTTCCTACAACCTAAACTTTATTAAACTCATTTGAGATTTCTCATTTCATAGTCACAATCTGCTCACAGACTTATTTTTATATCTGTAAAGGGTTAAGCCTCACCTGAAGCCTTCTGACTCCTCCCAAGGGGTGGTCTGACCTGTCCTCAGGTATCATGGTTAGCCCCTCCCACTTTGCTATAAAAGGGGAGACATCTTGGCTCTTCTCTCTCTTCTGCCCTGCCTGCCTGGGCCAGTTTCTCTGCTGCCTTGCTGCCAGACCACCACATGCTCCTCAGCCAAGACATGGAAGGATACAACCATTTTATTTGGAACTCTTAGCTAACAGCATTTCATCACAAAAAAAGCCTGCACCCTGCTTCATCCAACATCAAAATCATCCATCCCAGCATTTGGACTCAATTGCCTTCCACAGGTTGTCCTTCTATTTTGTGTATTTTGTTCCCTATCTTCCCCTTTTCCCCAGCCTCTGTAATTTTTTCCTCATTTCCCCATATCCTGCATTCTGGTTTCCCTTTCCCCCCCACCTTCTGTAAAAACCCCTTTACCTCCTATTTATTGTTAAAGTTTTATACCTTTTTACTTCCAAATCAAATTGAGTATTTATTTGGCTTTTGGGCTCAAAGGGTAGCTAGCTTAAACCCAATACAACATCTTAAAAACTAAAGGACAGGTGCTAGCAAAACACATCTTGTAAAGACCCTGGCTGTGGCACCTCCATAACACCTCCCATTTAAGTATTTATTGGTCTTTTGGGCTCAGGAGTAGCTAGCTTAAACCTAAGACAATACCTAAAGTTTGAGTGAAACTGGCTGATCTGTACTTGAATTTTTCAGCTGGAGGGTAAAGGGGAAGAATAGAACAGGAACTGGCCCATTTGTCTCTGAAATCTTGTGCTTCGCTGATTCAAACCAGCTGAGGCTTTGAACTTCCAAACTGTTTTCCTTTGAAGATCACCTTGAGACTGAGCACACCAAGCCAGGTAGAAAGCAAACTGGCACATGCTATCTTTTTCAAGCCTTCTGTCTGTTAGTGTCATTTAGATGGCAAACCTTCCTCACTTGGAACTCATCTCCCTTTTGTATTTGCAGCAGGGTGCACAGTCTTCTGGCACCACATCAAACACACAGCAGCAAAAAAAAACACAAAATCCAATCCTGAGATGTAAGATTATCCAAACTAAACACTAGTAAGAAATAGGAAGACTTTGCTAATGTGCCAAGGCTTTTCTTTCAGAATTAAGTCAGGATTTCTGGAACACATGAGAAAAAAAAAACCAACAAAAACCAAACAGCCCAACACAATAAATCCCCACAGATTTATGGGACAGGCTTGAACATCATCTATTTTACCCAGGTCAGTCAATACAGACAATCCTTAAAACTCCTCATCTTACCTTTATAATTTGGAATGGGGACTTTGAAGGGTTTGGACAAAATGCTGCGGATAAAAGCCTCCTAGGAATTCAGAAAGAAAACAAGCTTCAGAAGTCTGAAATCAAAGATTGCTCAAGAAAGCAAGCCCAGGATGCTTTTTAGAGAACTCAATTTTGCTATGTGCTGAGAGTCCTTCTATTGAATCTATTCAAGCTTCAGACTGTTTTCAAGAACATCCCAAAGGAAGAAAGCAGCAAATCAGCACAATTTCTCCCACCAACTCTGCTTTTCAAAACCATTTTCTGTTGGGTTTCCTAATGTGTGATATTGATTTTTGGTAACTCCCATCTGCTTAAATCCACTGGCATCATTCACTTCTTTAAATGCTTCTCCCTAACTTGGTAAGTCAGTCAGGCAATTCACTCCCTGTAAAGGAGCTGGGTTACAATTGCAGAACATCCATACTGGACAAGGCAGCACCCAGCCAGTCCCACACCCACTCTCCAGCAGTGGAAGGCCAGAGAGAACTGGACAAGCAGACAACCCTCAAGCCACCTGTGTGGGAAGCTACCCATGTTGCTGGGCACTGTCCTTCACATAGAACCCCTTATGAGCAGCACTCTCACTACACCTGTACAGAGTTAAGCCTCACCTGGAGCCCTCTGACTCCTCCCAAGGGGTGGTCTGACCTTTTCCTATGTGTCATGGTTAGCCCACTCCCACTTCCTGCTAGGACTTTGCTATAAAAGGAGAGACATTTTGGCTCTCTCTCTCTCCTCTTCCTGAGTGCCTGAGCAACTCCTTGCTGTTCTCTGCTGCCAAACCACCACGTGCTCTCAGCCAGCACATGGAGATATCAACCATTTTTACCTCTTGGAACTTTGACTACCTGTATCTCAGCATCAAAGACTGCATCCTGCCTCATCCAGCATCAAATCATCCATCCCAGCATTTGGACTCAATTGCCTTCCACAGGTTGTACTTCTATTTTGTGTATTTTGTTCCCTTCTCCCCCTCTGTATTTTTCTCCTCATTCCCCGTACTCTGCATTCTGGTTCCCCTTTTCTGCCACCTTCTGTAAAAAAAACCCTTTTACCTCCTATTTATTGGTAAAGTTGTATACCTTTTTACTTCCAAATCAGATTGAGTATTTATTGGGCTTTTGGGCTCAAGGGTAGCTAGCTTAAACCCAATACAACACCTTAAAAATTAAAGGACAAGGGATAGCAAAAACACATCTTGTGAATCATAAAATCACAGAATGATTTAGGTTGGAAGAGACCTCAAAGATCATCCAGTTCAAACCCCCCTGTGCCATAGGCAGGGACACCTCCCACTAGACCAGGATGCTCAACACCTCGTTCAGCCTGGCCTTAAACACCTCCAGGGAGGGAGCAGCCACAACCTCCCTGGGCAACCTGTGCCAGTGTCTCGCCACCCTCACTGTGAAGAACTTCCCCCTCAGATCCCGTTTAAATTTCCCCTCTGCCAGTTTGAACCCATTCCTCCTTGTCCTGTCATTACAAGACCTTGTCTGTGGCACCTCCACAACACCTCTCATTTAATTCCACCTTATGCCTGTGGAAGCATTTGGGCTCCCTTGAACGAGCTCCATATGCAACCCACCTGCTATGGTGTGCCAGCAGTAACACCAACACTTACATGTTGGGTGCTATCCAGGCATTGAGGTCTGTTGGTCAACTGAGCCAAGGGTTTCCGGAAAGGGGACCTGTAACATTCTCCATTCTCTGTCTCACTGACAGGCTTCTGTCTCTTCCGACTCTGAGAAAAAAAAAACAAAACAGTCAAAACAACTCAGGGGCAGCTGGTGAGACCAGAAGATAGATGCATCCCTGTCACACTCAGTAAGCACCTAACCACATAAACAATCTACCCAGCCAGCTGAGTATCACTGAACAGACGCAATCATTACTCACCCCCACAGCCAAAGACCAGCACCAGCGATGCCACCAAGGTCACCGTGACCTCAAGTTTAACCTGCAGGAGGGCTTAAATTTCCTGATCACATAAATAACCACCACTTTCCAATGTGGAAAAGAACAGGATGGCCTATAATGAGGTTTGTGCTTTCCCTCCCTAAAAATAAAGGCGTAAGGCAAAAAAAAAGGATGTGGAAGTAACATGCCACAAACTACAGAGAAGTCCCCAGAGGCTCCCACAGCATCTGTTGTGACATAGGTGAAAGGCCTCACACTGAAATATCATTTCATACGCTTAAAAAAACAAGCAAGCCAGTCTCCATTTCCTGATTTAACACAGTCCTGCTCAGACTGAGACATGGTTTTAACCACCTGCTGGAGCAGAAGAAATGTGACACAGAAAGCATTATCTGAGACTCTTTGACACACTCTCAGACCCCACCTGGAATACTGTGTGCAGCTCTGGAGCCCCCAACAAAAGAAGGACATGGAACTATTGGAGTGAGTCTGGAGGAGGGCCACGAAGATGCTCAGAGGGCTGCAGCAGCTCTGCTATGAGGACAGGCTGAAAGAGTTGGGGCTTTGCAGCCTGGAGAAGAGAAGGCTTCAAGGAGACTTTAGAGAAGCCTCCCAGTATCTGAAGGGAGCCTACAGGAAGGCTGGGGAGGGACTATTTACAAGGTCTTGTTATGACAGGATGAGGGGGAATGGGTTTAAACTGGCAGAGGGGAGATTTAAATGGGATGTTAGGAGGAAGTTCTTTCCAGTGACGGTGGTGAGACACTGGAATGGGTTGCCCAGGGAGGTTGTGGCTGCTTCCTGCCTGGAGGTGTTGAAGGCCAAGTTGGATGAGGTCTTGAGCGACCTGTTCTAGTGGGAGGTGTCCCTGCCTATGGCAGGGGGTTGGAACTGAATGAGCTTTGAGGTCCCTTCCAACCTCAACCATTCTATGATTAACAGAACAGAATGACGTTATAACTTTCTGTTTTGTCTTTAAAAATCTGCCTATTTCTAATTATCAGACCTCATAAGACGCTTAGAAGCTCTTCCAGGGACAGGTTTTCTCCACAACCACAAAGCACCATCCACACAAAGACGATGTTCCTACCAACCACCTGCCCAGACGCAAGTTTGCTCCCAGCCGGTTAAAAGGAGCATAAACTTGGGGCTCGATCCTCGTTCCCCAGAAGAACGGGACAAGAACAGCCTCCAACCAGGCAGCAGGGCAGCGGTGGGTCCGCCGCCACCCCTCACCCCCAAGGGCAGCGGCCCATAGCTGCAGACGCTCGGGACGGCACACGGAGCCGAGCCCAAAAACAACCCCGCCGAAGCCGCCACATCCCGGGGCCTTTGGCTCACCGTTGCGGGATGCCACTCCTCCTCCTCCTCCTCGTCGCCCGCCTTCCTCTTGGCCAGCTGGCTAGGAGCAAGGCTCTTCCTCTGGAAGAGAGGCACAGCTCACACACAGGCAGCGGCGGGGTCCGCGGTACCGCACACCCCCCCGGAGCGGCCGCGGCTCGGTGTCCCCCAGCCCGCCCCGCACTCACCATCGCCTCAGGCCGACAGGCAGAGGGACGGCGGCGACCTCCCGCGCGCGGAACACTTCGCGCGCTAGAGGCGGGAAAGGCATTGGCCAGGCTCCGGCCCGCCCCTGCCCCACGGCCGCAGGCGTGGCCAAGCGAGCGCCGAGCTCCATCGGCTCACTGTCCGGAGCGGCCCCGGCTCGGTGCCCCCCAGCCCGCCCCGCACTCACCATCGCCTCAGGGGGGACAGAGCCGCAGCGGAGACCTCCCGCGCGCGGAACGCTTCGCGCGCTGGAAGCGAGAAAGGCATTGGCCAGGCTCCGGCCCACCCCTGCCCCCCGGCGGCAGGCGTGGCCAACCGAGCGCCGAGCTGCATCGGCTCCCCGGGCCGGGGTAAGGGGCGGTGGGGGGGGGGGNGCGATGGATGGAAGCGGCAGCGCTGCAGGTTGCGGCTCAACGCGAGGGGCAACTTCTTGACTGGAAGGGCCCCAGAGCGCTGGCACAGGCTGCACGGAGAGGTTGTGGAGTCTCCTTCTCTGGAGGCTTTCAAGGCCTGTCTGGATGTGTTCCTGTGCGACCTGAGCTGGATTGTCTGGTCCTGCTGTGGCAGGGGGAGTTGGGCTCGATGATCTCTTTGGGTCCCTTCCAGGGCTACGAAGATGCTGAGAGGGCTGCAGCAGCTCTGCTATGAGGACAGGCTGAGAGAGGTGGGACTTCTCAGCCTGGAAAAGAGAAGGCTTGGACGAGATCTTATAGCAACCTTCCAGTATCTGAAGGGGTCCTACAGGAAGGCTGGGGAGGGACTCTTCACAGCGTCGTGTAATGACAGGATTGAGGGGGAATGGGTTTAAACTGGTAGAGGAGAGATTGAAAGGGGATGTTAGGAGGAAGTTGTTTGCAGTGAGGGTGGTGAGACACTGGCACAGGTTGCCCAGGGAGGTTGTGGCTGCTTCTTTAAGCATCAGGAACCACAGGGAGCCCCTGTGGTAGCATCCTCACCTAAAATTACAAACTGATTTTCTGTCAAGTTTCTTAAACATGCGCTCTTAAAAGCTGCAGACATAAAACAGAGTGGATATGAGACAAAGGCAAGGTCGTGCATCTGTCAGATAGGAGGTGGGCATAGATGTCCTGTAGCAAAACAGGATACCCCCTGAACATAGGATCATAGAATGGCTTAAGATCAAAGGGACCTCAGAGCTCATCCAGTTCCAACCCCCTTGTGCCATAGGCAGGGACACCTCCCACTAGAACAGGTCACTCAAGGCCTCATCCAACCTGGCCTTGAACACATGCAGGGAGGGAGCAGCCACAACCTCCCTGGGCAACCCATTCCAGTGTCTCACCACCCTCACTGCAAACAACTTCCTCCTAACATCCAGTTTCAATCTCCCCTCTGCCAGTTTGAACCAATTACTCCTCGTCCTGTCATTACAAGACCTTGTGAACAGTCCCTCCCCAGCCCTCCTGTAGACTCCCTTCAGATACTGGAAGGCTACTACAAGGTCTCCTGGAAGCCTTCTCTTCTGCAGGCTGCAGAACCCCAACTGTCCTAGCTTGTCCTCATAGCAGAGCTGCTGCAGCCTTCTGAGCATGTTTGTGGCTCCAACAGCTCCATGTCCTTCTTGTGTTGGGGGCTCCATCTACTACCCTCACTCTGTTTCCCCCCCTGTCTTTCAAGTCCAAGTCCATTTGTCGGTGTTTTATTCCCAGAGTGCTTCCAGAGCTCAGTGACAAATGTTTGCTGTTGCAATTACTGCCTGGCTGGGCTGAGAGTGGTTCTATAGGAAGGTAATTGGCTAATTTTTTTTCTGGCATGAATAATATAAAAATTAAAAGCCTCCCTTGCCATGGCTTTGAGAGAAATTCAGCTGCATCAATTTTTCTTTTTTTTTTTTGCCTGTGATGGGAACAGACACATTTTGTGGCCCAGGCCTGGCTGGGTCAATAATATGAGGAAGAGCAGGCAAAATGCTCTTTCCTGCTCCACATAGAATCATTGAATGGTTTAGGTTGGAAGGGACCTCAAAGATCATCCAGTTCTAACTCCCCTGTGCCATAGGCAGGGACACCTCCCACTAGATCAGGTCGCTCAAGACCTCATCCAACCTGGCCTTGAACACCTCCAGGGAGGGAGCAGCCACAACCTCCCTGGGCAACATCAACCAGTGGTGCCAGTGTCTCACCACCCTCACTGTGAAGAACTTCCTCCTAACATGCAGTTTCAGTCTCCCCTCTGCCAGTTTAAACCCATTCCCCCTCGTCCTGTCATTACAAGACCTTGTGAACAGTCCCTCCCCAGCCCTCCTGTAGGCCCCCTTCAGATACTGGAAGGCTACTGTAAGGTCTCCTCAAAGCCTTGTCTTCTCCAAGCTGAAAAGCCCCAACTCTCTCAGCCTGTCCTCATAGCAGAGCTGCTGCAGCCCTCTGATCATCTTCATAACCCTTGTCTGCACTGGCTCCAACTGTCCCATGTCCTTCTTGTGTTGGGGTCTCCAGAACTGCACACACTACTCGAGGCAGAGTCTGACGTAGGGGTGACCAGAAAGATTTTAGTCATCTGAAGCTTGACACAGAACCACTGAGGACTCCATAGAATGATTTAGGTTGGAAGAGACCTCAAAGATCATCCAGTTCCAACCTCCTGCCATAGGCAGGGACTCCTCCCACTAGAATAGGTCACTCAATGCTTCATCCAGCTTGGCCTTGAACACCTCCAGGCAGGGAGCAGCCACAACCTCCCTGGGCAACCTGTTTCAGTGTCTCACCACCTTCACTGTGAAGAACTTCCTCCTAACATCCCATTTAAATCTCCCCTCTGCCAGTTTCAACCATCCTGCTTTTCTCTTCTAGCCTTCATTCCAGAGGGAAACCTCTTGAGTGTAGCCAGCCCACTGGTAAGCCCAACACACTGCAAGACTGGGGAGAAGCAATGTGTGCAGAAGGGAGATCCATCTTCTTTCCAAAGAAAGGGGCTGAAAGATATACCAGAAAGAAATATTTCATTCTTTCTCCAAGGAGGAAGTCTGGAGGGCTTGCCCAAAGTGGCAGGAGCAGCCAGGGGCAAGGTCATCAATGGCCCTTTCTGGAGCCAGTCTGGGCTCAGCATTGGATGCTGTTCAATGCTCTCATTTCCACTCTTCTCTCCAAACCAGCACCTTCAAGCAGAGATGAAGTCCTCCCCTCTTCCCCTTTCTAATTACACAATTTACTCCTTTTCTAGTTGTAATCAGCTCCCATTTATGGAGCCCTAAGAGATCACAGGATAATCACCATGGGGAATAATCCTGTGATTTCCCTTGCCACCTCTGCAGGATGCTGAGTCCCTCCAGTAAGAGCAGAGAAAAGGGAGGATGCCAAACATCTTCCTTCAGGAGCTCTACAGGATTACACTCCCCCACCCCCGCCAAAAAAAAAACAAACAAAAAAACACACACACACACACACCTCCCCCAAAAAATCATCGAACAGAGCCTGTCTTCCATACCATCACCAGGGTATAAACTCATGACACTCCCTTGGTGTCAACCACCACCATACCTCAGTGGGACTACTACTGCACTCAGACCCCAGAACCTCTCCAGTGACCTCCCTGCTTTGGGGCATCTCCCCTCTTTTACATCATTTTCGTAGAATCATAGAATCAGTCAGGTTTGGAAGGGACCACAAGGATCAGCTAGTTCCAAGCCCCCTGCCATGCCCAGGGACACCCTACCCTACATCAGGCTGCCCACAGCCTCATCCAGCCTGGCTGCAAACACCTCCAAGGATGGGGCTTCCACCACCTCCATGAGCAACCCCTTCCAGACTCTCACCACTCTCATGGTGAAGAACTTCCTCCTCACATCCAATCTGAATCTCCCCACCTCCAGCTTTGCTCCATTTCCCCTAGTATCTTGATTTTTGGTATCTTTGGTTTTTGTTTGTTTGTTTGTTTTTATGAGGCTCCTTCCTTTTGCTGTGGAGTGCAGGCCCTCTCCAGTAGCCCCCAGGGACATTTAAAACTGAGTTGTAGGATATGGTGCCCTGTATCCAGCTCTCCACAGGCAGGAATAAGGACAGGTCCTGCCAAGACTGCATGAGTCTGTGGCCAGCCTGATCTAGAGTAGGGTGTCCCTGCCCATGGCAGGGTGGGTAGGAACTAGATGATCTTTGTGGTCCCTTCCAACCCTGAGTGATTCTATGATTCCAAGAGAGCTTTTGACCTTCGTAGAAGGCAAAAAATAACAGCACGAGGGAGAGATAATGTGAGGCTCAGGAGTGACCTCGTTGCTCTCTACAATTGCCTGAAGGGAGGTTGTAGCCAGGTGAGGGTTGGTGTCTTCTCCCAGGCAACCAGCAACAGAAGGAGGGGACACAGTCTCAAGTTGTGCCAGGGAAGGTATAGGCTGGAAATTAGGAGGAAGTTTTTGACAGAGAGAGTGATTGGCATTGGAATGGGCTGCCCAGGGAGGTGGTGGAGTCCCCATCCCTGGAGGTGTTCAAGAAAGGACTAGATGGAGCACTTAGTGCCATGGTCTAGTTGATTGGCTAGGGCTGAGTGATAGGTTGGACTGGATGATCTTGGAGGTCTTTCCCAACCTGGCTGATTCTATGATTCTATTCTATAAAATGCCTCCTGATGGTAGGATGCCTCAGACCTCACCTAACAGCTTCAGACATTCTGCAAGGAAAAGTAGAAGTGAAAAGCTGTAATCAGGATGAGAAGGGCAGAGGTACAGCCTTAGCAATATTCAATGGTGCCTCCTGAATCTTCTTAGGTGAAGCTCTAAAGCCAGCATGACTGCAGGATCATAGCGTCATAGAATGGTTTAGGCTGGAAGAGATCTCAAAGATCATCCAGTTCCAACCCCCCTGTGCCATAGGCAGGGACACCTCCCACTAGATCAGGTTGCTCAAGACCTCATCCAGCCTGGTCTTGAACACCTCCAGGCAGGGAGCAGCCACAACCTCCCTGGGCCACCTGTTCCAGTGTCTCACCACCCTCACTGTGAAGAACTTTCTCCTAACATCCCGCTTAAATCTCCCCTCTGCCAGTTTAAACCCATTCCCCCTCGCTCTGTCATTACAAGACCTTGTGAATAGTCCCTCCCCAGCCCTCCTGTAGGTGATGAAGACCTCAAGTGCACCAGCATTGGTTTGCCCTATTCAGCTGGGAAAGTAATTAGCTAAATGTCCTTCCATTGTCCTTCCAGTTCACTCCTTTGCAAACAGCAAGAGGGAAACTTGAGTACAATCATTCCAAGTTACCCTCAGCTGGAGCTGTGATCAGTGTTCTGGCACTGTCACTGACAGCTCCACTGCTCTTCCACCAAAGCCACCTACTGAGAGAAGATAAATTTAAGTGCTTTAAAAATACTAATTCCAGGGTAAAAAAAAATAAATATTAGAATCATAGAATCAGTCAGGGTTAGAAGGGACCACAAGGATCATCTCATTCCAAGCCCTCTGCCATGCCCAGACACACTCTACCCTAGATCAGGCTGCCCAGAGCCTCATCCAGCCTGGCTGCAAACACCTCCAGGGATGGGGCTTCCACCATCTCCATGAGCAGCCCCTTCCAGGCTCTTACTACCCTCAAGCTGAATAACTTCTTCCTAATATCCAGGCTGAATCTACCCATTTCTGGCTTTGCTCCATTCCCCCTAGTCTTAGCACTACCTCAGAGCCTAAAAAGTCCCTCCCCAGCTTTCTTATAGGCCCCCTTAAGATGCCGAAAGGCCACAAGAAGGTCACCTGGGAGCCTCCTCTTCTCCAAACTGAACAGCCCCAACTCTTTCAGCCTCTCCTCATAGCAGAGGTGCTGCAGCCCTCTGAGCATCCTCATGGCCCTTCTCTGGACACACTCCAGCATGTCCACATCCCTCTTGTCCCAGGGGCTCCAGAACTGGATGCAGTATTCCAAGTGGGGTCTCACAAGGGCAGAGTAGAGGGAGAGAATCACCTCCCTCGACCTGCTGGCCACGCTTCTCCTGATGCAGCCCAGGCTCTGGTTGGCTTTCTGGGCTGCAAGAGCACACTTAAGCCCGAGTCTGCTGTGTGGTGAGCACATCCCAAGGCACAGCTCTCACACCCCACAGGAGGCTGGCACAGCTGTGTAGCTGCTCAGAGCCCTTCATCATCATGCACACCAGATTTTACAGCTTCTCTTGATTCACTTATGACTGCTGTCCCTTTGGTCCCAGTGGTACCTAATCCTTATTGCTGTTAGAAGAGAGGAAATAAATCTTTGCTAATCTTGTTTATTTACGACAAGGAAAAAGAAAAAAAAATAAAAAGAAAGAGAAAAAAAAAAAATCCATCAAATCTTATTTCCTTAAAGCAACAAATGGAGCAAGGAATAATCTGCACAGATGCTACTCCAGTGAGTTCTGAGCCCCAGAAATTCTGCACACTCACTCCCTTCCTCGTGCGTTTGCTGTGTCCCTTTCACATCAAAGTATTTCCTTGCACTGTGCTGGAAGTCAGAATACCCTCAAGGGCAGACAGCTCCACACTGAGCTGAGCCACACACCATGGCTTGAAAGCTTCTGTCCCTGCCCATGGCAGGGGGGTTGGAACTGGATGATCCTTGTGGTCCCTTCCAACCCTGTCTGATTCTGTGATTCTGTAATTCTGATTCTATGAGATGGAGAAGGGATTGGTGGGTGGCAGGGAGAATCATAGAATGGTTTAGGTTGGAAGAGACCTTAAAGATC
>VWZI01003032.1:114974-137330 GCA_013396835.1 Psilopogon haemacephalus | reverse complement strand
CCTACCCCCAAAAAGGGCTGGAAGCACCAGGCAGTGCCCTGGTAGAAGCTTAGGGCAACGTTTGAGACATTTGGTCTCTGATCTAAGACAGGAGCAGAATCGTAACCATTTTCCTCAGCATCTTCAAGCTCTCCTCCCATATGCAATTCACTTCTATCAGTTGTTGTTGGAAAAATCATAATTTTCAGTGACATTCCACCAGCTCTGTTTACAGACAGATCAGGCAGAACACTGCAATGTGCTCTGCCTGTGTTGCTAGAAGACACAGCTGCCTTGAAGCAAAGCTTTCTGACCTACAGACAGCTACAGGCAGCATTAAAGCTGGTGTGCAAGAGCCACCCTCTTTTGTATACAGAGTAAAGAGGAGGCACAGCTCGGGCTGAATGACCTACCTGGAGACCTGCCCCACTCTGCTGGCTGCACTGCCAGCTCTAGGGAGAATTAAGCTACATGGTCCAAGGGTTTGTCTGTGGGAGGCTGGACAAGGGGTGGGCCTGGCTGCAAACAGCCAAGGGAAGCCCAGCAGCCAGGAAAAGCAGCAATGCTGCAAGTGGATCTGAAGCTGAGGGACAGTGTGTCCTGGCTGATGCTGCTGGCTGGGATCTCAGCTTGGCAGTGGCGAGCAGAGCGTGTGGCCGCTGCCGTAGAAGTGACATCCTGAGATGCAAAGTATGATTGTTAGAAAATACATAAAACCACACAACATTTTTTTCATGTCATATCCATGATCTGTCCCACCAACGGAAAACAGAGCCCCCAAGCTATCTGCTGCCTGCCTAAGTGGCAGGAAGAAGAGGTGAAGGATCCTGCTTTGACAGCAGTGACCTGCCACAGTTGGTTTGTCTTTTATTTCTACTATCTGTCATCTTGTGGCTTTACTGAGTCATCCTGTCAAAGTGTTCTGTTCCAGACCGATGATTTTTATTGTGATAGGAAAGCTCCATCAGAAAGATAATGGGTTAAAGCCCTTGTGAAGTAAATTGCCCTCCTGTGGGGCAGGGATTATGTCTTGCCTGCTTTGTCTGGAGTGACAGTGAACCTGCCACTTGGAGTTTGTAAACTGATGGGACACTACCGAAAGTGATGACAGAAGTATGGCACCATGGCACAAAAGGGAACCCACACTCCACACTTGATAGCCAAGCACACATATGAAGACAGCACAGGTTTTATATCCACCTCAGGAAAGATTACTGAAGAGAGAACATCAGCATCTCACAAATCGTGTTTAGATGCACTCACAACAACTGATTTCTGTCTCTTGGCTGGAAAGGACAAAACCCAACTGAGAGAGCAATGAACAGCTTTTAAAACCACATTCCAGGTGAAAATCCCCAAACTAGCAGCTGCCTACTTCTCCTGTAATCTCTCAAGATCATGGTCTTCAGTCCATCACTGCAGAAGATACTCTCTAAAATCAGGATGACCTTTTGCTTTACCTGCTCATCGTGAACTTGTGCGCCTGTGGCCAGGAGGGCCAATGCCAATCTGGGGTGTAGTAGAAGGGCTGTGGTTAGGAGGTCCACAAAGGTTCTCCTCCCACTCTACTCTGCCCTGGTGAGGCTGCATCTGGAGTACTGTGTCCAGTTCCAGGCCCTCCAGTTCAAGAAGGACCACAGGGAATTGCTTGAGAGATTACAGCACAGAGCCACAAAGACGATGAAGGGAATGGAACATCTCTGTTAGGAGGAGAGCCTGAGGGAGCTGGGGCTCTGCTGCTTGGAGAGGAGGAGACTGAGAGCTGACCTCATGAATGTTTATAAAGACATAAAGGGTGAGTGGCAGGAGGCTGGAGCCAGCTCTGCTGGGTGATGCCCAATGACAGGACAAGAGGCAATGGGTGGAAGCTGAGGCATAGGAAGTTCCATGGAAACATGAGGAGCAATTTCTTTCTTGTGAGGGTGACAGAAGACTGGAAGAGGCTGCCAAGGGGAGTTGTGGCGTCTCCCTCTCTGGAGATATTCATGACCTGCCTGGATGCATTCCTGTGTGATCCTGCTCTGGCAGGGGGTAGGCTGGATGAACTTTGGAGGTCCCTTCCAGCCCCTGACATTCTGTGAAACCTGTGCTGACAGCTATAGCACATCCACAACTTGACAATGGCATGGCAAGACCTGCATCATATGCACCATGTCCTGTCCAATGAGAAGGCAGCACCACTCAAAAAAGAAGTGCTGGTCACTACTTGAGGCTATGAAGACTTCTGAGAGGCCCCATCCTGTGTGGAGCCAGCAAACTTGGCCACATATCACTGACAGCCATCAAAATACCTCAGCTCTTTCACACTACAATTTCAATACCTCCAAATGTAGACAATAGGATCTCTCCTAGAATCCAGCAAGAGTGGTCAGGCATTGGAATGTGCTGCCCAGGGAGGTGGTGGAGCCACCAACCCCGGGTGTGTTTAAAAATTGCTTGGATGCTTGGGGATATGGTTTCGGGTGCGCCTTGTGGAGCAGGGATATCTGCTGGACTTGGTGATCCTGAGGGGCTTTTCCAACCCAAATGTTTCTGTGATTTCGTGGTATACTGTGCTGCCATCATCGCCAAGCAGGCTGAGGAAGGCAAGGGGCAAACAAATGGCGTTCAAAGGAAGGCTCCAAGTACTGGGAGGCAGCAGGAGTCCAGGAGGACTCAGTAGGACTGCAGTCAGAATCACTCATTCACTCCCATGTGGGCAGCACTGGACTCGACAGTCCCATGCATATTTAATAGCATGGAGAGAGTCTAAAAATACGACTGGCTTTAATGAGAATGTATGCATTTGAAGTAGCTTTTGTCTGCAAATCTGTAGGTAAGCCTGAAATGAGCAAACAAAATGATTTCTTTAAGTGTCGCCTAGATTCTGACATTTTTCATGCTATACCTCTGCTTCATTTTCTCCTTTCACCTGCAAGTCTAAATTCCCACCTGAGAAAAGCTCCATTTCCTGGTGGACTGTAAATCAGTTTCTAGGGCTGTAAGCTGGAGTCTTCTGACAGAGCAGCTGAGGTTTTCTTTTCCCCAGTGCCTCTTGGCTTCCCAGCTCACTGCCCTGCAGCCTGCATCTGTTCCAGCTGCCTGCTAGCTCCCACTGCAGAAGACACTCAAACTGGGTGTGTCATGCTTTTGCTCATACCACTCTGTCATTCAGGTAGGGCTCAGCTGGATTCCTCACCTGGATTTGCCCATGCTGGATATAGCAAGCAGTGGGGACCTGAGCTAAGAAGGCTCAAGAAGGAGACTTGCCATGTCACGTAAACAGGTTTCAGCCATGCAGACTAAGTCTCCTTATTTATGAAATCCTCATCTGCTTTGTGCTAATTATCTCTTCTAATAAACCACTTACTGCACTAATACCCACCCCCAAACCCCGCTGAGATTAGCAGAACTGCTCAGTGTTAGCGAAGCATCTGACCCTCTGCGGTGGAGCTGTGAGTGGGCAGAGCTCTTCCAGAGCACACCGTGGCCACGTAAACTGTTCAGTGAAAGCACATCAATCTGTCCCCAGACAGCTGGCAATGCCATGTCTCCTGTCTGTCAACATTTCAGGTGTAAGGCTGCATCACACTGTTGCTTCAGCAGCTCCAAAATCAAGAGCTCACGACCACAGAACCCTATGGGAGGCTCCTAAAATGCTGGAAGTTGCAGGTCCTTGGGATAGGCATGAAGCCATCTCCTGAGCCTGCCAGGGAGTTGTTCACGTGATCAATCCATTAACTGACTCCTGATAGATGTGTTTAAATTTCTGCATCCCTCACTTGGTAAAAATGAGGTCAGCTCCTCAGACATTTTTCTCCATAAGAAAACTGATCTCGCTGAGCTCTCCGCTCAGATTTGAGGTGGGTTTTGTGGCAGAGATCTTAATGCACAGATCCTTGAGACTCCCACTTCAGTTTAGACTGAAGGTTATTAGGAAGAATGATGATGATGAAAGAATGGAATGGAATGGAATGGAATGGAATGGAATGGAATGGAATGGAATGGAATGGAATGGAATAGAATGGAATGGAATAGAATAGAATAGAACGGAACAGAACAGAATAGACTAGACTAGAATAGACTAGACTAGAATAGACTAGACTAGACTAGAATCAGTCAGGGTTGGAAGAGACCACAAGGATCATCTAGTTCCAATCCCCCTGCCATGGGCAGGGACACCCTACACTTGATGATGATAATGATGATGATGATGAAGACGAATAATTTTTTCACCAAGGAATAGAATAGAATAGAATAGAACAGAATAAACTAGACTAGACTAGACTAGACTAGACTAGACTAGAATAGAATCAGTCAGGTTTGGAAGGAACCACAAGGATCATCTAGTTCCAATCCTCCTGCCATGGGCAGGGACACCCTACCCTAGATGATGATGATGATGATGAAGAAGAAGAAATTCTTCATCAGGAGGGTGGTGAGACACTGGAACAGATTGCCCAAGGAGGTGGTGGAAGCCTCATCCCCTGGAGGTCTCTAAGACCAGGCCAAATGTGGCTCTGAGCGACCTGATCTAATGTGAGGTGTCCCTGCCCATGGCAGAGGGGTTGGAATTGGGATGATCCTTGAGGTCCCTTCCAACCCTGACAATTCCATGATTCTATGCTTATAAACCATTCAGTCCATACAAACTTTGGCTGGGCTATTCAACTCTCTGCCCTTACTGAAACCCTTCAGAAGAGGCAGGACAAAAGATCCCAAGGTCACTATTTATCGGGGAGCTTACACTGTGAAAACAGATGCAAGAACAGCCTCCTGGTAATCCTTCCCTACAACAGGTCAGGAACATTTTCAAGGCTTTCATTACACAATTTGCTTCTCAAAGGGCTGTGGAGTTGAACGCACAAAAGCTAACTCCCCTCCTGCTCCCAGCTCCCAACGTTTCAGTTAACAAAGGCTGATGAGTAAAACCAGTCAGGATGACACAAATTCCCCTCCTTGTTAGTGCTGCTCCATCCTCTCCTGCTGAAAACCTTCACAGACAATTTCAACATTTCAAATGGCATTTTCTAGTGAGCAGCAATAAGGTAGCTGGGCAAAACCTTATGCCAAAGCTGTTACTTCTGTTCCTAAAATAGGCACACTTACAGACAGGGAAAGTCTTGCACAGATAAAGCCCAAATCCAGGCCGAGGTAAATTTGGAGGTGGCTACATATCTCGATACACAAAGATTTTCTTTCCTTTCTTCTCCTCCTTAGTTCACTTGCAAACATTGGACTTTTGATCAGGGAATGATAAGCCCCACTTGAAAAACAGCTGAGAGTACCTTTCCAGCTTTTAAAACGTGCCCCAAACCCTAAAATGCTTCCTTCCTTTTAACACCAAGGCTGCAGATATTCTGATCCAGTTGCACGATGTGAGAAGTTGCAGTTTTATGAAATAAACAGTACACATGAAATCACAGAATCACACAAACACTCTGGTTGGAAGAGCCCCTCAGGATCACCAAGTCCAGCTGATATCCCTACTCCACAAGGTGCACTCTAAACCATAGCCCCAAGCACCACATCCAAACAGCTTTTAAACACACCCAGGGTTGGGGACTCCACCACCTCCCTGGGCAGCACATTCCAATCCCTGACCACACTTGTTGGGAAACAAATAGAATTGTAGAATCAGTCAGGGTTGGAAGGCACCACAAGCATCATCTAGTTCCAACTCCCCTGCCATGCCCAGGGACACCCTGCCCTAGATCAGGCTGCCCACAGCCTCAGCCAGCCTGGCTGCAAACACCTCCAGGGATGTGGCCCCAACCACCCCCCTGGGCAACCCATTCCAGGCTCTCACCACTCTCATGCTCAACAACTTCCTAATGCCCAGTCTAAACATACCCAGTGGCAGCTTGAGGCCATTCCCTCTTGTTCTATCACTATTTATCTGTGAGAAGAGACCAGCACCAACCTCCCCACAATGTCCCTTCAGGTAGCTGTAGACAGTGATGAGGTCCCCCCTCAGCCTCCTCTTTTCCATTCTAAGCATCTCCAGCTCCTTCAGTTGCTCCTCATAAGACTTATTCCCCAAGCCCTTCCCCAGCTTCCCTGCCCTCCTGCACTGGCTCCAGCACCTCCACATCCCTCTTGGATTGGGGTGTCCCAAACTGACCACAAATTTCCTACAGGACTCAAAGACTTAGCAATCCATAGGAGCTGCAGTATGTGTCACCACCTTGACACATTTGTAAGGTATTAATTTATTAAGGTATTACAGAAGACTGATGGCAGGCTTTGCTCTGGATCAAAAAGCAATGAGCAAAGCTTTAGTGGAGCTGAGTGAATTACACCTCGCTCTGCTAGCAGTTGTTTATTGTGAGGACTGAACTGTGTATCCCTAGCATAGATCACCACACGTGGCTGAGAAAGGCACTGAACAGCAGCCAGCAGCTGAAGGCAAACAACAAAACCATCACTACACAGATAAATGTCTCCATGTTCACAGATGGATTCTTTCCCCCTTTATATCCCACCACACATGTGGCTAGCATGACATTGTAAGTGCTGGGTCATGTGTGCCATCCTGTGATCCCACTGATGCACAGACCAGCACAGGGGTTTGCATGGTCTCCACAGCCCCAGCAAGGAGAATGTTCTTCAATCCCTGTTCTAAAGAACACATCCACCGAATTACAAGATCTAATCACAGGCTTTGAGTTTGGATTTGGCATCATAGGAGCTCCATTGACCAAATGAGTCTCTGAATGTTCCACTTGCAGGTGACAAAAAGCAGAGCAAAATTCATTTCTCTTTAGGAGCTGAACTGTGTTTTCCTTCCACAGCTTCTCATGCTGATGAGGTTTTCAGGAGCGTTTTTCCAACTCCCTGTGTTATTTGATATGAGCTGTGTTCATAAGACACTAAAGATACAATTCTCTGAGAAACAACGGGGTCAGCAGACTCCTCTGACAGAAGTGGTATTGCTCTGTCTGACAAAGGATTGCTGAGGAAGCTCAGCAAGATCTGGGAGACAGCAGTGGATGGCAGTAGGACAGCTGGAGCAGAGCCAGAAGCCTGGAAACAAAATTCCCAAGAATCGGAGGAGACTGTGGAGAGCTTGATGAAATTTCAGAATTCACTGGACTGGATTAAATAATGACCTGCCCTGCAAGGGCATGGAATACAAGTGGAGTAGCAGGCACAAGCACTGATGTTTCTGGTGTGATGCTTCTAGTTGCTTTAATTTTTTGCTATTAAAAAAAAACCCAAACCAAACAAAAAAAGCAATCAGTCATCTTGACTCATAAGCCAGATGCTGAATAGTCTATGCTTTCTCCTTGCCTTTTTGGAGGAGGTTTCTGCAGGTTCATCAGCTCAAAGCTCTTGTACTGATGATGGGTCTAGTTGCATTGTCTCTATAGAATCACAGAATGGTCTGGGCTGGAAGGGACCTCCAAAGCTCATCCAGCCCAACCCCCTCCGCAGTCAGCGGTGGCATCCTCAACTAGATCAGGTTGCCCAGAGCTCTGTTGAGTCTGGCCATGAATATCTCCAGGGGTGAGGCCTCAGCTGCCTCCCTGGACAGCCTGCTCCAGTGTTTCACTACCCTCATAGTGAAGAGGACACTCAAGACAAGTGGTTTTCAAAATAGACTAGGTTAAGTATACGCCTTGAAAAAGTTCCAGTGAAAAGAAAGAGACCAGGAAAAGTACTGTAGCTGTGGAACACTCTCTAAAGCACTCTGCACAAAATCTTTTGGCACAAAAGGGTCCCCTCACAAATTGACTTGCAAGTGCTTGAAATTTCCTTTTTCTGCTGAGAAATGGCATTCCCACGCACCACTTACAAATCACAATCCATTATCAAAGGTGCAGGAAGCAAACAGCAGCAGCTGAAGGGAGAGGAATCTCAGCTTTACGAATTGTACCACATCAATATAGAATCATAGAATGGTTTAGGTTGGAAGGGACCTCAGAGATCATCCAGTTTCAACCCCCATCTTTATGCCCTTCCCTGCTGTACCACATCAACATAGAATCATAGAATGGTTTAGGTTGGAAGGGACCTCAGAGATCATCCAGTTTCAACCCCCATCTTTATGCCCTTCCCTGCTGTACCACATCAACATAGAATCATAGAATGGTTTAGGTTGGAAGGGACCTCAGAGATCATCCAGTTTCAACCCCCATCTTTATGCCCTTCCCTGCTGTACCACATCAACATAGAATCATAGAATGGTTTAGGTTGGAAGGGATCTCAGAGATCATCGAGTTCCAACCCCATCTTTATGCCCTTCCAGGTCTTCCATATCTTTTGGAGTGAAGTTTTTTTTTTTTCTTTTCCCCTCCCTTTCCCTTCCTTTCTGTCAGAAGGTTTTGATGGTTAGGAATAAACAGGTTAAGAGAGGTCCACACAGCTGCTTCCAGACAGGATGTCCAGGAGAACATGCACCTTGACATCCCCAAATAAATCAACAGAAATGTTTATGTCGTTATCACATCATCATCTCAATCTTCTTGCTTCACTGCTAACCACATGCAGCTATGGAAACTTCATTTAAATGGAAAAAGAAATAATGAATTTCAGCTAAGATTAAAGGAATTTCCATAGTGGAATTCCCAATATTCATGTTTTTCTTTTCCCCTCAAATACAGTCAACGTGTGGAAACATCTCTTCTAGTCAAAGTAGCCATGCAGATCCCTTACACAACAGCCTTCAAAGTTATCTACCCTTTCCTAACAAGACAGAAGTGAAGCAATCATGAACAAGGGCAATCCAAATCCGCAGTTTTTAACCATGAGGGCACTGAGGGGGAGGCACTGAAAGGTTCACTTTTTGATGTGTTCTGCTCCCATTTACATGTTATTCATTAGCACTGCAGACACTTAGACAGCACAGATGTAACAGAAAGAACCTGTCCTCCTGTTTTGCTTCCTTTAAATAGAACAAGGACTAATCACACCCACTGGACACAACTCTCCTCTTAGATCCACCAGGTAGACTTCTCTGTCCCAGCAGAGCTGAAGGAGAGGTGCTGGGTTGCCAAACCCTTTTGTGCGATGCAAAGCTGAGCTGACAGGGGTTAATGAAATGTGGAAGAGCAAGACAGAGAGCTCTAACAGCTGGCTGTAATATCTGTCGAGGGGTTGGCACCCGTTGTAATAAAATCAATGTTAATCACTTTATAATGTGATTGACAAGCAGCAGCGCCTTGTCAGCCCTACTAAAAAAAGCAGCTCTTTTATCAGCTCTGTGCTCTCCTCCCACTTGTGGAATAAATATTAACTTTATCTCGTGGCTGTGAGCGCAGGTATCACAGCCAAGACCTTCGCATGTATTTGAAAGGAGAAGTTTCTTCTTGGAGCTTGTCTGCAGAAGATAAGATTCAAGCCGCTCTGGCACCAGATAAGGTCAGGTACATCTCCACCTGTCACAAGCTGGGGCAGTGTCACCACCGAGAGAAATGGAGACCACAAACAATGCTTGACTTCCATGTGATAAAAACATTGGTGTCATTATTAACAACGTTCCTCTGCAAATGTGTGCCTGGAGTAGATTACGCTGCAGGGAATGACAATCCTGGCGAGGGTATTAATACTCCTCAGGCATCTGGGGAGTTTGTGTGTCTCTGGTCGATTAATCCACAGAATGGCAGAACAGCCAAGGTTGGAAGGCAGAGATTAGGAAATGGCCTAATCCAACCCTTGTGACCAAAGCTGGATCGATGACAGGAGGTTACTCAGGACCTTGTACAGTTGTGCTTTCAGTTATTGGCCTATGTTAAGCATCTCTTACAGGGAGAAAAGGAAGGATCCAGTTGCTGGCACAGAGGAGAAGTGACTCTTTTGTAGAATAAAATGTTCAATGTGCAAGTTAAACACCAAAGGGATCCACAGAAGCTTCATGTCTTTCAGTACAGCTTCCAGGCTCACAGGAGATAGTTATGACACAGAAATAACATCACACAGATATCACTGAACAGTTTAGGCTGGAAGAGACCTCAAAGCTCATCCTGTTCCAACCCCCTGCCATAGGCAGTGACACCTCCCACTAGAACAGGTCACTTGAACACATATATACCTCTACTCAATCAACAAAGAGGATCTGAGTGCTCTCAGGGCCCCACTGAAGTACAGCTTTTCACTTCTATTTTCTAAATTTATGACTGTCATTAGCACTGTCACCAATGCTAATGAAGAGGGCAATGCAACACTCATACTCCCCTGAAAGATTAAATATATCAATGCAACATACAACTTCAGTAAAGAAATGAAGCATTCAGCTCCTTTCACACAATCAGAGGACATTAGAGGTTGGAAGGGACCTCCAGAGATCATCGAGTCCAACCCCCCCACCAAGGCAGGATCACCCAGGGTAGTTCACACACTAGTGCACCCAGGTGGGTTTGGAAAGGCTCCAGAGAAGGAGACCCCACAACCTCTCTGGGCAGCCTGCTCCAGGGCTCTGTCACCCTCACTGTAAAGAAGTTTCTCCTCAAGTTGAGATGAAACCTTCTGTGTTCCAGTTTGTTGCTCCTTGTCTTATTGCTGCTGACCACGAAGCAGAGATTGGCCCCAGCCACTTGACACCCACCCCTCAGATGTTTATAGACAATAATGACACTTCCTCTCAGTCTACTCTGCTCCAGACTACAGACTGAGACTAAAGACTGAAGACTTTGTCATTCTGCAACCACACATTCAAGCTACAAAAGTCAGCTGCAAGAAGACCTAACCCCCATCTTCTGTGTTTCCCCTCACATGCACAGGAGGAATCAGCATCGCCTGGCAAGCTGACTTCTGAGAGGTGTTGCTTTTGTCTGTTCACCATAAAATAATGACAAAAGCGACAATTTAAATCACAGCCAAAAGGTTTAGTTGCCAAGTGTTGTGAGCTAACCTAGAAAGCCCAGAATAAGGTGTCTATTTAAAGATAAACTAAATTAAGATGATTCTGGTTTGTATTCTATCTGCCAAGGCTTGCAAATGGCATTGGTGACTCTGGCTTTGTGTGCTAATGCAGGTGCATGATGCCAGACCTGCAGCTTCCCAGGGCAGGGCATGCTGTCAGCTCTTCATCCAGCTGAGCCTAGGGCAGTATCCAGGCTGCAAAGAGCTAGGAAACAGTAAAGCTCCAATGCTTGCTGCTTTCTGAGAAGACAGCTACAAAACCCATCTCACTAATTTCGATTACCAGTATCTTTCAGGTCACTCAGTGCTGCTGTTCTCAACAGTCTTGTGTTCAAACTGGGGAGCCCATCAGGAAACACTTCTAGGACTGAGACACTGTTGTTTGGGTTGTTCAGGATGATCTCTGTCAGTGGCTTTGTTAATACAGTCACTATGCTGCTGCAGGGCTCTACTGCCTTCAGACCTCACTGATCTCTACAACTACTTGAAAGGAGGTTGTAGCCAGGCAGGGGTTGGTCTCTTCATCCAGGCACCCAGTGACAGAACAAGAGGACAGCCTCAAGCTGCACCAATCCAGGTTTAGGCTGGACATTAGGAAGAAGTTCTACACAGCAAGAGTGATTGGCATTGGAATGGGCTGCCAGGGGAGGTGGTGGAGTCACCATCCCTGGAGGTATTTAAGAGGAGACTGGACGAGGCACTTAGTGCCATGGTTTAGTCAATTGGAAGGGTTAGGTGATAGGTTTGGACTCGATGATCCTAGAGGTCTTTTCCAACCTGGTTCATTCTGTGATTCTTGTATTTGCAAGGCATTGTACCTTGTGGAAGAAAATAAAGTGTCACCACTCCTCTGCAGATCCACAGACAAAACTCAACATTATGTAAGCTCTGTTCTACCAACCCCCTCTATTTATACACATTCAAATGGTCAGCTTTTTTGCAGCTATAAGAGGTTTTTATTCATCAGAGGCCAGTGCTAGCTGATACTCACTAGAAGACATCAATTGCTACTTCTAAAAAGAGTTTGATAGTTGGAGAAACACAGAATAGTTTAGTTTAAAGGCAATCTAATTCCAACTCCTTTGCCATGGGCAGGGACACCTTTCACTAGACCAAGCTGCTCAAAGCCCCATCCAGCCTGGCCTTGAACACTTCCAAGGATGGGGCACCCATGACCTGTTCCAGTGTCTCACCACCCTCACGGTGAAAGAGCTGCTTCTCTACATCTAGTCTAAACCTCCCTCTTTCAGTTTGAAGTCATTGCCCCTTCTCCTACCACTGCACCTCCTCATAAAAAGTCCCTCTCCAGCCTTTCTGTAGGCCACACCATCTTCCCAGAGCAAGAGATAAGCTCTTTTCTCAATTGGCAAGGTATGATTGGCAAAATGACTAAAAACTTGGAAGATACTTGGTCATTGCAGCCACATTCCCCAGAGCATTTCAAACAGTGCAAAGACTAAAAAGACTTGGAAGATGTTTGGTCATTGCAGCCACATTCTCCAAAGCATTTTAAAATGTGCAATGGGAAGCAAAGTCCAGAGCTGGATTATGTTAATCGGATTTAAAAGGAAAAAAAAAAAACCCAACTCTGACCTGTCCAGTCTAAGATGGAAGACAGACTCATGCAGGAGAGATGCTGCATGAAGTAATTAAGGCTGTTCCTAAGGGCTGGCTGGGACAGTGTAATTCCAGCCCTTTTATCAGTTTCAAGGCTCTAAGTGCTATAATATGGAGTTTTGTTCAAAGCCAGTTTAAGAGAAGAAGCAACTCACTCATCTCTCTAACTAGAGAACAGCTGAGATTTCCGGCAGGATTACAGACAAGGAAAGAGGCTTCTCATTGCCTCACTGCAGTCAGGCTCCAAGGCAAATGAAGACTACAGCATGCAGGACTTCTTAGGGTGTTGGGCAGTGATAGGACTAGGGGGAATGGATCCACGCTAGGGGAGGGTAGATTTACATTAGATGTTAGGTGTGGTGAGAGCTGAGCTTGTTCAGTCTGGAGAATAGAAGGCTCTGACCGTATTATGGCCTTCCAATATCTGAAGTGGGCTACAAGAAACCTGGGGAAGGACTTTTTAGGCTGTCAGGTAGTGATAGGACTGGGGGGAATGGAGCCATAATGGAAATGGGGAGATTCAGACTAGATGTTAGGAAGAAGTTCTTCACTGTGAGCATGGTGAGACACTGGAGCAGGTTGCCCAAGGAGGTGGTAGAAGTCTCATCCCTGGAGGTTTTTAAGTCCAGGCTGGATGAGGCTGTGGGCAGCCTGATCTAGGGTAGGGTGTTCCTGCCCATGGCAGGGGGCTTGGAACTAGATGATCCTTGAGGTCCCTTCCAACTCTGACAATCCTGTGATTCTGTGATAATTTCTGTCTTCCTGTTCTCAGTGTGACCATTAAAAACATACCAGAAATAATTAAAGAAAAAAAAGAATCTTTGCTGCAAGAGTGGTCAGGCACTACCTCCAGAGAGGCAGTGGAGTCACCATCCCTGGAGGTGTTCAAGAAATATGCGGACAGGGCTTAATGACCATGGTGGTGTTAAGTTGATGGTTGGACTTGATGATCTTAGAGGCCTTTTCCAACCCAAACAATTCTATGACTCTAAGTGATCCTGACTAATTCCAAAGCAGTCAGTGAATCCCATTAAACAGTCCAGTTACAACTGTGTAATTTCACCTTCATTTCTCAGCAGCCTCACGCGAATGCCATCATTTCTGCTCCATGCTCACAGAGGTAAATGCAGGACCAACCCCTCAATTATACAGCTTGATCAGCAGTGTGACACAGACCATTACATTGTTCCACAGCAACTCCTGCAAATTCTAGCAGTATTTAAGTACAGAATATCTCTCAAGAAGAGATTCAGCCTTAATCTGAAAGTGGCAGAAAAAAATGCCTTATTTCTCTTGTTGTGTTTTTCAATAGCTAAGCACTCTTCTGAGAAGAATTTGTGCCAGGCTGCTCATTCGAATTCCTCTGGCATTGGCTTCCAGCTACCAGATCTTATTAAACCTCAGTCCAACAGATTAAAGAGTCTTTTGTGACTGCTTTTTCTCTTCCCTGCTTGTTTGCACACCACACAAGAAGTCATCTCTTGGCCTTCTGGCTGCTCTAAAAAAATAGATTAGGCTTCACAGTATCAAGCACTTTTCCCAGCCCTCAAATCTGCACCACATCTATCTGCTGCACACCTCCTTTAAAAGTGCATCTCAGGAACAAGACATAAAGCATTATATCAGGCTGAAGATGTCATCTCCATCTCCTGTTGTGGTAGACCTGACAGGTCAAAAATAGGCTTATACATGTATTGGCTTGCCCAGACATGTTTTTCTGCTCCTTCCTTCTGTTTTGGGGAGAAGCAATTGAGGGAAAGCCTGGAGCCATGCAGTCTAAGCACCCAGGCTTGCCCAAACTTGTTTTGCTCCTGCTTGCATCCTGTGGTAAACAAAGTACATGGGCTTGGCTTGTGCCAACCTTGTGCAAGGCCTATGCTCTTCACTAATATGGGTATAGCAAGCCTATGGATTCACCTAATACGGTCAAGCTTGGCTAACCACCATCCTGATTGGCTATTCTACGTCCAAAGGCCCATTAGTCTTGGGCATTGATATAAAAAACAGACGAGCAGGTAACACAAAGTGCCTCTGCTCTTGTAATTATGCTCTGCTGTTGTATCTGTGCCTGCTGCTGCCTGCCATTATGGTTCTCTGCCATTGGCAGTGATACTGCCATATTGTTTATAGCGTAATTCTTTGATAAGCTATAACTCAGCTCTGCTGAATAGCCTGGAAACTACTTGCTTTGAGTTTACCAGGAAACAGCTTTAATTGCCTTCATGCAATAGGCCTGCATAGCCAGCAGCCAGCGTGACACTGCGCTGAGACTGCACATCACAAAAAACCCTGCCTGCACCTGCTGAGAGAAGCAGCCCCGGAGGAACACACACAGAGATCATCCAGAGAAAGCCTGGACCAGGTCACAGATCATCTACCCCTTTCCCCAGCATCCTGTGAAGCCTAGGAAGAATCAGAAGTCTCAGTGGCAATCGGCAGAATTCCCTGCAAGCAGTTTGGGTACTGTCTTAATTTGTTGCTAGTCTCATGAGTCGGGAGAAAAGTAATATTTGTGAGTAAACATCTAAAGCCTTTGTAACCTATCTAGCTTACTGCTGTAAGCAGGAAGGAGCCCTGAGTCCATCTAGTGGCCAAGTGGTATGGTTGACCATGAGAACCTTCTCTTTCAGTTCAATTAATGTTTATATATTGATAGTTATGACTAGGTTTAGTTACTCCTTTATGTAACACATTCCATGACCATTGCAAACAAACCAATTATTATTAAAATCAGTGGTCGGGGGTGGTAAGAGTTTTGAATGTCAAAATTAATAAATGAGATTAATTTTGAAAACAAATCATATCTGACATCAATTAATTGCCCCTCCATTACACTGTGGCATCAGTTCTCTGCTGATGACTTTTCAAACTCTTACTCTCCTTAACTGTGTGTGTTTAACTAGCCCCTAACTATCATTCACCTCTTGGCTGTATTCACAGAATCACAGAATGATTGGAAGGGAGATAAGAGTCCAACCCCTCCCCCCCGCCAAGGGTATCTCTTTGACCAAGCCCAAGTTACCAAACACTAAAGATTACTTTTTATTACTATACTTTCTGCAGCAAAAGGTACCATTTTGGCAAGCTTTGTGTTACAAATGTTATGAGTAGTTCTTTTGTGCTTAGTTCTTCACTGCAACAGAAAACGCTAAGTAAGACCATGCTCACTCCTGACCCTTCACAGCAGCCCACCAGAAGCCTCCCTCCCCTCCAGTCGTGGTTTTCCAGGGACAATCAGGGTCTGTGATCTGCAAATCTCTGCTTCCACTTAACTGTGGAGTGTGACTCACGCACTTAACTTCCTCCTTGCACTCGTCCACAAATAGCCTACAACTGATGTATTGCAACCCCTGGTTCCTCTTTCATGCCACAATCCTACTCAGCAGACAGCTGGGCAGCAGATATCTTCTTCCACTGACCAGTTCTGCCCTTCCCATGCAATGAGAATAAAATCAGTCTGTAGAGCTACCTTGCTTGTATTGCAAAAACACATGCAAACAGACACCTGCTTGGAAGAAGATGCTGCTGTACAGCACCAACAAATTTTTGCTATGTGAGGTGGTCCTGGAATTGAGTAAGGTCTCTTGAGAGGATGAATTCCAGCTCCAGGTCTGAAGCTGCTCTGTTATCATCTAACCCAATGACCAAAGTCAGTCCTTTCTCCCATTTATATTGGACATCAGGAAGAAGTGTTCTACTGTAAGGGGTGCTGAGGCACTGGAATGGCTTAACCAGACAAGTTGTGGATGCCTCATCCCTGGAAGTGTTCAGACCTAGGCTGGATGATATTTTGAGCAACCTAGTCTAGCAGGAGGCATCCCTGCCTGAGGCAGGGGAGTTGGAACTAGATGATCTTTCAGGTCCCTTCCAACTCAAGCTATTCTATGATTCTATGATTCTCTGCCTCTTTCATCCACTGTCTGAAAGGCCTTGTGGTACCTGCAGAGGGCCTTCCAACTCACTGTTTTTTTTTTCCCTACTCATGACAGTAATGTAATATTAAAACACCAGATACTTCCTTTATCTTCTGTTTGAATTTTCCTAGCTAAAGTTGCCCCACTCTGATAAAGCAGAATGTGTGCTACATGAAGGTGATTCAAAAAGGCAGCCCCGTGGAACTGTGCAGCTGTTTCTGCAATGCTTTCATATAAATTAAATATTAATAGGAATGTGAATGAGAACATTTGCAGGATCACAGCACTCTAATACTCTTCCATGCTTTATATGCTGCTGAATTTTTTTTTTCTTTTGCTTACAGATAATGTTTATTAGTCCCACTTCTACACCCCTGCTCCATCAAGATTAATTCTGTGCTGTCTTTCTAACCCTTCTGCTACGTTTTATTAGTTTATACAGATGAAAGTAGATATTTTACTCAGAAATATGAACCAGAACTCTAATGCTGTCTAGTTAAGGCTAGTTATTGCTTGGGGATGGCACAGGTACAGAAGAGCTAAACAGGATCTTAATAATGCAGATTTTAATGTGGGAGGGAAATGCCACGACGAAGCTGAAAGGGACTCTTATTTAATCTGGAAGAACTAAAGAAGTGAGAATTTCATCTTGAATGTGCATCAGGCAGGAATGCCCTGTGGAATGGACTGAGCTCTCTTTAGTCCTTGCCTAAAGCCTTGGTTTTCTACACACCATAATAACAAACAAACAAACTAGCAAAGGTTTGCAGCAGGCAAAGCAAAATTAATTATGGTCAGGAAATGAATTAATTAGGTTAAGACACACTAACAAGAAAACAGATTTTTTTCCATGACCAGTCCAGTGAGTGAAACTTTGCTCCTCAGGAACTCCTGCTCTGCATGCACACACTTCTGCAGCAAGTCTAATTCTCTTCCTCTCTAACCTGGATCTCCCTGCCTTTTGCTCTGCTCCCTGCCCTCAAAGCCCTCATTTCTCTGCTGTGTCCTCCAGCAGCCAGGCAGAAGGGACAGCGTGGGAGAATCCAGCGCCACAGACACGTTAGGCAGTGACCAATCTGCTGAGCACCTCCCTTTGCTCTGCAGGAGCATTCCTCAGGTCTCTTTTCCACCCCAGCGCTTTCTGAAAGCTTTGTAGGACTTAGTGTGTACAGGACTTCTTCATTGCTATCTCTGAACTCTCTCTTTCCATCCAAAAGAAGCATCAGTGATAGGAGCTGCACACAATGCAAATGGCCTAAGAACCCAAGGATGGTTCCCATGTGCTGCCTTTCTTCTTGGCTAAACAAAGAAGGGAAAAGCAGTGGAAGACAGGGATGACCTTTCTTCATGGAAGGTAGGGATGGCCTTCTCTCCTGGAAAGTTTGATTTTTCTTAATTACATTAACTTTATAACTAACACAAAAGGCACTGAATGGCTTCCCCCCCCACCACCTCCATGTCCCTTTTAACAGAAAAGAAGTGCCTCCCTCTCATCTGAGTCATCACTCCAAGAAAATGAAGCTGATGCCAGTGAGGTGACAGTGCTGCAGGAAGGCTTTTTTTTTTAAGGCTTAAGGTTTCTGCGCTGCTGCTGGCTCTGATATTCAATGCTATATTATGGAGCTCTCACATGAACACAAATTGAAGGGAAGAGGCAGAACAGGGAGCTACAGCTGCAAGAGCATCAAAGAGGCTTGGAGCTCCAGCAGCCCACAGAAAAATGTATATGGCTGTGAGCCCTTTTCTGCCAAGCACTGGCAAGGTTTGGAACCCCCTGGCGATAATTTTCCTTGTAGGAGAGAAATTGGTAGTACAGAACAGGCCCAGGGACCATGCAGTTGTACAGGCTCCAGCTTTTGAGGTGCCTTATGCACCACATTTCCACCACCCACTTCTAGGTGGAATCATTTGTATGTTCTTTCCCTCCCCTAGCTACAAGAGGAGGTGACACCATGTCCTCCTCTTTCATGTTCTCACCATCAAGAGGAGGTGACACCATGTCCTCCTCTTTCATGTTCTCACTATCACTGCATACTTCCACTCAAGTGCTTCAAGAAGCAAACTGACATCTTTGGTTTGTCTGCTAGCAAGAGCTTCCTTTTTCATAAGACACTGAACTGTTCTCCTCATTCTCCACACCTCTCCATTCTTCTCTTTTTCTCTCAGCAGTGTAAGAAATGAAGGCCCCACTTCTGGGTTTAATTCCCCTGAAATACCTGCAAGACCTCCTGTGTATGTGCATACCCATAGCTCTCTTCCATTCCTGTGCTTTAATCCAGACTTAAAGATGCTGCATCAATCCTGACACCAAGCTGGCAGAGTTCACAAAATACTAATAATGAGGCAACCTGTTCATTAGATACAAGGCTGGAAATAAGGGCATAGAGATTCTGCAGCACAGAGATACCCTGCAAGGTGCAACACCAGCAGCTCTCCTAAACTCAGAAGGTTTAAATTTGAAGCATCTTTATGTCTTGAAAGAGTGATTTTGAAGCATTCATTGGTGAGGGAAGCATTGAGTTTTATGTTCACGGCTCTACTAGGTAGCTGTCTCAAATTAAGCTCATTTCCTTACTCCCATCCTTCCACCTCCATAAACATCAGCTCATTATTTTCAAAATGCACAATGAATAAGGAAGAGGCAATTTAAGATGAGGCACTGTAGAAATTGGCTGTGACGGGTGTTCAAAGAATGAATCAGTGCACGACTTCCCTCTTCTTTCACTCTTCCTCAAGCATCTGCTTTTGGTGACTTTTCTGATTTCTCCTTTGATGCTTTGACCCTAGTGAAACCTCAAAGACCTCCTCGGGAAGGGGTGAGCTGCAGGGCCAAAAAAAGCCACAAAGAAAACAAGTGTTTCCAGTGCCTCCTACCTGGCTTTGGTTAACCTTCACACTCCAGTGCTACCCAAAGCACCTCATTTGTTGAGAAACGCAGCTTTAGACTTTCTGGTTATCATTAAGAGTTGCTTTAACACAATCTTGTTTCTTTTTTTTTTTTTTTTTCCCTATTAAAGTTTAAAACAATCACAAGCTCCTTGCTAGCAATCAGTTCTCCCCTCAGGGAAGACACAGGCTACCTGCAGGAGGCAACCAGTGCTTGTGATGAGGATTTGTGGTGCCTGCAGAAAGCTGTTCTGCAGCTCTGCAGTGACTGTGGATTGAGTCAGACTGGCCAAAGGATGCTACCAACTTCCCTGTTGCATCCTAGTTAGCAGCATCCCTGCTGTGTTGCAGGGAGAGTCTGAGGGAGCTGGGGCTCACTAGCTTGGAGAAAAGGAGACTGAAAGGTGACCTCATTGGTGCTTATAAATATGTAAAGTTGAGTGCCAAGAGGATGGAGCAAGGCTCCTGCTCAGTGATGTCAAATGACAGGACAAGGGGCAATGGGTGGAAGTTGAAGCATAGGAAGTTCCATGGAGACATGAGGAGGAATTTCTTCCCTGTGAGGGCGACAGAAGGCTGGAAGAGGCTGCCCAGGGGGATTGTGGAGTCTCCCTCTCTGAAGATATTCAAGACCTGCCTGGATGCATTCCTGTGTAATCTGGTCTAGGTGATCCTGCTCTGGCAGAGGGGTTGGACTTCAAGGTCCCTTCCAGCCTCTGACATCCTGTGTAAGAATATGTGTAATAAACCAGATCTAACTTGACTTTTTGCGAGGCACACTCCTGACTGAAATATTCAGTATTAAAAAGAGATCACAATATCATCAATGAAGGAAGTCAATGGTCAGGATACCTGGGTGGGAAATAAAGATGAGTTCCTAATGGAAGTCATTCTAAATTAATACCCTAATTTGTTCTGTGGGTTGGTTTGTTGTTCCCCCCCCCACCTTCTATTCATGTGTCACAAATAAATACAGAAATTATTCAGGTTGGAACTACCTCAGAAGGTCATCCAGTGCTCACAGCAGGCTGAACACTGAATTCACACCAGGTTGCTTTGGGCTTTCACATATTCACAGATGGCATCAAGTTGGAAGGGACCTTCAAAGGTCATTTTTTACACCCCCTTTTGCAGTCAGCAGGGATACCTCCAACTAGATCAGGCTGCCTAGGGCTACATCAGGTCTGACCTTGAATGTCTCCAGGGATGGAGAATCAACCACTTCCCTGGGCTGGATCTTGAAAATCTCCAAGTGGGGAAATTGGCAGTCTCATAGGCAGTCAGCTCCACTGCCTGATTACTCTAGAGCGAAAATGTTTTCCTTGTAGAACACTGCCCCTGATGCTAATTTATATTGTATGAAGAAGTTGACATCTCCCATTTCAGTCTGTCCTTGCCCTTTGTTCTCCCACTGTACATTGCTGTCAAGAGCATGGCTCCATCTTCTCATTAACCTCCTTGTAGGCATTGGATAGCTGCTGACAGGTCCCTCCAAGGCCATGCCTTCTGCAGCTAAACAAAGCCCTGTTCCCTCAACCTCTCCTTGCAGGGCAAGTGCTTCAACCCCTGACCATGTTGCTCACCTTTCACTCAAGTCCAAAACTGGGCACAACATTGCAGATATGGTCTAATGTGTGCTGAGGAAAGGAGAATAATCACTTCCCCCAGCCTGTTGTTGTGTTGACTGTAGTTTAAATAGTCCAGTCTGCTGCTAGCCTTGTGCTGATCAAGGATGAGGATGGAGTACATTCTTGGCTACTTATTCAGCCTTAGTCCCATTTGCTGACTCTCTCAGCACAGAGGCCAAGTAACATCAAACAGCTGAACAAACAAAGCCAAAGTGCAAGATTCTCTGCCCAATTTTGCAGCCTCTGGATGCATTCCTAGTGCAGAATTTTACAGCTGATGCCTATATTCCTCACCAAATCCTGCCTGCATTCCTAGTGCAGAATTTTACAGCTGATGCCTATATTCTTCACCAAATCCTGTCTGTATTCCCAATGCAGAATTTTACAGCTGATGCCTATATTCCTCTCCAAATCCTGCCTGTATTCCCAATGCAGAATTTTACAGCTGGTGCCTATATTCTTCACCAAATCCTGCCTGCACTCCTAGTGCAGAATTTTACAGCTGGTGCCTATATTCTTCACCAAATCCTGTCTGTATTCCCAATGCAGAATTTTACAGCTGGTGCCTATATTCTTCACCAAATCCTGCCTGCATTCCTATTTCTGTGATGGGACTAATAGCAGATAAATAGATCAGGAATAGTGAGGAGGAACACACAGTGGATTATAAAAGTCAGAAGCAAGGCTTGTTTATGGCAACATTTGCTGCTCTTCCATCCAAGCACCCAGAGAGATTGCACATCCTCCCACAGAGATGGAAATGAACCACGTGAAATACCTGTGCAGCTTGAGTGTCACAGTTCCATACACAGTGGCAAAGCCCAGAAGACGAACCCATCTTAGGAGGACACAGCGAAACACACTTGGCTCAAAGTACAAAATGACAACCTAGAGGACAGAAAGAGAGAGAGAGCTTCAGTACTGCTGGAAAGCCAAAGCATTTCTTCATTCAAATGCAGAACAGTTGCAGAGCAGGGCAGAAGACACATTCCAGCTCTGGCTGCTGTATATTTAGATTTTCTAGTAAAGTTGAGGGGATGATCAGAGCCACCAGCTGGCACGGTTCGAGGCACCAGCTCCTTTGGAACAGAGCTGGCAAAAGCCCTGTGACAGACTGTGAAGTGACAACACTTTTAAATGCAGCTCCACTGACTTCTCTTCACCCAGTGAAAACATGTACCCAGAGAAGAAAGAGGATTGAACAGACCAGGACATTTCCCTTGAGCTATTGCACTGCTATGCAGCTGGTTTAATTTTGGTTTGGTGCACTCTATTTACTAGGTTACACTTCAAAGTCAACCCTAATAAACCCAGCCAAAAGAGAGCTGCTGATTTTTCTCTGCCAGCTGTTCTGCCACACTAAAAATTCCTGAACTAGCTTCTCTCTGTCCAAACACCCAAAAACTTAGAATTAAAACAGAATAGAACAGAATAGGATAGAAAAAATAATAGAATAGGATAGAAAAATAATAGGATAGGAATAGAATAGA
>VWZI01003032.1:103091-114905 GCA_013396835.1 Psilopogon haemacephalus | reverse complement strand
AGGTGCCCATTCAGCCTTTTCTTGAACACCCCCAGGGATGGGCACTCCACCACCTCCCTGGGCAGCTCATTCCAATGCCAATCACTCTCTGTGCAGAACTTCCTCCTACCATCCAGCCTATACTTCCCCTGGCACAACTTGAGACTGTGTCCCCTCCTTCTGCTGCTGGCTGCCTGGGAGAAGAGTCCAACCCTACCTGGCTACAACTTCTCTTTAAGTAGTTGTAGAGAGCAACGAGGTCAGCCCTGAGCCTCCTCTTCTCCAGGCTAAACAACCCCAGCTCCCTCAGCCTCTCCTCATAGGTCCTGTGCTCATAGGTCTTGATGCCATATTCACTCTTTCTTCTTCCCCATGTTTCCCCAGGCTGTATCAAATGTCCCAACACATCACCACTCTTTTAATGAAATTAACCTTTTTGCTCACTTGTGGATTTCTCTAATGACAAGAAGAAAAAGGCCCTGCTGGCCTTTTGCTTCATCCACCAAGCACCATGCATGAGGCCAACACTCAACAGAGTAACATAAAGCTATTTCTGCAGGCAGTGTCTATAAAACATGGTTACCAAGTAAAATGCCACCCTTATCTAAAAGAGGGCTGCTCAAATTTGGGACTTGGTCACAACCTGAACCAGGAGTCCATTTCCTCTTGTTCCAACAGGTGTTGTCCTTGGGGCCCTGAGGGATCAGTCTCTATTCAGAGATTCATAGAATGGTTTGGGCTGGAAGGGACCTTCATCATCATCTAGTTCCAACCCCCTGCCATAGGCAGGGAGACCTTCCATTAGCCCAGGTTGCTCAAGGTCTCATCCAACCTGGCCGTGAACACCTCTAGGCAGGGGACATCCATGACATGGGACTCTGCTGCTCCAGGGATTTGGCTGTGCCCTGGCATTACTGTGCCTGCAGACCCTGCTTGGTCTGGCAAAACCAGACACAGTGCATTGCATCCATTTGAGCAGAACCTGGCTAAAATGACCCAGTGCACCACAGTGAAAAATTAATTGGGTAATCCAGGTCTAGGGAAAGCAAGCACTGAAACATTCCAGGCCATCTGCCACAGCTTCATTTCGAGTCGGTACATTCTGGCAGCAGAGGTAGTATTGTGCCTACCGACTGCCACATGATATTATTTTCCCAAGTAAATGCTGCTCCGTGTGGGATTTCAAGCCCAGGATGTTGGCCAAAAGCCCAGGACTGTGTCCTTTGGGTGACACAGACATATTTAGGATAGTGGGGGCAAAAATGGCAGACATGTGGGAGGAGAGAGAGAGAGAGAAGAAGCTGCTGTGCTTTGCTGGCATGTTGGATTTGTGGTTTTAATTTTTTTTTCAAGTAGAATCAAGCTCTTATTAAAGGATATGGTTTGTTGAGTCAAGCCATGGTGCAAAATTTAACCTGTTTTATCCACTGTTACAGGACTGACATGTTTCAAGGTGGACAGATTGGGTGTTGGTCTATTCTCCCTAACATCAGGTGATAGAAAGAGAGGAAATGAACTGAAACTGTGCCCGGGGAGGTTTAGATTGGGTATTTACTAAAAAGAGTGGTCAGGTATTAGAACAGGCTGCCCAGGGAGCTGGTGGAGTCACAGTCCTGGAAACTGGGACACGTTTTAATGGCCATGGTGGTCTTAGGTTGAAGGTTGGATTCAATGATCTCAAAAGGTCTCTTCCAACTGAAACAATTCTGTGATTCTATGATTTTCTGGGAATCTGACAAACTCTTCTTGTAGGAAAGGAAACAGTCTGCAGACAAGGACCACTTCTTGGAAAATTAGCTGGAAAATCATGATGCATCCACCCACACATGACCATGCTTGTGTAAAAGAGGATGCAGCAAGAAGTTTCTCAGAAAGACTTGCATGATAGCAACAACCTCTTAATCTTAGTCCACAGTTATATTCATTAGGACAGTTGCAGAGCCAGAGCAAAGCCTGCAGTTGCACACCTGCTTCCTGGCGTTTGCCAGGGGATAGGAAATGCCCTGTTGCCCATCTTTGATTCCTACAAGCCAGAAAAAACAGTGCCCAAAAAGGACTGGCATACAGAGACTGCAAACATTTCACAGCTGATCTGCAAGCAGCACATCTCAGATGATGGAAATGGCCAAGCCTGCAAACGTTCCAGGCACAGCATTATTTCTTTTTTCTCGAACGAGGGCAATGTCTCTGCCATGCAATCTGACACAGCGATTTCATCTGCAGTTGCCTGCTGAAATATTAACTGCTGGTGCCTAGGCAAATCTCACTGATTTGCACTGAACCATTTGTAGGAGCAGCTGAGGCGTTTGGCTGACTATCGAGCAGGAGAGCACCGCTTCAGACGCAGCGTGGTGGAGGCTGCCATGGGGCAGCTCACCGTGGAGGCTGCAGAGGCAAAGCTCTCCTGGCAAAAACTGTCCTCATCTGCCATTTGAATGCAGGCTTGTTTCACCTATGTCTTCACTCAGTGGTCAAGAACGTTGCAGGAGTGGCAGAGAGCAGCCCTGTGGAAAAGGAGTTGGGGGTGCTGATGGATGAGAAGTTGGACGCAAGCAGACAGTGTGAGCTTGCAGCACAGAAGGCCAATTGCAGCCCGGGCTGCAGCAAATGATGCATTGCCAGCAGATCCAGAGAGGTGATGCTGCCACTTTGTTCTGGTGAGGCCTCACCTGGAATACTGCATCCAGCTCTGGAGTCCTCAATATAGGAAGGACATGGACTTGATGGAGCATTTTCACAGGAGGGCTATGAAAATGATCAGGGGATTAGAGCACCTCTGCTGAGAGGACAGGCTGAGGGAGCTGGAGATGTTTGGCCTGGAGAAGAGGAGGCTCTGGGGAGACTTAATAAGCAGCCTTCCAGCACCTGAAGGGAGCTACAAGGAGGCTGCAGAGAGACTATTTACAAAGACCTGCAGTGACAGGACAAGGGCAGTGGCTTCAAAGTAGAGAAGAGCACATTTAGGTTGGATGTTAGGAACAAGTTCTTTACTATGAGGGTAGTGGAACACTGGAACAGGTTGCCCAGGGAGGTGGTTTGGGCCCCTTACCTGGAGATATTCAAGGTGAGGATTGACAGGGCTCTGGCCAGCCTGATCTAGTTAAGGATGCCTCTGCTGACTGCTAATGGGGTTGGACAGGATGACCTTTGGAGGTCCCTTCCAGCCCTGACCATTCTATGTTTCTATGATTCTATGAAGTAAGACTTGATCCAAGGTTGATTCCAAGTCAGATTTTGGGTCTGACTCCATTTATATGATGGAGAATAGTTAGAAAGGCCAACATCCATTTCTACCTATTCTTCTGTATTTTACATGTGGTCTGGTATGGACCAAGGCTCTGAACAGCAAAACTTGCTATACTTATGTCTGCCTTGCTTCTTAGGCTTTTCAGAAGGTTATTCTATGAATATGTCATTCCTATTCCCATCAGGGCTCACAGGGATGTTCAGCTGACTGCCCTCACTAAGCTATTGTCAGCATTAAAGTCTCTTATAAGCACTGTGAATTTCAGTGGCTCAGTTTTAAAACTGAATAATCTTTAATGGACTGGTGCCAAAGGGCTAAAGAAACACTGCCTTGGCAGCTCAGTACATCAAAGTCTCCTTCTCTGGAGACTTTCAAAACCCATCTGCACAAATTCCTGTGCAACCTGAGTTGGAGTAGGTTATTTCCAGAGATCTCTTCCAACCCTCACCATTTCTGTGAGCCATGCTCAAGTTTTTTATCTTGGTAGAATCACATTGTGGCAAAGAAGATATACCTGGTGAAAAGTCTGGCTGCTGCACTCCATCCTTCACTCACTCTAGCTAAAGGAAAAAAAAAACCAAGCAACCAAAGAAACAGCACAAAGAAGTCTTAGTTTTGTTTCATAACAGCCTCTTACACCTTCTGGTTACCAACCTCCCCCCATTCCCTTCTGCTATTCCCATAGATAAAGCCTCCTTCAAGTGGCAAACAACACACAGCAAGGGGCTGCCGAGCTCCCATCTCGGAGCGTAGGACGGGCAGAGGATTCACCCACACGCCTGGGCTGCTCCCAGCAGAACAAGGGAATCCCTCTGCAGCTCTGAAAGATTACCCTGCCCACCAAAAAGCTGACAATACTTCACTTTCCCTTGTTTTCATCTTGCCTTGCACCACACCAGCAGCACAACTCTCATTATCAATGCTTAGAGGTTTTGCTGATGGCTGCCACCAGACCTATTTACTGTGGGATTCACCCACATGCCTGGGCTGCTCCCAGCAGGACAAGGGAATCCCTCTGCAGCTCTGAAAGATTACCCTGCCCACAAAAATCTGACAATACTTCACTTTGCCTTCTTGTTTTCATCTTGCCTTGCACCACATCAGCAGCATGAACCTCATTATCAATGCTTAGAGGTTTTGCTGATGTCTGCCACCAGACCTATTTACTGTGCATAAGGAAATGCAATACCCTCTGTTTTGCCAGCCCCTGGAACGCAGCAAAATAGCAGGTGGCAGCTCCCTGAACAATGAAGACCTGGGAGGAAAACATTTGGAAATCAGGAGAGGAGTCAGGCAGTGCTTCATTGTGTACTGCAGCTGTGCGTGAGGCTTCGTGGGGCTCATCTGTGTCATCTGGACAGACGCATTTAGAAGTTTGCCTCTAACCTCCGCGTGCTTTAAGCTGCTATTTCTTACCCTTGCCAAAAGACTGTCTCGGCAGTCACGCTACCACTTGTGGAGTAAGAGATGAAAAGACTTTCTAAGGTCACCAGCTAACTGTCAAGTGTGTTTAGAGCTGGAGAATTACAGACATGGAAGAGAGACTCGGAGTGCTGACACAGCCAGCAGGCAGCTCAGGTGTTCAGGGGACACGATGAACGGGCACAGGCTCCCTAAAGAGAAGAGGAGGCTGAGGGGCAGCTTAATGCTCTCTACAACTACCTGAAAGGAAGTTGTGGCCAGGTGGGGGTTGATCTCTTCTCCCAGGCAACCAGCGGCAGAATGAGGGGATGCAGTCTCAAGCTGGGAGGTTCAGCCTGGACGTTTGGAAAAAAAATCTTCACTGCAAGACTCATTGGCATTGGAATGGTGTGCTGGTTTGAACTAATTGGAGAATTTGAGTGAGAAATTAGACTGTTGGCTGAGAGAGGTAAACACAGGATGGCACTTCACCAGAGTTTTACTGAGAAAGAAAAAAAAAATTAGTTTTTAAGTGCTGTTCTCAAAACAACACAGATATCAGATGGTTTCTGACTGCTCTGGGCTGCGGCTGCTTCTCTTGCATGGTCTCCTTTCCCTTTGCCTTGGTAGCTAATTCTCAGTAAAACTACTAACTTCTTTCTACTACTAATCCCCCTGACTGATCTACTTCAGCTTATCTGCAGCATCAACAGGTGGTGAGATAAGACTGGGAAAGGGGGGAAAGGTGGTAGGGAGTGTTTGGTTGCTCCTCTCTTAGGGATTTTGGTCTCTGGGAGGGCTGTGGTGTTTCTGTATTACCTTTTCACTGTATATATCTGTAAATATCTGTTATGCCTTGTAAATATTTGCTTGTATATTGTGAATTGCTGTAAATACAAAGCTTCATTTATTAACTTCCAGTGTTCTGAGGTATTAGCAGTTCCGTAGGTGAAGTCTTACAGGTACTGTGTCCAGTTTCGGAGTCCTCAACATAGGAAGGACATGGACCTCCTGGAGCAGAGGAGGCCACAAAAATGGTCAGAGGGCTGGAGTACCTCTCCTACGAAGACAGGCTGAGAGAGCTGGAGCTGTTCAGCCTGCAGAAGAGAAGGCTCCAGGAAGATCTCATAGCAGCATTTCAGTATCTGAAGGGGGCCTAAAGGAAGGCTGGGGAGGGACTGTTCAGAAGGGCTTGCAGTGATAGTACAAGGGGCAATGGTTTGAAACTGGAGCAGAGGAGATTTAGGTTGGACAACAGGAGGATGTTCTGCACAATGAGGGTGGTGAAAGACTGGGGAAAGTTGCCCAGAGATGTGGAAAAGGCTTCACTGCTGGAGGCATTCAAGGTCTAATGTGAGGAGGCTCTGAGCAAGCTGATGTAGATGGAGGTGTCCCTGCTGACTGCAGGGGGATTGGACAAGATGACTTTAGAGGGTCCCTTCCAACTCGATGCATTTTATGATTCTGTGACTAAGCCAAATGCTCTGCAGCCAGCCCTAACAATTTTGCTTTGTATTTAAGCCAAGCTGCTTTTTATTTGATTCTTAAGCCACAAAAGTCACATAATAAAAAAAACCCATAAATTCTTTTAATCATCAAATTCCTCTGCTCCACATTGAGAGGAAATGGGCAGTGGTGTAATGGCCCAGAAGAACAAAAAAATCAAAGAATAAAGACTTTGAAAAATGCACAAAATTGTCAATGCTACAAACCCTAAACATGGCAAAAGTTTCAGCAAATTGTTCACCTTTGAACTCTTCTTATTTTTGCCTTAGTTGTAGAATCATAGAAGTGTTTGGGTTGAAAGGGACCTTTAAAGAACATCTAATTCCTAATGCCACAGCAGGGATGTTAACCAGGTTATAGATGTGGAATGAGATACAGAACTGAGAATTTGAGCATCAGCATCACCTGATTATGTCCAGTCACAGGTGAAAGTCACAGCATTACAGAACATAAAGGGTTGGAAGGGTGCTTGAAAGATCATCCAGTCCAACCCCCCTGCCAGAGCAGGATCACCCAGAATAAGTCACACAGGAATACATCCAGGAGGGGTTGAATGTCCCTAGAGAAGGAGATTCTGCAACCTCTCTGGGCAGCCTGCTCCAGGATTCTGTCACTCTGAGTGAATTTTTTTTTTCCTTATGTCCCTGTGGAACCTTCTCTGCTCCAGCCTGCACCCATTGCCCCTTGTCCTGTCACTGGATATCACTGAGCAGAGCCTGCCTCTGTCCTCCTGAAATTGCTCTTCACATCTTTATAAATATGAACGAGGTCACCTCTCAGTCTCCTCTTCTCCAGGCTGAAGACCCCCAGAGCTCCCTCAGCCTTTCCTCAGCAGGAAGATGTTCCTCTCCTTTCAGCATCTTTGTGGCTCTGCCCTGGACTCTATTTCAGATAAAAGTGATGCCATTTTCCCCCCCCTTATTTTCAAATAACCAAATTTCTCTTAAAATTGTACCTGGTCAACCCAAAAGAAAAACTTCAGAGGACAACTCCCTACTTTTCTTACTTAACTTGAGAATTTGCTGCAAGCACTCTGCACAGTTCATTGCAGGACATGACGCAGCCATTTAAGATAATGCCCTTTGGGCTAATTCCATTAACGAGTATCCAGGAGATACTGTGAAGAGGATCCATCTGATCTGTTCCACTGCCCAACACCATCTGCCCTTGCCTGACTGCAATAGCTGTCCCTGGGCTGTCTCTAGGCAATTCTGTTGTGGAACAAGCCATCAGATGCTTCCTCTGGGGATCCTGCTGTGCTCCGGGATGGGCATCTTCCTTCTTCTGCCATGGTTTCTTTCAGCACATAAAAAGATCCTCCTGGGTAACCTGGCAGCTCAAGTCACCTGTTTTTGCTTCAAGAAGGGATTTCCTGCAATGGAGATGCTGTTTGCAACATGAAGATGAGCTCCCCACCCAAACTCCTGACTGTCTGGCACTATGCTTTCTAGAAAAGGGACCAATCCACTTGTAGGTGGGCACGCTGCCATCCTACCAGATGGGCATGAATGAAGGCATTCATGAGCCCGTGTACACTACGGGCACCACACACCACTGTTGGGAGGATGACTCACAGCTCAGAGCATCTGCTGAAATATTAGTGAATGCACAACTCATTAGCCACTCCCGCACCACCAAGTGAGTGGTTCCGGGGCAGCTACACAAACCCTTTCAGATCTATGCTAACAGCTGAAAGTATTCCCAGGCTAGTTACAGAAGAAGACTTCCTTCCATCTCCACCTCATTTTTTCTTTTTTTTTTTTTCCTTAAGCCATAACAGTTTACTCTAATAGGTCTCTGGACACACAGTGCCTTCAAACCCTCTAATCCTTGCAAATCTCACCATTTTAAAGCAGACCTGTGCTGGGTCATTAGTTCAATGCCTCTGTAAAGCTTCAAAAGTAGCTGCAGGAAACCACAGTTAACTACTGGGCAGGTTTTATTCTTGCCTCTGGACTGGAACTGAATCAACTCTGCTGCTGGGGACAATGCATTTCAGATAAGATGTAGGTCAAAGTCAAAAATACCTCTTAAGATTCTTTGGGTTCTATAAGACAAGTTTTCTCCCAGCCATCCAAGCAAAGTCCAGCTTGAATCTCTGCCTATTGAAAGAAGGTAAGTTTTCTCCTAGCCATGCACATGAAGTCCAGCTTGACATCCTGTCTACTGAAAGAAGACACAGGAATGGGTTGCCCAGGGAGGTTGTGGTTGCTCCCTCCCTGTAGGTGTTCAAGGCCAGGTTGGATGAGGCCTTGGGCAACCTGCTCTAGTGGGAGGTGTCCCTGCCTATGGCACAGGGGGGTTGGAACTGGATGAGCTTTGAGGTCCCTTCCAATGTGAACCATTCTATAAGACAATTTTTCTCCCAGCCATCTGCACAAAGTCCAGCTTGACATTCTGCCTACTGAAAGAAGACACTGGAATGGGTTGCCCAAGGAGGTTGTGGCTGCTCCCTCCAAGGAGGTGTTCAAGGCCAGGTTGGATGAGACCTTAGGTGACCTGTTCTAGTGGGAGGTGTCCCTGCCTATGGCACAGGGGGGTTGGAACTGGATGATCTTTGAGGTCCCTTCCAACCTGAACCATTCTATGATTCTGACTCTGTAAGACAAGTTTTCTCCCAACCATCCACACAAAGTTCAGCTTGAAATTCTGCTTACTGAAAGAAAGACAAGTTTTCTCCTAGTCATGCACACAAAGTCCAGCTTGACATTCTGCCTACTGAAATCTGGAATTTTCTTCTTGACCTGTAGAGAGAGGTTTTCTCCAATGCCCATCTCAAAAGACCTCTTAAACCTCTGGCTGGGTTTCAGCACAGAGACGTCTTGCTCGTGAAGTCCTTCGGAAGCTGATGACACAGGCTAAGCAGAGAACCACCCACACCGGTGTAAAGTACAAGGACACACTTCTAGAGCTTGCCTCACCAGAAGGCTTTGCTGTCACTGAGTTTTATTGCAGTTTGGATTTGGTCTCATCAGGTAGTTAGAGCGGATCACTGAACTCTTTATGAAGGGCAATTTTTACAGTGGAGTTCACTTCAACTCCTGAGAGATTTATCTGGTGATTAAGCAAAGAGAGCCTTCAAGACCATTCTGGTTTGACACAAGGCTGCAGACTTGGNCGTTCATAAGGCAGACTGCAGCTAATGCTTGACAGAGCATCTCTGAACAGGTCATTTTGTGGAAAACAAATGTCCACCTCACTTCCAAGGTGCCATCATATCTTTCCTCCAATTGTACGAGAAGAAAGTGTTATGCCATAGATACTACCAGCTCTGAAAAACCTCATTTGTAAGGGCCATGAGGGTGCTCAGAGGGCTGCAGCACCTCTGCTGTGAGCACAGACTGAAAGAGTTCAATTTGTAGAAGAGGAGGCTCCAAGGCGACCTTCTTGTGGCCTTCCAGTATCCGAAGGGGGCTACAAAAAAGCTGGGGAGGAACTTCTGAGGCTATCAGGGAGTGACAGGACTGGAGGGAATGGAACAAAGCTGGAGGTGGGGAGATTCAGACTGGATGTGAGGAGGAAGTTGTTGAGCATGAGAGTGGTGAGAGCCTGGAATGGGTTGCCCAGGGAGGTGTTTGAGGCCACATCCCTGGAGGTGTTTGCAGCCAGGCTGGCAGAGGCTGTGGGCAGCCTGATCTAGGGTAGGGTGTCCCTGAGCATGGCAGGAGGCTGGAACTAGATGATCCTTGTGGTCCCTTTCAACCCTGACTGATTCTATGATTCTATGATTCTAAGTGACCTGAACACATGGCCTGAAAATTCACTTATCTGCCATAAATTCTAGCCTCTACTTAGTAGTGATTCAGCTTCACTATTCCTGGGAATAGTTTGCCTCGTGAATAGTTTCTAAAGTCAGGTAATAAAAAGTTAACAAATAAACCCTGATGTCTTTGAAAAGTGACATGCTTGCTCTCTGCAAACAGATTTGTCCACAACAAATGAGGGGATGCTTTGTCCCCAAAAGCCCGGGCAGTAGAGAAGGGAATTTCATTTTTCCTCCCTTAATAAAAGCTATACACTTCCTTAGCTTGATTAGAGACATCAGCTGATGTCCTGGTTGAACCAGCTTCAAATGCTGAAGGTTGTAGGCTTACCCAAAGAAGAATTCACAACCACCCAGAGAAAGGAGCAGCAATGGAAGACAACACAGCAAATCTGCATCCCCTTTGAGGAAGGAAAACTACAGGAACTAGTATCACTAAAGGACTAGATCCCTTCCCCAGGTAGCTGTGGGAACCATCTAGGGAACTGAGGAAGAAGAGACGACCTTGAAACCAAGCTCAATCAAGGGATCTGCCTTCTCTGTATCTAGCTCCAAACACAGAAAGCAATATCTACCTTTTTACCATAATAGAAAAAAACTATTTGCCTCCAAACTTCTCAAATACAAAGAGAGATTTCAATGACACTGACCCAGGGGGTGGAGATCCTAGAAGAGTAAAACATGGTCACTCAAGAAATGTTGGACTAGATGACCTTTGGAGGTGCCTTCCAATCCAGACCATCTTCTGATTCTATAAATATTAAACCTCCCAGCTTAAAGGTGGGGGAGCTACTGGAGGTGGCAAATCTAATTTTGGAGGGGGGAAAATGTTTGCCCAGGAAAGCTGTCTTCCTGACCACTGTGAATTACTGGATGCCTCTGCTGCATCTAGTACAAGACAGGGAGAAAGTCTGAAGCTCAGAAGTTCCCTTGAGACCATGGCAGGGTATAATGAGTAAAATACCTAATACTGAAAAATGGGAAAAATAAAGTAGATCTAAGTCACATCTCATTTTAAGGGACAAAATAAAGTCTGAACTGTATCCTCTTTCCTTGTTCTCATTCAAAATGTACTTCTGCTCCTCCACCACCGTCATGCAAAAGAAAGGAATAAAATTTTCAAGGAATCCAAATTAAAATAGGCCTGGTTGGTCCAATGGATCTTCTTATCCATCTGCTGTGATGTCTTTGCTCTATATTTATCTCTCAGACATTTACTGGCTCACTTCTGGCAGCCTGTCAAGACTCAGGGTCAGGGCTGGCCTTTAGATGAATGACAGAGGCTATGAACCTTTCTCCCATCCTAAAGGGAAAGAGAAAGGGAATAGGGAGAACAACTGATGGGTTGGGATAGAAAAGGAAACCAGCTGTAATAAAAATAATAACAAACCCACGAAATATACACAAATACATACAAACTCAACATGGAACACAACCCTTGATGGCAATGACATCCTCATCACCACTGAGGCTGTGGGCAGGCACAGGGGAATTCCCAGGCTGGACTCAGCAGCAGATGGGAACCAGATTCAGGAGCTGGATTCTAGAATTGCATTCAGCAACTCATGGTTTGGGATCAAAGTCAGACTGGGCAAAGTGTTCCTAGGATGTTTAGCCATTGAAGATGAGAGCTGGACTCGTTGTGATCCCTCAGTTGTAAACTGAACTTGACATCCAAAGGACACAATGCTGCTCAGGAAGGTGGTGGAGTCCCCATCCCTGGAAGTGTTCAAGAAAAGACTGGATCAAACAGTGCCATTGGCTAGGGCTGGGTGCTAGGTTGGACTGGATGAGATTGGAGGTCTCTTCCAACCTGGCTTATTCTATTCTATTCTATTCTATTCTATTCTATTCTATTCTATTCTATTCTATTCTATTCTATTCTATTCTATTCTATTCTATTCTATTCTATTCTATT
>VWZI01003032.1:71487-93202 GCA_013396835.1 Psilopogon haemacephalus | reverse complement strand
TTGTAAATATCTGCTTGTATATTGTGCATTGCTGTCAATATAAAGCTTCATTTATCAACTTCCATTGTTCTGAGTCCTAGTCGGGGTTTATTTCAAAAGGTGGGGGGGGCAGGTGACTGCAAAACCACTACAGACAGCAAACAGAAACCCAAAATAAGCAGCCTCCAGGAGGCCAGGAAGAAGCAGCAATTGTTAAAAAGAGACAGAAAGAAAGGAGATAAAATACCTAAGTGTAAAGGGTTAAGCCACCTGGGACCCCCCTGCCTTGTCCCAGAGGTGGTCTGGCCCCGTTCCTCCCAGGTGGCATGGTTGAACACTCCCACTTCCTGCCCAGATTTGGGCTATAAAAGGGGGAACTCAGCCCCCCTCTCTCTCTCTTTTTCGCCCCCTCGGCCACTTCTCACCGCCGCACTGCTGCCACTCCCTGCTGCTCCCTGCTGCTCCTCCACGTGCTCTGCAACAAGCCGCGTGGAGACCGAGAACTGCTAAGCTGCTTTTTGCAACCTGCTTTTCTGTTCCTCAGCACCACCAGCTACGGGACCACGACTTTGCTTTTTCGGACTAAAACCCTGCCGCGGTGGTATCCCTTCTCCCTTACCCCCTCCTCCTCCCGGGTTTTTCTGTATCCCTTTCCCCCGCTTCCTGTAAGAAGCAGAAAGCCCTTTTCTCCCTGTATTTCATTGTTGAAAGGCATTATTCTCCATTCTCACTTCCAAACCGCTTTGAGTTTTCCTTTGGGCTTTTAGCTCAGAGTAGCTGGGTGTAAACCAATACATCTTAATTGGCGCCCAACGTGGGGCTCGAACCCACGACCCTCAGATTAAACACAGCTTAGCAGTTCTCGGTCTCCACGCAGCTTGTTGCAGAGCACGTGGAGGAGCAGTGGGGAGCGGCAGGGAGTGGCAGCAGTGCGGCGGTGAGGAGGGGCCGAGGGTGCGAANGCGGTGAGAAGTGGCCGAGGGTGCGAAAAAGAGAGAGAGAGGGGGGCTGAGTTCCCCCTTTTATAGCCCAAATCTGGGCAGGAAGTGGGAGTGTTCAACCATGCCACCTGGGAGGAACGGGGCCAGACCACCTCTGGGACAAGGCAGGGGGGTCCCAGGTGGCTTAACCCTTTACACCAAGCAATGATGTCCCAGGTCCAAGACTGGCTGAAAGAAACCCTTCAGGAGACACATTTAGGTAAGAAGATGGGAGTACTCAGAAGGCCATGACCTCCTTTTTCTTCAAGGCAGTTGAACACTGACTATATAAACTCCACAAGTATTCATGATTTAAAACGAACCCATTCAGTCAAACGCTGACAGGATTGCTTGTGACACGTCTGAGGAAAAGGCATCACTTCAGACAGTCGAAATGGACCCAGCAGATTCAGTGTAACGTGCAACACTTCAGCTACTCTAGCAAAGTTATACACAGAGTGAAAAAAAAAACCAACAACCCACCAAAACCCTAAAAACAACAACCAAACTACATTTCTTTGAGCTTGCTTAGGCAAATATAAAATCTCCAGAGAGTCTGCCATGCTCTTTAGACTAACAGAGCCCCTAGACAGCATTTAGCAGCAGGGACTTCTCTGTCCAGCAGGAGCAGGGAGGTGATTGTGCCTCTGGTGAGACCACATCTCGAGTATTGTGTTCAGTTTTGGGCACCTCAAAACAAGAGGGATGTGGAGGTGCTGGAGCCAGTGCAGAGGAGGGCAGGGAAGCTGTGAAGGGCCTGGAGAATAAATCTCATGAGAAGTGACTGAGGGAGGTGGGGATGGTTAGTATGAAAAAGAAGAGGTTGAGGGGAGACCTCATCACTGTCTACATCTACAGCTACCTGAAAAGGAGGTTGTGGAGAGGTTGGTGTTGGTCCCCTCTCACAGGTAAGAAGTGATAGAACAAGGGAACGGCCTCAAGCTGCAGCTGGTTAGATTTAGACTGGATATTAGGATTTTTTTTTTTCCCAGCAAGAGTGGTCAGGCATTGGAATGTGCTGCCCAGGGAGGTGGTGGAGTCACCAGCCCTGGGTGTGTTTGAATGTTGTTTGGATGTGGTACCTGGGGATATGGTTTAGGGTGTAGAGCAGGGATATCTGCTGGACTTGGTGATCCTGAGGGGTTTTTCCAACCTGAATATTTCAGGGATTCTGGAATTCTGTCCTGTTTATTTTTCTCTCTCACTCCAAGTGGTCTCAGCTTTCTTTTTCTCCCCCCTCCTGTTCTCTAACCTATTTCTTAATCAGGTAAGACTTAAAATTTACTTCAAGTTAGATCAAGTTTCCAAAGTTAATAAAAAAAATTTTTTTTTAATACTTCTTTTCTTTTTTGGTTGAAAATAACAAAGAATGAATTTTCTCAACTTAATTGCCTTCTCAAGAATTCATTCTCTTTCAGCTTCCTTGTTTGCTTCATCTGACCCGCACACCCAGACCCTTGGCATTAGTCTAAACAATAACACAGACTAATTATGGTATAAAAATAACTATTTGTTATGTGTCATGAAATTAATTTCATGTCTACAAGTTCTTGACCACCTCTGATGTCTGCCATACACAATGGACAGCCAGAACAGGAAGCCTTTCACAGCTACGTCAGTTGATGCGAGAGCTTTTTGATGTTACCAGGTTCACTCAGTTCACAGATCCTTGAGGAAAGCCCAAAATATTAGAGGTTGCTTTTTAGAAATGTAGCAAGCACTGATGGTCCTTACCCTGAGCAGAGGAGATGTCCTGCCTGAGAAAACAACTGCTTGGTGCTTGTGTTGCTCCCACTAGAGCAGTAACCATAACGCAGAGAAAGTCAGCTCAGGTCAGGCTTGAAGCAGATTAAGTCTCTTTAGTCTTTGCAAGCCTTTTGGTTGTAGAAAAGTGCCATAAAGAGCAGTGAAGAAATGAAATTAAGTTGTTTTGGGTTTGTAAAAATATTCTTGGTGACAGCAGAAATTAGCAGATGTTGTTCCTAATATCATTGGCAAATGTTTTTATGTTACTAAATCTGTTACCTTGCTTAAGACTTACACTGGAGGCATTTCACAGAATCACAGAATGGTAGGGGTTGGAAGGGACCTCAACAGATCATCCAGCCCAATCCTCCTGCCAGAGCAGCATCACCCAGAGTAAGTCACACAGGAATACATCCAGGTTTTGAGAGTCTTCAGAAGAGACTCCTCAACCTCACTGGGCAGCCTGCTCCAGGGCTCTGTTACCCTCACAGTGAAAATGTTTCTCCTTACGTTCATGTGGAACTTGCTCTGCTCCAGCTTACAGCCAATGCCCCCTGTAGTGTCTTTGGATGTCACTGAGCAGAGCCTGGCTCTGTCCTCCTGACACTTACCTTCACATCTTTATAAACATGAATGAGGTTCCTCCTCAGTGTCTCTGCTCCAAGCTGAAGAGCCCCAGCTCCCTCAGCAGGGAGATACTCCACTGTTTTCAGAATCTTTCTAGCCTCTGTGCAGTTCCATAAGGTCCTTCTGAACCTGAGGGTCCCAGAACTGGACACAGTATTCCAGATGCAGCCTCACCAGGGCAGAGTAGAGGGGGAGGAGAACCTCCCCTGACCTGCTAAACACAGCCCTTCCAATAGAGCCCAGGATGCCATTTGCCTTCTTGGCCACAAGGGTACATTGCTGGCTCATGGTTATCCTTCCATCCACCAGGACCCCCACATCCTCGTCCTCTGCACTGCTCTCCAACAGAGTATTTTTGGATTCAGCTATCTTCCAAATTCATGGGTCTTGATAAAATAGAGCAAATGATTGTCTAAAAGAGCCTTATGATGATATAGATGGAACTCAGGGCTCTAAAAGGCTTGTTCCACCAGCATTTTGCCTTCTTGCAGCAACAGCTGGTGATTACTTGAACACAAAGTGCCTGCTACTATGGCAGTAACTTATTTGGATAATGATTTCAGAGATGTAAATATGCCCTGAGGCTTGGAAAGTAGATACAAGTTTAATAAAGGCAGATATAAATAGCTAACTACATAACCCAGCACACAGGCTTTTTTTTTTTTTCAGGTTGGTTCTCTACAGACTTCAAGTCAATACCATAGAATAAGTCAGGGTTGGAAGGGACCACAAGGATCAGCCAGTTCCAGCCCCCCTGCCATGCCCAGGGACACCCTACCCTAGATCAGGCTGCCCACAGCCTCTGCCAGCCTGGCCAAAAACACCTCCAGGGATCTGGCCCCAAACACCTCCCTGGGCAACCATTCCAGGCTCTCACCGCTCTCATGCTCAACAACTTCCTCCTCACATCCAATCTGAATCTCCTCACCTCCAGCTTTGCTCCATTCCCCCTAGTCCTGTCACTACCTGACAGCCTAAAAAGTCCCTCCACAGCTTTTCTGTAGGCTCCTTCAGATGCTGGAAGGCCACAAGAAGGTCCCCTGGGAGCCTCCTCTTCTCCAGCCTGCACAGCCCCAACTCTTTCAGTCTGTGCTCAGAGCAGAGGTGCTGCAGCCCTCTGAGCATCCTCGTGGCCCTTCTCTGGACACCTCCAGCATCTCCACATCCCTCTTGTCTCAGGGGCTCCAGAACTGGATGCAGTACTCCAGGTGGGGTCTCACCAGGGTGGAGTAGAAGGGGAAAATCACCTCCCTGGCCCTGCTGGCCACACTGCTCCTGATGCAGCACAGGCTCTGGTTGGCTTTCTGGGCTGCAAGTGCACACTGATGGCTCACGTTGAGCTTCTCCTCCACCAGCACCCCCAAGTCCCTCTCCTCAGGGCTGCTCTCCAGCCAGGCACTGCCCAGCCTGGATTTGTGCTTGGCATTGTCTCAATCCAGATTTAGGACCTTGCACTTGGTCTTGTTGAACCTCATGAGGTTGGCTTGTGCCAGCCTGTGCAGGTCCCTCTGGATGCCATCCCTGCCCTCCAGCCTGTCTGCTGCACCACACAGCTTGGTGTCATCAGCAGACTTGCTGAGGAAGGGAAGGTTGGAAGGGGCCTCAAAGATCATCTAGTTCCATCAACAAGGAGAGAAAAAAAAAAGGATGAGCTGATTCCATGGGGCAGGAAGCTCTGCTTCAGAAAAACCTCTGTGTACTGGGGGTTTTAAGAACACTGACTCTGTACCCCAAAACGTGCTCTGTTTGAGAAGGATTAGGCTTGCTAACAAATGAAGCAAGATTAGTAGATTTAACATATATAAATATGAAAAAATAATAAAACACATATTAAATATATACTTTTGGACTCTGACTAGGACCAGTTCCAGGACATTGCAATTGGCATGGAAGAAGAGAACTGAAGAGTAAACAAAATCCCCAAATTTCAAAGGGAGACAAAACTCTGAATGTGCAAAAATGCTTGAAGGAAAAGTAGAAAGAACTTCCTCATGCCAACAAAACCTTCTTCCTGAATGTCATTATGGTCTGCATAGAATCACAGAATGGTTCTGAGCCCTCTTCAGCTGTTTAGTGTGCAGGAGGCAGTCTTGATGGCAAGGTCAGACCAGGAGACCGAGTAACCTCATTTGGGCCATGGAAAAGCAGTTTTAAATCCCTGATTAGCTTGAGAGAGCTCAGAGAGACCATTATGTGTAACACTATGCCAAGCATGAGGCAGCTCTGTGATCTGGAGCTCACCTGCTCTCAACCCACGCTGGCAGAGATGCTCCAGTTTCAATGGAGGGCTCAAACACATCCAGTCTGTACTTTACAGAGCTGAGGTCAGTCTAAAAATGGACCAGGCTGACTTACAAAGTCATGCTTCTGTGGCCACTCCATAGAAGACTGAAACACTGATTTTGTAACACTGGCATCTGCTCTCACTCTTGTCCTCCCCCTCTTCTCCACTCTGGTGAGATCCCACCTGGAGTACTGCATCCAGTTTTGGAGCCCCTATCACAAGAGGGATGTGGACATGCTGGAAGGTGGCCAGAGAAGGGCCACGAGGGTGATCAGAAAGCTGAAAGGAAATCTTTGGAGGTCAGTTACAAAGTCATTAAGTGCAAAACCAGGATGATCAGAGGGCTGGAGCACCTCTCCTAAGAGGAGAGGCTGAGGGAGTTGGGGCTGTTCAGCCTGGAGAGGAGAAGGCTCTGAGGTGACCTTATTGTGACCTTTCAGGATCTGAAGTGGGCTATAAGAAAGCTGGGGAGAGACTTTTTAGGATGCCAGCTAGGTACAGGAGGCAATGGAACAAAGCTAGAAATGGGCAGATTCAGACCAGATGTTAGGAAGAAGTTCTTCACTATGAAGGTGGTGAGACTCTGTAATGGGTTGCCCAGGGAGATGGTGGAAGCCTCATCTCTGGAGGTGTTTAAGGCCAGGCTGGATCGAGGCTCTAGACAGCCTGATCTAGTGTGAGGTGTCCCTGCCTATGGCGGAGGGGTTGAAACTAGATGATCCTTGTGGTCCCTTCCAACCCTGACTGCTTCTATGGTTCCCACTCTTCCCCCTGTTATCTCAAGTCCTGCAAATTGAGGTCTTCTGGTGGGAGTGGTGCATTTCCTTCTCACTGTTTCCTGCTGCTTTATCATCTAATGCCTTGACATGCAAGCTGAGTGCAGCACCACAGAAATTAGCAGAGTAATTCTGAAATACAGGCCCACAGGGGACTGGAATTGAGCCTTTTCTGTTAGTATTTTTATGGCTTAATCTTTTGAAGCCTAAATCAAATATTCTCAGATCACTACTCACAGCGTACCCCCTATCACCTCGAGCAGTATAAAAAGAGTTGCATGCTACCAGACCTTTGAGAAGATGGAGGGGGGGAGAAGATCACCATCAAATGTGTCCTTGCTCACATCTTTAATAAAAAAAGCTTTTAAAAACACTTTCAGTGTTATTATTAGTAACAGCCATTTGTAATGTGCTTCTTACTCATTGGCCAGGACCCTGCTGTGCATGGCAGAGCTACGCCAGACAGCTCAGTACCAAAGAGCTCATGCCTTAAATACCAGCTGAAGAAACCACAGGTCAATGCAGAGGAAGCACAAGGCAAGACTAAAAGATTTATCATAATTATGTAAGCGGTGGTTTAGGAAAGGAGAAGGAAGCTTGCAAGGAAGAGTGAGAAATCACTGTATGCAAGCAAGGAACAAGCACTGACTGTACCATCTGTGGGCTTACAGATATCCTTCTGTAACATGGGATCACGACAGTGAGGGAGAAGTCAGCACTGCAGCAAGGTACAAGATGTCACTTCTGCCTTGTTTCCATTTCTATACTGCTTCCTTGCTCACCTTTGGGTTAATTTTCCTGTTGTTACGTTAGACTTTGCTGTATTTTTAATCCCCAAGAGCAAAGCTCTCTATGCTTTTTTCTCCCCATCATCCTTTCTCTTCTTCCTCTTTTACTAACTAAACAATTATGCAGTAAGACTTGAGGACCCCAGTTTTTGTAATAGATCTATGAAAATTGTGGGTGATTTAAATAACTCAAGTTGGGAAAGTGATAAGCTGCAAGACCCAAACAAAAAGTGATTGCCCATTGGAATTGGCTGCCAGGGGAGGTGGTGGAGTCACCACCCCTGGAGGTGTTTAAAAGGAGGCTGCATGAGGCACTTAGTGCCATGGGTTAGTTAATTAGAAGGTGTTAGGTGATAGGTTGGACTTGATCTCAGAGATCTTTTCCAACCTACTTAATTCTGTGAATTCTGTAAAGTGAACTGTATAAAAATGTTATTTTCCTTCACCTGCAACTTTTTGTTTCTCATTCCATCCTCTTATTTTCTATGGTTTTATCCACACACACTACCCACTGGAGAGGGAATTTTGACAAAGGCATGTTGTGACAGGACAAGGGGCAATGGCTTCAAAGTGGAAGAAGATCAATTTATATTAGACACTAGGAAGAAATTCTTCCTAACGTGAGGGTGGTGAGGCACTGGAACAGGTTGTGCTGAGAAGTTGTGGAGTCTGCAACCCTGGCAGTGCTCAAAGCCAGGTTGATGGGGCCTTGAGCAACCTGGTCTAGTAGGAGATGTTCCTGCCTACAGCACAGGGGTAGAATGAGATGATGTCTAAGGCCTCTCCAACTCAAACCATTCTATCCTTTCTGAGGAGAGTTTTGCCTGAACTGACTTATTTTTCTCTTTGCTTCTATTTATTTTCACCCCTCAGGAATATGTAGGACTTACTGAACTGTATCATGCCACTACAAGGAAATGACTTTGGATTTGGGTTTCTAAGAGAGATCGGCACATGGATGCTGCATATTGGTTGTGAAGGACATGATATTCCCTAACAGCTTCCTCAAAACTTAAATATGTTTGCAAACCTGTGCTTAGTCATACAAAGACACAAAACCTAGAAATCAGTCTTACTGCTTTTTTTCTGTGTGGTCCTAATACCACACAATCACAGAATTAACCAGCTTGGAAAAGACCTCTGAGATCATCTAGTCCAACCCATCACTTGATATGTTCTACTTAACTAAACCACAGCACTAAGTGCCTCATCCAGCCTCCTTTTAAACATCTCCAGGGATGGGGACTCCACCACCTCCTTGGGCAACCACCTGTACTGTGAAGAACTTCTTCCAAATATCCAGAGTTGTATGCAATAGACCAGGGTTTGTACCATATAGGCAAAAGCTGAGGTCTGTAAAATTAATCACTGGCTCTAGTGAACATTTTCTAGTCCACCCTCAGCACCACTGTTAGTTCTTAGAACAGAAATCTCATCTCTGTCTACTTGATGTGGTGCAGATTTAGACCCAGGTGCTACTCTTGAATGCCTCATTGCCAGAAATCATGGTGAACTTTTAGGCTGTTGAACCCTAACTCTTCATATTTTTTTCTTTTTCAATCCTGGCAATTTAAATTTGGCATATTTCTGCCAGATGTCTCTATTAACAGTTACCAATTGTGTTTTACACACTTAGTACTCGGTGATATGCTTGGATCATTTTATATTGCAACTTGTATTTGAAGTTGTGAATGTGTCTCGGCTCTTCTAAGTGCTTCTATCACTTTTCCCAGGTCCTCTCTACAAGTCAAAAGCTGATTTCTTACTCACATTTGGTGGTAAGAAGTCTGGGAGGGGGCGTGTGTGGTGTGGCAAAAGCATTGATTTAAATCCCACTATTCTCTTATACTCTTCTAAATGCCTCACTGTCAGAAGTCATGGTGAACTTTTAGCCTGTTGACTCCTGACTCCTCATTTTTATTTATTTTTCAATCCTGGCAAATGAAATTTGGAATGTTTCTGCCAGATGCCTCTATTAACAGTTACCAACAGTAGAGGAAATACAGTGTGTCTTACACACTTAGTACTTGGTGATGTGCTTGGATCAATTTATATTGCAACTCCTGACTCCTCATTTTTATTTATTTTTCAATCCTGGCAAATGAAATTTGGAATTTTTCTGCCAGATGCCTCTACCAACAGTAGAGGAAATACAGTGTGTCTTACACACTTACTACTTGGTGATGTGTTTGGATCATTTTATATTGCAACTTGTATTTCAAGCTGTGAATGTGTCTCTGCTCTTCTAAGTGCTTCTATCGCTTTTCCCAGCTCCTCTCTACAAGTCAAAAGCTGATTTCTTACTTACATTAGGTGGTAAGAAGTTTGGGAGGGGAGTTGTGGTGTGGTAAAAGGCTTCATTTAAATCCCACTAATCTCTTAACCCAGCGTTTACAAACAAGAAGTTTAGAAGTGCCACCCGGTAAGGCAAACTTTCCACTATCGCTATTGTCGTGCTGTAAGGATTTTCCAGTGCAAAGATTCCAGCAGTTGTCACAGCATTTTGCCTGTAGGCTGATTAGCAATGTCTAGTGGTTGGTATTATAATCTGTAAGCTACTGCAGCTTCTCAGCATGTGAAAGAGTGATCTCTGACGGATGAAAACTCCTTTCTTAAGGATCTCTCCCAAAACAATTCACTTTTCTCTCTCTCTCTCCGCTGCGACGCATTGGATTTCTCATCTCTCCTGATCATTAACCATTAATCAGCCTCCATGGCACAACACTTAAACTCTCAGCAGAGAGGCAATGCCTAATGCAGTCATACATAAAAGAAGAGGGACTGAGAAGATCTGAGTGAGGGGGGAAAAAAAAAAAAAAGTGTATCTCAGCTCCTGTATTATTCACAGCAAACAGCCTGTGAGATGGAGATTCTGCTGTCCCCTTCCTCTGGGTGGAGTGCAGAGTGCTCTGGCAAGTGACAGAAGGTGACAGGTAAGATTATCATGTTTTATCACTCAGCTGTACATATCAGACCAGTCTATGCCCTACCTTTAATATCTCAGCCTTGGTGAGTTATCACACTGCCCGTTTCACTCTGACAGCACTGGGGTACAGCTGTACTCAATTTCCTATCAGAAACAGCTTGGTAATATCAGATGATCTAAGCCAAGCCTTCCTGAGCCATGACCTGCTTCTCCTTTCAACTTGCTTCAGAGTCTCCTTGATGCAGGGCACAGGAACCCTGCACTAGGGAAGCAGGCAACAGCTGAGTCCAGCAAGTTCACCAAATTTTCAGGACACGCTACAAGCCTTGAACTTGCCTACAGCTGTTGCTCCTTGGGTGACACTGATGAGGGGACAGAGTCTGCTCAGCAAGTTTGCTGATGACACCAAACTGAGAGGCTTGGCTGATCCAGCTGAAGGTTGTGTGGCCATCCAGTGAGACTTGGACAGACAGAGCTAAGCACAGAGGAACTAAATGAGATTCAACAAGGACAAGTGCAGAGTCCTGCACCTGAGGAAGAATAATAAACTGCACCAGTACAGGCTGGGAGGTGATCTGCTGGAGAGGGACCTGGGAGTGCTGCTGGAGAACATCCATGGCACAGCAGTGTGCCCTTGTGGCCAAGAAGGCTAATTGGATCCTGGGGTGCAGTAAAAAGAGTGTGTCCAGCAGATCAAGGGAGGTTCTCCTCCCCTTCTCCTCTGCCCTGGTGAGACTCCATCTTGAGTACTGCCTTCAGTTTTGGGCTCCCCACTTTAAGATGGACAGGATCTGCTGGAGAGGGTTCAGGAGAGGGCTCTGAGGATGATGAGGGGATTGGAGCAATGCTTGATGAGGAGAGGCTGAAGGACCTGGGGCTGCCTGGTCTGGAGAAGAGAAGACTGAGAGGGGATTTGATAAATGTTTATGAGTATCTGAGGGCTGGGGGTCAGGAGGCAGACACAGGCTCTGCTCACTTGCTCCTTGGGATAGGACATGGAGCAACGGGTGTAAGCTGCAGCACAGGAGGTTCCAGCTCAACACAAGGGAGAACTTCTTGACTGTAAGGTTCACAGAGCACTGGAACAGGATCCCCAGAGGGTGGTGAAGTCTCCTTCTCTGGATACTTTCAAGGCCTGTCTGGATGTGTTCCTGTGTGACCTGTGCTAGATTGTGTGGTCCTGCTGTGGCAGAGAGGTTGGACTCGATGAGCTCTTTGTGTCCCTTCCAACCCCTGACATCCTGTGAAAGTGTGAATAAAGATGCAGAAAAGACATTTGGTGTAAAACATGAGTGTGCCCCCAGCTTTCACTGAATGGTCAGGGTTGGAAGTGACCTCTGGGGATCAGCTACTCCAACCCCACTGCTAAAGGAAGGTTGCACAGGAACATCCATGTGGGTTTTGAAAGTCTCCAGAGAAGGAGACTCCACAGCCTCTCCAGGCACCTTGTTTCAGCACTCTCACAGCAAGTTAAGTTTTTCCTTTCTTTCACTGAAAGACATCTGGGGAGGTGAGAAAGAATGACTGAAATTTATCTCCCACCAACGCATTCAGGTTCTAATAAAAGAAATTAAATTACTGCTGTCAGGACTATGCCCTACTGAGAATATATAAAATGTTAACTACAATTTTTAGTATTTTTCCTTTCTGGAACAGTTCAATCCTGGCTCATCTACATTATTTAAAAAATACTGTTTCCCTAGTGTTACAATTTAATAAAATAATTTTTTCCCCAGTATTTCCTCTAAAAGTTCTATCACATTTCTATTTTGTACTCATGTATCAGAGCTGATACATGATACATGCTGATTTTTTTTCCATACACTCAATTCACTACAGTAGAATTTGAATATATTCTGAAACATTATGCTTATCAACTCAGTTCACTTGCCCAGTGGTCAAAGTGAGCATCAAACCATTTTTTGACCAAGAAAAGAACTCCCAGCCTTTCTAACTTCCATGCCACTGAGAACTGTATAAAATAATGACCATAATTACACAGGATCACAGGATGTTAGGGGTTGCAAGGGACCTCCATAGATCATAGAATGGTTTAGGTTGGAAGAGACCTCAAAGCTCAGCCAGTTCCAACCCCCCTGTGCCATAGGCAGGGACACCTCCTGCTAGATCAGGATGCTCAAGACCTCATCCAGCCTGGCCTTGAACACCTCCAGGAAGGGAGCAGCCACAACCTCCCTGGGCAACCTGTGCCAGTGTCTCACCACCCTCACTGGAAAGAACTTCCTCCTAACATCCAGTTTAAATCTCCCCTCTGCCCATTTAAACCCATTCCTCCTTGTGCTGTCATAACAAGACCTTGTGAACAGTCCCTCCCCAGCCCTCCTATTGCCCCCTTCAGATACTAGAAGGCTACTCTAAGGTCTCCTGGAAGCCTTCTCTTCTCCAGGCTGAAAAGCCCCAACTCTCTCAGCCTGTCCTCACAGCATAGGTCTCAGAGATCTCCAGAGAAGGAGACTCCACAGCCTCTCTGGGAGGCTCTGTGACCTTTACAGTCAAGAAGTTTCCCTTTGTGTTGAGATGGAATCTCCTATGCTGCAGCTTCTTGTCCTATCCCAGGGAGCAAGTGAGCAGAGCTTGTCCCCCAACTCCTGACCAGCCCTCAGATATTTATAGACATTTATTAAAGATTTTAATGTATGGTCCTGTGATTTGTTATAGATGATCCTGCTCCAGCAGGAGGGTTGAACTGGATGATCACTTGAGGTCCCTTCCAGCCCCTCACATTCTGTGATTCTTTATCTACAAATTCTTGGATGTGCAAGTAAGGACATTCATCTGAGCTACTTCAGTGGAATTATGAATAAAACTAAAAGACCACAAGCCCTTGCCCCTGCTCCCCTCACCACAGGATTAATTTCACTGAATGAAGGGCTGACAAGACTGCAGCACCCAAGTTCCCTGCAAGACAGCCATTTCAAATACAAAGGCCAATGAAAACCCAACGTGGCAGCTGGTTCAGGTCACTGCCTGCTGCCCTTTTCTCTGCAGCTCTCAAGGCCTGCCTGCACGCATCTACTTGGCCTTTCAGTGAACCTAGATTCCGACAAAAGCACCCTTCAAACTCAGTTCCTGAAAAAAGCTTTCAGAGTAGCAAAAATAACCTTGCCCTCCTATGATCCTCTACTGCACCTTTGGATCCCTGGAAGGAGGAGATTGGGTTTGGTCTTGCTGCTGCCAAGTAGTGTCACAAGCATGAGCGTGGGAGTCTCAGATGTGAAAGAACAGTGACAGCAGTGCCTGTACCTTCACTGAACTAGCTGCAGCCTGTCCTTTGTAAACCCCACTAGGAAGAATCATAGAACACACTGGGTTGGAAGGGAGCCTCAAAGGTCATCTTGTCCAAGTCCTCCTGCAGTCAGTAAGGACATCTCCAACAAGATCAGGTTGCTCAGGGCTCCATCAAGTTTGATCTTGAACGTCTATCACCACATCAGTGGGAAACCTGTTCCAGTATCTCACCACTCTCATTGTAATGAACTTTTTCCTCATGTCCAACCTAAATCTGCCCTGCTCCAGTTTCAAACCACTGCCCCTCATCCTATCACCACAGACTCTTCTAAACAGTCCCTCTCCCACTTTCCTGCAGGTCCTTTCAGGTACTGGAAGCATCTCCCCAGAGCCTTCTCCTCTCCAGGCTGAACTTCCTCCAGCCTGTCTTCATAGGAGAGGTGCTCCAGCCCTCTAATCACCTTTGTGACCTCCTCTGGACCCACTCCAGCTGGTCCACGTCTTCCTTGGTTTGGGTGCCCCAAAGCACAGCACTCCAGGTGAGTAGAATCACCTCTCTCCATCTGCTGGCCACACTTGTTTTGCTGCAGCTCAGGTTGTGACTGGGCTTCTGGGCTGCAGGTGTGCACTGCTGGCCTTGCCTACATGTTCCAACAGCATCACATATTTCAGCACACGATTCAAAAGCTACAACTGTGTGATTTTACCACGTGCTTGCACACTGCCTGCTTGAGTAGTCTCTATCCTTCAGCATTTAAAGTCCTATCTAGACCTTGGCAGGGAGGTTGGACTCGATGATCTCCGGAGGCCACTTCCAACCTCTAAGGTTTTGTGACTCTGTGATACATCTAGCCTGGCACAGAAGCTTAGACTAGAATCTTTCAGAGGTCTCTTGCAGCTTGAGGTGTCCTGTGAACGCAGCACACAGGCACGCACAAAAGAATGGAGAGGCTGAGAGACCAGAGCTGCCCAACAACTGTGCATCTGCAACGGGCAAAACTCATCTGCATGCTCCTCACTCAGGAGAGCTCAGTGTGTTGTCACCAGTGAAGCATAATTTGAATAATGAATTTTGGTGGAGACCATCATTTGCACCTCCTGTTTGGTTAGGAGGGCATCTAACAGCCGTTTTGCTCACCAAAAGCAGCTGGCCCACGATATTATTTTTCAATTAATGCTGCCGTGCTATGAATGGATCCACTGCATGTAGACATGAAAACAAAGACAATCAGTGAAGCAAATTAAGCTATGCAACAAAGCAGGTTTTGGTTTCCATTTAATTGGAGGGTAGGGAAAGTCAGAGAGGCAATGAAACCCTTCTGGACACGGGGAAATTGGTATGCTGAAGGCTCTCAAAAACAATTCGAGGCCAACTGAGTGAATGGATCTAGGAAAAGCAAGAATTAGGGAGGTGTAGAGGAGCAGAAAGATGCAAAAGGCTCAAGGCAGCATTAGAGAAAATCTCAGGGGATTTAAATGTTTTCTTTATAAACAGAATGGAATTTTGCACTGAATCCTTAACTGAAGAGATCTGAGTTATTTAGAACTGAATTGCTGTCACTTTATCTCTTGTCACTGTACACACATTAAGGCAAGCTGCGGAATTTTGTACTTGGTTGAGCAGGAAAGGAAAGCTTTCTGCTTGTACCCCAACAGAAGAGATGATACTAAAAGGAAAACAGCCCAAAAGAAGAACATCTTACTGCTGTGATGCTTGTCTGCCCTAAACTGGTCAACACCACTCCACATTTTAACTTGCATTTCATGTCAGCTGTAGAAAACATAGCCTAGTTCATACCTATGAGAGGTAAGAGCTTTATTAATTAGTCTTAAAGCCCTAATGTACTCCTCCCCTATCATAAAATGAGGACCAACTCAAAAAGCTGATGCTCATATTACTGTCTTTAAGCATGCTACTTCCTGCATCCAACAGAATGGTTCTTAGAATCATAGAATCAGTCAGGGTTGGAAGGGACCACAAGGATCATCCAGTTCCAACCCCCCTGCCATGCCCAGGGACACCCTACCCTAGATTAGGCTGGACAGAGCCTCAGCCAGCCTTGTATAAAATAATGACCATAATTACACAGGATCACAAGATGTTAGGGGTTGGAAGAGACCTCCATAGATCATAGAATGGTTTAAGTTGGAAGAGACCTCAAAGCTCAGCCAGTTCCAACTCCCCTGTGCCATAGGCAGGGACACCTCCCACTAGAACAGGTTGCTCAAGGCCTCATCCAACCTGGCCTTAAACACCTCCAGTGATGTGGCCCCAACCACCCCCCTGGGCAACCCATTCCAGGGTCTCACCACTCTCATGCTCAACAACTTCCTCCTCACATTCAATCTGAATCTCCCCACCTCCAGCTTTGCTCCATTCCCCCAAGTCCTGTCACTCCCTGAGAGCCTCAAAAGTCCCTCTCCAGCTTTTCTGTAGGCCCCTTTTTTCAGGTCAGCAGCTGACAGAGAAGGTCTTTTTCCCTGATACAGTTCATCTGAAGCTTGAAGATCAAACAACCATCAAAGGGCATTCATCCTTCTGAAACACAATGATCAGAGAGTCAAGAGAAGAACTGGGAAAGAAAATGAACAATCAGTTATAGCTGAGCAGCAGGAGCTCTGGTGATGCTTCTGGCATGCTTTGGATGGCAGAAGCTATGGTGATGCTTCTGGCATGCTTTGGAGACGAGGTTGTACAAAATGGACTAGTTCTTACAGACACCCTGCCTGGGAAAACCACTCCATAGTTCCATGGTTCTTTGGGAAAGCCATGGAAAGGAAACTCCTTGATTTGCTCTTCTGTGAACGCTTCACAGCACTGTACAGCAGCTGAGGAAGCAGTGCATGGCCCTTCTGTTCTGCTGAAGGAAAAGATTATGAAAGAAGCTCTGAAAACCCTGGGGAGAGGCACTGTGAGCTGTGAAAAGCATCTGTACAAAACGGAGTAACTCCAAACTTCTTCCTTCCTGACAATTGCCGAGCGAGAGATGAAAAAGCCACATCAAATATTCCAGAAATGCACACATTTATGCAGATCTTGAGAGGTCCACGTGGCTCAAAACATGAATGTACAAAAATTCCACGGGGATCTGTGTTTATTGTAGTATTCTTCACACCTCAACCAGCTACAGTTTATTTGCTGCTTGGTCTGCACTTGCTAAGGAGCTTTGTTTTCCAGCTAAGTCTCTAAGTGCCTACATGATGGCCTGGAAAAGCACAGAAGATTCTGACTGCTGAGGAAAAAACTACAAAGGACATAACCACATTTTAAACTAATCCACCACTCCAGCTTTGCTTCCATCTCCTGAGCTGCATCTTTTCTATCAGCTTCATCCAGCTCACAGTAAGACCTTGCTTTCCCTGCTCACTGTACCTGCTTTAAGTGGCAACTACCAATTTCAGGTTTTCTGGGATTGTTTTGTAGAGAGGAAGGATCTGTGTTTTCTCAGTTTTACGATACATACTTCCTGCAACTGTGAAAGGACTTCTTTTGCCCCACTTACAGCAGAAGGCTAACACCATCTCCTTTCCCAAACACACAGAATCATGGAACGGTTTGGGTTGGAAAGGATCTTGTTCCAAGTCCCCTGCCTTGGGCAGGGACATCTACTAGACCATGCTGCTCAAGGCCTTGTCCAACTTGGTTTTGAACACTGTTGTAATAGACAACCAACACGATATGAGCAAGCAGTGTGCCCAGGTAGCAAAGAAAGCCAAGGGCATTCTGGCTTGGGTTAGAAATGCTGTATCCAGCAGGAGTAGGGAGGTGATTGTCCCCTTACACTTGGCTCTGGTATGGCCACACCTCAAGCACTGCGTTTAGTTTGGGCACAAGAGGGATGTGGAGGTGCTGGAGACAGTGCAGAGGAGGGCAAGGAAGCTGTGACTGGCCTGGAGAATAAATCATACGAAGAGTGACTAAGCGAGCTGGGGATGGTTAGTGTGAAACAGAGGAGGCTGAAGGGAGAGCTCATTGCTGTCTACAGCTGCCTGAAGTGACATTGCAGAGAGACTGCTGCTGGTCTCTTCTCACAGGGAACTGGAGACAGAACAAGGGGGAACGGCCTCAAGCTGAGACTGGGTAGGTTTAGACTGGACATTGGGAAACATTTTATTCCCAGCAAGAGTGGTCAGGCATTGGAATGTGCTGCCCAGGGAGGTGGTGGAGTCACCAACCCTGGATGTGCTTAGAACTCCTTTGGATGTAGTGCTTGAGGATATGATTTAAAGGGTGAACTTTGAAGAGCAGGGATAACAGCTGGATGTGGTGATCCTGGTGGTCTCTTCCAGCCAGAATGTTTCTGTGATTTTGTGATTTCCAGGCTTGGAGCCTCCACACTTTCTCAGGGCAACCTGTTGCAATGCCTCGGCACCCTCGTGGGGAAGAATTTCTTCCTCATCTTGAATCTAAATGTCACAAAGCTTCAGAAACACCAAAATAGATGCCTGTAATACACTGCAATAATTCCTGCCCTTTCTACTGTGTTCTAGAGAAGTACTTGGCATAACCACTGTCTGCCTTTCATGGACTTTGTGTATTCTTCCCGTAGCACAGTTCAGAGAGGTCTTGTCTTTGAAAGCAAAAAACTCAACTCTGAAACATCTGAAAACTTCCTAAGAAGCAGCACTGGAAAATTCCTTAAACTGCAAATGGAGAATTACTGCAAATCTGGTAAAACACATCCAAGTGTCCTACAGAATATTTACAGAACACAGCACATTCTAAAGCCGGATTAAACCAATCATTACACAAATTATATAATACATAGCCCAGAAATAGTTGCAACACTTCTATTTTCACCATGCTGACTCACACAATGTCTATTTAAAAAAACAAGGATACCATAAAAAGAAAAAACAAACAAACAAACAAAAACCAAACCCAAAAGTTCTAGTTTGACTTACCGGGAAGTACAGAAGAAGTGATCCAAAAAGAATGGTTTCCAACAGCACCAGCCCTGAAGCTCTAATACTCTACAAGACAAAAAAAAAACCCAACATAAAATATTAGAAAATACTATGGGGACAAGCTGGGAGAGTTGGGGTCGTTCAGCCTGGAGAAGAGAAGGCTGCTGGGAGACCTTAAAGCAGCCTTCCAGTAACTGAAGTGGACTAGCGGAGAGCAGAGGAGGGACTTTTGGTAAGGGCTTCTAGTGACAGGATGGGAAGGAATGGATTGAAACTTGAGAACATTTAGACTGGAGATCAGTAAGAAATTCTTGACAATGAGGCTGGTGAGACACTGGAACAGATTGCTCAAGGAGGCTGTGGATGCCCTTTCCCTGCAGGTGTTCAAAGCCAGGCTGGACAGGGCCTGAGCAGCATGGTTTAGTGAAAGGTGTCCCTGCCCACGGCAGGAGGCTTGGAACTAGATGATCTTTGTGGTCCCTCCCAACTCAAACCTGTGGATGCACAGCTGCAACACGTAAGGGATGAGACACAGGCTCTAATTGCAGGTGTCTGGTGGAGCCAAGAGCAGGATGACCTAGAGGTTGTAAAACTCTGATAAGCAAAGCAAGACAAAGACCTTACAGTTTCTCTGTGTCCTTAGATGTTAAGCAGTGTCTGTATTTTGTACCAAATAAGAGACGTGTGATTTCACATTTTTAGTTAAGCCAATCAGTATGTTAGCTTTAGGTACTGGGGTTAGGTGCCTAGCCAATAGAATTGTAACACGCTGCCTTCTTTAGCGCATCTAAGCATATAGAAGATGAACAAATGCAAGTAACAAACGGAACCAGTTTGCATCAAACTGTCTCCCCGTCTCCTTGTTCCTGGCAAAACCAACCTAGGATTCTGTGAAAATTCTCTCTGCTTGCCATTTCCAAGCTGGGCTCTTTTCAGAAGAATTTTGACAGCCTAATGCTTCCACAGTGGTGCTTATTAAAGCGCAGCATTAAGCTGCCTGTCACAGCGGCATTCCTTCGCGCTCTTTTTTATTCATAGGCCCATTACAGTGCTTGTGTTTTACAAAATCCAATTTAAAATATCACTCTTCCCTCTGTTAAATACCATTCAACACACATTACCTGGATGCATCTGGAAACTGCCAAAATTGCTCTCAAAAGGGAAGAAATTACGGAGCCTGGGAACTGCAGACAGGAACTGAGCTGCAGAATTTGTTCTGTACTATTTAAACTTCAAGAAGCCCCCTCGAACATTTTGACTTACTGAATGGTTTGACTTCCATAATGCATATGAATATACTTCAATCCTGCTGATTACAGCGTGTGCTTTTAGACTGAAAGCACCTTTCTTTCCCCTGAAATTTTGCACAAAGATGTTAATTCCAGCATTAACTTGTCAGGGCTTGTAAAACAACATGCCATTTCCTCACTCGGTCTAAGGCAGCCTTCTCCAGCAGAGCTTTCTTACATTCTCTAATAATAATAATAATAATAGAAAAAATCAATTAAAAGAAAAACCAATTCTTCTTCCTAATGCAAAGTGGATCCCAATACATTGGCTGATTTCTCTATTGTGCATCTGTGCCGCATCTTCAAGGCAAAACTCTCTGCCTCCCATTTCTCAAATCAGCTCTCTCCCCTGAGAGGCTGTTCCATATGCTGCTGGGAGAAGGCAGTGCTTGTCTCCCCCCACTGAGAGCTGCGCCAGCAGGCAGGAGAGCAGAAGAGCCTTTGCCAAAAATCTTTTGTTAAATCACCTTCCTTCCCATCACAGAATCCTCTTGGGGGCTGGAATCAACGGCTCGTGGCAATCTCTCTAATGGCTTTAGATATGTGAGGCTTATCTTGCAGAAGTAAGGTAGAGAGAGGAGACCTTCTTGCTCTTTCCCAAAAGGAGGCTTTAGTGAGATGGATTTTGGTCTCTTTTCCCTTGTAACAAGTGATAGGACAAGAGAAAATGGCCCAAACTTGCCCCAGGGGAGGTTTAGGTTGAAGATCAGCAGAAACTTCTTCCCTAGAGGGGCTCTCAACCACTGGAACAGGCTCCCCAGGGAGGTGGTTGAATCCCCATCCCCAGAAGTGCTGAACAGAGGCAGAGAGGTGATGCTGAAGGACATCCTTTAGCACCAGACTCGGATGAGGGAGCTGGGGTTGCTTAGCCTGGAGAAGAGGAGGCTCAGGGGTGACCTCATTGCTCTCTACAACTACATAAAGAGAGGTTGTAGCCAGCTGGGGTTGGTGTCTTCTCCAAGACAACCAGCAACTGAAGGAGGGGACAAAGTCTCAAGCTGTGCCAGGAGAGGTTTGGGCTGGATGTTAAGAAGAAGTTCTTGACAGAGAGAGTGATTGGCATTGGAATGGGCTGCCCAGGGAGGTGATGGAGTCCCCATCCCTGGAAGTGTCCAAGAAAAGCCTGGATGGAGCACTTAGTGCCATTGGATAGGGCTCGGTGATAGGTTGGACTGGAGGAGCTTGGAGGTCTCTTCTAGCCTAGCCTAGCCTAGCCTAGCCTAGCCTAGCCTATCCTATCCTATCCTATCCTATCCTATCCTATTCTATTCTATTCTATTCTATTCTATTCTATTCTATTCTATTCTATTCTATTCTATTCTATTCTATTCTATTCTATTCTATTCTATTCTATTCTATTCTATTCTATTCTAACTTGCTAGTTAGATAACAGTTGGACTTGATGATATTAAAGGTTATTTTCCAATCAAAATGATTCTATGCCTTAAAAAAAACCCAAACAAACAATCCAAACAAAAAACCAACCCAAAAACCACCACCTCCAAAAAAACTCTGTCTAAATGGATTTACAGACAACTTTTTTTAAGTGTTCTGGGCCCTAGTTTATGCTTGCAAAAATCTTGTTGCAATTTTCTCCATAAAAAATTCAGCTTTTCAGTGGAATCTCACTCAAATTTCCAGCACCAACAAACCACTCAACCACTCCATTTATCTCTCTGAACAGAACTGCAGTGCCTGCCTTAGCAGCTGCTGAAACTTGAGCATCAGCCCACTAGTGCAGCTTGCATTTACACTGGGTTCCTGTAAAACAAATCAAAAGTCTGCTGTGTTGGTTTTCCTTCCCCTCCTGTATTATGATGTTGTATAAAGAGCAAACACAAAAGCCAAACGAAAAAATCTGGGAAAGCAGCGATAGAAATGCCCTGTCAGGCTTTTCAGGCTCGAGTAATTCTATTCTTCAAAGGCATATCAAATTCAACTAAGTGCTTTCTACAGTTTATTTCTATCCCTTGGCTAGATGAGGAGCCTCACCCTCTAGTCTGCTGATGCAAAGATGATCCAGCACTCCCCTACTGCGTTTTCCTGTGGAACAGCCCTGCCTCACTTCGATCTAGAATCACAGAATCAGTCAGGACTGGAAGGGACCACAAGGATCAGCCAGTTCCAACCCCCCTGCCATGCCCAGGGACACCCTACCCTAGA
>VWZI01003032.1:55968-71265 GCA_013396835.1 Psilopogon haemacephalus | reverse complement strand
CAGAACTGGATGCAGTACTCCAGGTGGGGTCTCACCAGAGCATAGTAGAGGGGAAGAATCACCTCCCTGGCCCTGCTGGCCACACTTTTCCTGCTGCAGCCCAGGCTCTGCTTGGCTTTCTGGGCTGCAAGTGCACACTGCTGCCTCATGTTGAGCTTCTCATGCACCAGCACCCCCAAATCCCTCTCCAGCCAGTCACTGCCCAGCCTGGATTTGTGCTTGGGATTGCCTCGACCCAGGCGCAGGACCTTGCACTTGGCCTTGTTGAACCTCCTGAGGTTGGCTTGTGCCCACCTCTGCAGCCTGTGCAGGTCCCTCTGGATGCCATCCCTGCCCTCCAGCCTGGCTGCTGCACCACACAGCTTGGGGCCATCAGCAAACTTGCTGAGGCTGCACTCAATGCCTTTGTCCATGTTGCTCACAAAGATGTTGAACAAGACTGGTACCAGGATTGATCCCTGAGGGACTCTGTCATTGGTCTCCACTGGGACATGGACACATTGACAGCCACTCTAGAGGGATGATCCAGACAGAGCCTCACAAAAGATACAGCTAACCAGACATTGATTCTGTATTTGTGAGCACTCCTTTGTTAAAAGCAATAAATAGAGACCCAAAGGGATGACACTATCTTTTATGGCTGCTGTAATAAAATTGCTCATGCACCTAGATCTCTGTATTTAGATGCATCCAACTGTTTCAAGTAGCATTAGAAAAATCAATATATCCAGACAAGTCCTCAAAACTGCTTTCTGTAGTCACCTCTGATCCAACAGCACAGCAGAAGGCTGAAAGTAAATGTTTGGAGGCCAATTATGAAGTCATTAAGTGCAAAACCAGGATGATCAGAGGGCTGGAGCACCTCTCCTAAGAGGAGAGGCTGAGGGAGTTGGGGCTGTTCAGCCTGGAGAGGAGAAGGCTCTGAGGTGACCTTATTGTGACCTTTCAGGATCTGAACGAGGCCTACAAGAAAGCTGGGGAGGGACTTTTTAGGATGCCAGGTAGGGATAGGAGGCAATGGAACAAAGCTAGAAATGGGCAGATTCAGACCAGATGTTAGGAAGAAGTTCTTCACTATGAAGGTGGTGAGACTCTGTAATGGGTTGCCCAGGGAGATGGTGGAAGCCTCATCTCTGGAGGTGTTTAAGGCCAGGCTGGATCGAGGCTCTAGACAGCCTGATCTAGTGTGAGGTGTCCCTGCCCATGGCAGGGAGGTTGAAACTAGATGATCCTCATGGTCCCTTCCAACCCTGACTGATTCTACGATTCTAATATTTTAAGGTTATTTTAATTAAGAATTAACCAACCTCCCAATTATTTCATGGCTTACACCTTTGAAGCCATGGATCCTGCATGCTGCTTTGACATCCATGGCAGAAAGCACAAACATTTTTTTCTGAAGCAGAAATGGCAGCATGAGTTATTTCACACTTCTAACGAGCACAGAAATTTAGGCTGCCATGTAAATTTTGTGTGCAGCGAAACACAAGGCTCAGAGGGCTTAGAAAAGGTTTAGATTTGCCTCCAACAACATTTAATGATGTCGAGTTCCCAGCACTTACATATGCTGCACGAGACAGACAGCACTGCTACCAGGCTCCACCAAAAGTTGAATCCTCCATGGTAGAGACACTGCAAATACAGGTCCCTGATGCTATGGACAGCATCATAAATGGCTGACTCAGTGGGAACCTGCAACCTACAGCTTTTGCTCTGGTCAGACAGCAAATGAAAGGATGGAAACAAATGGTAAATGCCAGCAAGGGTAGGAAAGTGATTGTTCTGCTGTGCTTGGCACTGGTGAGGTCACACCTCAAATCCTGGGGTCAGTTTTGGGCCTCTCACTCCAAGAAGGACATTGAGGATCTGGAGCAGGGCCAGAGAAGGGCAAGAAAGCTGCTGAAGAGTCTGGAGAACAGGGCTGAGGAGGAGCAGCTGAGGGACCTGGGGTTGTTTAATCTGAAGAAAAGGAGGTTGAGGGGAGACCTTCTGGCTCTCTGCGACTCCCTGAAAGGAGGCTGGAGCCTGGTGGGACTTGGTCTCCCAAGGATCAAGGGACAGGACAAGGGAAAACAGCCTGAAATTGTGCCAGGGGAGGTTTAGGTTGGAGATGAGGAAAAATTTCTTTGCTGCAAGAGTGGCCAGAGATTGGAACAGGCTGCCCAGGGAGGCAGTAGAGTCACCATCCCTGGAGGTGTTCAAGAAACCTGTGGACATGGGACTTGGGGGCATGGTTTGCTGGCCATGGTAGTGTTGGGTTGATGGTTGGACTCGATGATCTTAGAGGTCTTTCCTAACCAAAACAATTCTATGATTCTAAAACCTCCACCAGCTGCTGTCCACCTACACTGTCCGCACAATTAAAATTCTCTCAGGGCATTTTAGGACACAGCCTTAAGTGGGATTTTCTTCCACTTGCATGCAACATTTGCTCAATTTCTTTTTTCTGTTCCTTAACAGCTGCTTGGGTTTGTGTTTGTTTGGGTTTTTGGGTTTTTTTTTCCTCCCCATCAGCCTTGCTTGCTGGCATTTATTTTGGTTTTTGCTTATTTATTTCTCTGGCTGTTCCTATCTTGTGTACAGCTTGTTTATTGCTGCTTTGTCTGTGAGCTCATTTCCCTTTTGGGGTTTTAGTTCTATGTTTATTTATTTGTGTCAGTAAAACTGTCCTTCCTGCTTCTCCCTGTCTCAATGGATGCACATTGCTGGTCCCTAAGAGACACAGCAATTTGTTTTGCTTCAAGTTTCATACTTTCATGCTTAGCTTAGCTACCCCTACCACATATTCTCTAGGCTGGTTTGTTAAAAAAAAATAATCAGAGATCTTGGGTAAAAAAAATCAGGAGGAAGAGTATGAATTAAGTCAAAGAAGGAAAAATAACAACTGAATTAGGAATTCCTTCAATCCAGCCTCCACCCAGCAATACTGAGATCAATCCAAAAAGAAGCAGTTAAAATAGTACAGCATGTGTTAAACTAAAGACCAAGATCAAGACAGGCTTGTCCTGGTCTCTACCATCTCCTTCATCCTGAGCCTGATTCTTTTTGGTGTAGCTATCACCCTTCAGTTCTGCACTGACCAGTAAGTCCCACTAAGCCAGTTCCAGTAAATCTGGTGCAAGCTGTCAGCCATGAGAGAAATTCAAGTGAACTGCATTCAAGTGCTTCATAGGGAGCCACCAAAATGCAAGGCAGGCCTGGGAACATGGTAGCAAATGTAAATGATGAAGTAGTGTGAGGACAAGACTCCTGACGGCCTTGGTTACTTCAGAATCCACTGGTATGGAATGCTACAGCTACTGAGAAAGAGCAGTATGCAAGCAGAACAGCTTGTCTGGCATCTCTACAGAAGTGCAAGTAAAGATCTGAAGGGTGGAGGTAATCAGGATGGGGCTGAGCTTTCTTCAGTGGTGGCTGATGACAGGACAAGAGGCAATGGATACAAGCTAGAACACAGGAGGTTTCACTTCAGCTTAAGGAGAAACTACTTTGAGGGTGCTGCAGCACTGGACCAAGCTGCCCAGAGAGGTTATGGAGTCTTCTCTGGAGAATTTCAAAACCCACCTGCATATATTCCTGTGCAACCTGCTCTTGAACCTGCATTAGCAGGGGAGTTGGACTCAATCTCCAGGGGTCCTTTCCAACACTTACCATTCCATAATTCTGTGACAATGCACTTCAGGGAGTTCACATAAAGACATACAACACACAAACAGGTGGCTTTGCTAAGGTGATGGTATCAAAGCAAGGGGTTACCACAGAGCTTCTTCATCCATCTCATTCTAAGACTGGTTTCAACCCTGCATTAGCAGAGGAGTTGGACTCAATCTCCAGGGGTCCTTTCCAACACTTACCATTGTATAATTCTATAATAATGCACTTCAATGAGATCAAGTAAAGATCTACAACACACAAACAGATGGCTTTGCTAAGATGATGGTATCAAAGCAAAGGGTTACCATAGAGCTACTTCATCCATCTCATGCTCAGTCTGTGCTTCAACCAAAGTTTCTTATCTATTAGTTCCACTTCTGGATCTTAGGGAGCTAGAACTGCATTTATAAAGTGGAATTTCATCTTGGTATTACCTTCAGCTACTTCATAGAGAAACTAAAAACAAGAGAGCATCTCCTGAAGAAAAACTAAAATGGTGACTACAGCAGCTGAGGAGCAATCATGCACAGTCTAACCCTCAGATGTTACTAAAGAACAGGTAAAGCCAGATCATATGTCTATCACAACACTTCAAAAGTAAGATTCAGGTGTTACTACACCTTGGGTTGCTCCTGAGGCTTTCTCCATGTTAGGAAGGAACAACTCACCACCTTCATGCATGCTGTTGCCAGTCCACCTCTTAGAGCTTTACTGTAGCCTGCTTGTACAATCACTGAGGGGGAAGGGAGTTCCCAGAGCAGGCCAAATATTCCCCAGCTTATCTTCAGGTTCCCCCTCACCAATTCTCTTAGCAGAGCACATTTACTTGATTGGGTCTGCAAAGTTGCTTGTGAAGGGCTGCATGATGCCTTGGGATGTGCTCAGCCTTCAGTCTGTCCATACAATCTAGACCACAAATGCAGCCTTCGAGATTGCTGCATCTCACAGGTGACTCCAATTCTGTGGCAAATCACATCAGGAAAGGGAAGTTCTGCCTGCCTCTTGGGCACTGCTAAAGGGTCATACATCACAGAATCATAGAATGGTTTATGTTGGAAGAGACCTGAAAGTTCATCCAGTTCCAATTCCCTACCACAGGCAGGGACACCTCCCACTAAAAAAGGTCGCCCAAGGACTCATCCAACCTGGCCTTCAACACCTCAAGGGAGGTTGTGGAGCACAGAAGCACCCAATGTGGTCTAAGATCACATTCTGTGCTTCTGTGCTCCACAACCTCTCTGGGCAACCTGTGCCAGTGTCTCACCACCCTGACTGTGAAGAACTTCCTCCTAACATCCAGTTTCAATCTCCCCTCTGCCAGTTTGAACCCATTCCCCCTCATCCTGTCATTACAAGACCTTGTCAATAGTCCCTCCCCAGCCCTCCTGTAGGCCCCCTTCAGATATTGGAAGGCTACTCTAAGGTCTCCTGGAAGCCTTCTCTTCTCCAGGCTGAAAAGCCCCAACTCTTATAGCCTGTCCTCACAGTAGAGATGCTCCAGCATCTTTGTGGCCCTCCTCTGGACTCAGAATCACAGCAACATCCAAGTTTGAAAAGAAATAAATGCTTAGCAATTATTTGCATGAGAGAAATTATAAATACATAAAAAAGAAAAAGTAGCTGGGCAAGCTGCCTCAAGAGTAACAAACCAAAAAGCTAAAATGATGGCTAAATAATGACAGAAAATACTGCACTGCAATTCTCTGTGGTCCGAAGCAATCCAGGAAACACAGTGGCATTAATTAGCATTGAATTTCTGAATGGCATTGCAGAAAGTCAGTGATATGAGTGTCAGAGAGAAGAAAAAAAAACCCAGCCCAAAAGAGATCAAAGCCAAAATGAGATTAAAGTCATTCTGCATCTCCTATGTTGTGTAGTATGAGTTAACAGAACTGTAGACTTTTGGTGCCAGGCCAAGCAGCCTGCAGATTTCTCCAGAGCCACATGTCACTGTGTATTACACGAGCATGGCACTGTGGAAGTATAGGGAGGGGAAAGGATTGGCAGATCTTGACTTTTTTTTCCACTTAGAATCATAGAATCAGTCAGGGTTGGAAAGGACCACAAGGATCAGCCAGTTCCAACCCCCCCTGCCATGCCCAGGGACACCCTACCCTAGATCAGGCTGCCCACAGCCTCAGCCAGCCTGGCTGCAAATATTTCCAGGGATGTGGCCCCAAACACCTCCCTGGGCAGCCCATTCCAGGCTCTCACCACTCTCATGCTGAAGAACTTTCTCCTCACCTCCGATCTGAATCTCCCCACCTCCAGCTTTGCTCCATTCCCCCTAGTCCTGTCACTCCTTGACAGCCTCAAAAGTCCCTCCACAGCCTAAAAAGTCCCTTCCATTAAACAGCTCTGCCACTTCTGCAGTATCAAGAATGACCAAACGTGGCTGTGACTCAGTGAAAATGTCCCTTTGCAAAGAACATGAGCTTGGCTTGCAGACAGACAAGTCTGAGAGGGATTATTAGGAGGAAAATAAAGTGAAGACAGGTTTTGATTTAATCTCACCTTTGAATACAACACATGGAATGGTGAGGGCTGGAAGGGATCTCCAGAGATCCCAATTCAGTTTGTGGCCAGGAGCACACAGTGGGTGCTGCATCCTGCTAACATTCTCTTTCCTCAACAATGTGGTGAAGATATCTGCAAGCTGAGCAGGCTGCCAGGACTTTGAGCCCCTACAAGCATGGACCAAAAGTGTTTAAATGAAAATGACCCTACCAGTCTCTTCCTGTGTAGGACTTGACTCATCTCTCTAAGCTTTGAAGTATTAATTGTATCAATTCACAGGGTGAAAAAAGGAGTGATGGTGATGAGTGGCTTTGAATTCCTCATGAGTGGCTTTGAATTCCTCAGGACCACTTACAGGAGGCTACACAGGAATGCATCCAGGTGGGTTCTGAAGTTCTCAAGAGGAAGGAATTGCAAAGCCTCTCTGGGCAGGCTGCTCCAGTGCTCTGCCACCCTCACAGTAAAAAAAAACTTTCTCATGTTGAGATAGAATTTCCTGTGACTGAGTTTACATCCATTGCCCCTCGTTCTATCACTGGGCACCACTGAAAAGAGACTGGCTTCATTCTCCTCTTAGCCACCCTCCAGGTATTTGCAGACATGGATCAAGTCCCCTCTCAGCCTTCTCTTCTCCAGACGACACAGCCCCAGATCTCTCAGTCTTGCCTTGCAAGACAGATGCTCCAGCCCCTCACAATTCCTTGTAGCTATCTGAGTCTCTCCAGTAGTTCCCTGTCCCTCTTAAACTGAGGAGCCCCAAACTGTGCACAACATTCTAGATGAAGTCTGCTTAGGGCTGAGTAGAGGGGGAGGAGAACCTCCCCTGATCTGCTGGACACAGATATGTACACTACACGTAAGTATGATGATGTTCACACTTATTACACTGTAAAGGGTATCTATACTCCTGCAGAGTTAAGTTTTACTTCACTATTTAAGTTTTGGTTAGTGTAGTGATAGGCTGAGGGGTTAACAGTTTCGGGCTAAAGGGGGTCTGCAAGAAAGCTGGGAAGGGACTTTTTGCAAGGGTTTGTAGTGAAAGGATGAGGGAAATGACTGAAGTTAGAATAGGGCAGATTTAGACTAAATATTAGGAAGAAATTCTTTCCAGTGAGGGTGGTGAGACACTGGAACAGGTTGCTCAGGGAGGTCATGGCTGTCCTCTCCACAGAGATGTTCAAGACCAGGCTGGATGAGACCTTGAGCAACCTGTTCTAGTGAGAGGTGATTGCCCATGGCAGGGGGTTTGGAACTAGATGATCATAGAATCACAGAATAGTTTAGGTTGGAAGAGACTTCAAAGATCATCAAGATCATCCAGTTCCAACCCCCTGCCATAGGCAGGGACACCTCCCACTAGAACAGGTTGCTCAAGGCCTCATCCAACCTGGCCTTGAACACCTCCAGGGAGGGAGCAGCCACAACCCACACTGTGCCAGTGTCTCANTGTTCAAGACCAGGCTGGATGAGACCTTGAGCAACCTGTTCTAGTGAGAGGTGATTGCCCATGGCAGGGGGTTTGGAACTAGATGATCATAGAATCACAGAATAGTTTAGGTTGGAAGAGACTTCAAAGATCATCAAGATCATCCAGTTCCAACCCCCTGCCATAGGCAGGGACACCTCCCACTAGAACAGGTTGCTCAAGGCCTCATCCAACCTGGCCTTGAACACCTCCAGGGAGGGAGCAGCCACAACCCACACTGTGCCAGTGTCTCACCACCTCCACTGTGAAGAACTTCCTCCTAACATCCCATTTAAATCTCCCCTCTGCCAGTTTAAACCCATTCCTCCTCATGCTGTCATTACAAGACCTTGTGAATAGTCCCTCCCCAGCCCTCCTGTAGGCTTCCTTCAGATATTTGAAGGCTACTCCAAGGTCTCCTGGAAGCCTTCTCTTCTCCAGGCTGAAAAGCCCCAACTCTCTCAGCCTGTCCTCATAGCAGAGCTGCTGCAGCCCTCTGATCACCTTCATGGCCCTCCTCTGGACTGTCTCCAACAGTTCCACGTCCTTGGTCCCTTCCAACCCAACCCATTCTATGAATCTATGGCCAGCCAAATGCCATAAAAAGGTTCTGCTTCCAGTTTATCACTGCTGGTCAAAGTGCTGAATTCAAGCAACTCACCGTCAGCTAACCTCAGGAAACTCCTTACTTGAAAGGAGAAAAGGTAGGACCTTTCATAGAATGGTTTAGGTTGGAAGAGACCTCAAAGATCATCCTGTTCCAACCCCCTGCCATAGGCAGGGACACCTCCCACTAGATCAGGTCGCTCAAGACCTCATCCAACCTGGCCTTGAACACACCCAGGGAGGGAGCAGCCACAACCTCCCTGGGCAACCTGTGCCAGTGCCTCACCACCCTCACTGTGAAGAATTTCTTCCTAACATCCCGTCTAAATCTCCCCTCCGCCAGTTTGAACCCATTCCCCCTCGTCCTGTCATCACAAGAGCTTGTGAATAGTCCCTCCCCAGCCTGCCTGTAAGTCCCCTTCAGATACTGGAAGGTTACTATCCTGAATGCTTCATCGTAAAACCACCAAGATGAAATTCTGTGTCCTTCTCAGCCTCTTGCCATGCTGCCAGATACCTCTAATGAGAATTGTTCTATCTGAATGGTAGCCTCCTAACAGGATGTGGATGGCAACTATGCTGTTTTGCTCAGCAAAGGCCAATTTTCCAAAGATAGGCCCCTGCAGTTCTGTGCTGCCTTGGCAAGCTGTCAGAGTTTTCCTGGCATTTGCAGGTTTTGTGCAGTATTCTTAAGCCAAATAAACACCATTCTCATGCTTTTTCATTTTCTTTTAAAGAATACTTACACAAAGGTCAAGATATATATATTTGTATTACTGGTGAGAGCTGAGCTCAAACAGAATATAATCATTGAATTACTTTTTACTTGAATAAAAAAAAAAAAAAAAGGAACAGCAAAGTTCAATCGTAAATCAGCTGCAATAAAAGTGCACAAGATGCCAGGGGAATCCAAGAAATCCCCAAATACTTTATTTTCCCAACTCCTGTGGCCCTTGATCTTTTCTGTAACACGAGTAATGACACTTGCTAGGCTATAGCACGATGAAGAGAAGCTGTTCTGCATGTTGAATCACACACTCTGTGGTTCATTGCCAAGAAATGCACAGTTGCCTTGGAAGAAAACATTGCTGGTTGCAACTTTTCTTTCTACCACTGTATTGCTGAAAGCTCCAGCCCCAGCTTGAGTTCAAGTTATCATGGACTCTGCACATGGAGAAAGGAAAAAAGAGAGTGACCTTCCTCCAAAAAGTGTTGAGGTAAGAGACAGATAGATGAAGGCAGATGGGAGGAACACCAGAAGAAAAAGACAATTCCGAAGGTGGGGAGATTGAGATTGGATGTGAGGAGGAAGTTCTTCAGCATGAGAACAGTGAAGCCCTGGAATGGGTTGCCCAGGGGGATGGTTGGGGCCACTTCCCTGGAGGTGTTTAAGGCCAAACTGGATAAGGCTTTGGGCAGCCTGATGTAGGGTAGGGTGTCCCTGGGCATGCAAGGGAGATTGGAACTAGATGATCCTTGTGGTCCCTTCCAACCCTGATTGATTCTATGATATCATAAGAAGGGATTAGTAGTACCAGCCTATCAGTATCCCACCCAGAGTTAGTACTTGAGTCTGAAGAGATGATATGGAGGGAAGGGATGCTCTCAAAAAGCCTCTAACAAGTTTGAGGAGAGAATGAAGGGAACAAGGGGCACTTTTGTAACAAGATCAGGCATCAGGAGAGACAGAAAGACTCATATGAGAGTCCAGATACCATGAGGTATAGCTGATGTACACATTCAACAGGGAGGTGCAAAGAGGATAACACGCAGTGGCAGGACAGAAAACCATTTGCAGCATCATTCTGTACAGACAGAAGCAGGTCGTGACTACATTTGCCAAGGCCATGGCCAGCCAAGGTCAGATGCAGCAGCCAAGGCACAAGACAGCAAGATGAGACAAGAATTTTAAGCCTGCAGACTTAAATATCTATTAAAAGGGGACTCAGAGTTCAGTAAGGTTTAGACAGAGCCAAAGGTAAAGTGCATTCCAGAGTACAAAATGATGTTCAACCTATGCTATGTTCACCTGTGCTGTGAGGACAGGCTGCAAGAGTTGGGGCTTTTCAGCCTGGAGAAGAGAAGGCTTCCAGGAGACCTTATAGTGGCCTTTCAGTATCTGAAGGGGGCTACAGGAGGGCTGGGGAGGGACTGTTCACAAGGTCTTGTAATGACAGGATGAGGGGGAATGGGTTCAGATTGGCGGAGAGGAGATTTGAACGGGATGTTAGGAAGAAGTTCTTCACAGTGAGGGTGGTGAGACACTGGCACAGGTTGCCCAGGGAGGTTGTGGCTGCTTTCTCCCTGGATGAGGTCTTAAGCGACCTGATCTAGCGGGAGGTGTCCCTGCCTATGGCACAGGGGGGTTGGAACTGGATGATCTTTAAGGTCTCTTCCAACCTAAACCATTCTATGATTCAACAACAACCAGGTTGCTACAGTAACTAAGCAAGTATTAGCTGGCATATCTTAGAGGGAAGCAGGAGGAGATCAAGGCTTCATTTCAGCTGTATTGATATTGATGAGAAGAAGTCAAGAGAAAAACGTCAGGATTTTACAGCAGACAGGGGGAGGCATGGCGAGGACAGCCCAGGCAGAAAGCAATCTGACAGTGCTCACAGCATGAAGTCCTGAAGAGCAGCTGACAGCAGAAGGCTGCTCCCTGTGAGCTATAAACCTTCAACTTCAGCCCAAAGAAACAAAGAGAAGAATGAAAACTGGGCATATGTTTTTGGTCTGAATGATTTGCATTCAGCTTCCACCACGTGATAAGAGTAAAAAACCACATAGTGCATAGAGTTCCTCTGAGATTGCCACCATTAAAGTTTTACAATTAAAAAGAAAAAATATAGCAAAAAAAAAGGCAAGATTTTCCTCCACTAGAGCTGCCAATGCAGCTTTATTTCTGCCATTTGAAAGTTCTTATGCTGTTTTTTTTTTTTTCCCCCTGACATTGTTTGTTTTCCAAGTTTCTTCATTGAAGCTATTTATTCCTTCTCTTGGAGTGAAACTTCAAAAAACCAAACCCCAATTATTTTCTCATCTTCAAATGAGTTTCTCATTAGTGATACTGATTTTTCACTACGAGGTCCAGACAGTGACACACTGGAATGCAAATCCCAGCTGCACCAAATACCACGTTTCTATCCCAAACCTTGACCCTTTCTGTCGGCCAAATGCTGCTTCCAGAGATGAAAAGCTCATCAAGCAAATGACTTCTGCAAGCCTTCTTGGTTGAAAAGCCTCTCCACTACAGAGTAGGTTCACACTTCTGAGACAAAAAGAAAGGCCTGCTTCAGACACAAGCCTGCTCTTGGCAAGGGAGACACACCAAAGACCCCACCAGGGACCCTGCTATTGCTATTGATTGTGTGAGGAAGGTTGGCAGCAGTAGACAGCTCCAAGACAAACAGCAGGATCAATGAATAGGCTGCTATTATTCTGCTGATGCCATAGGAAGTCCCTGCCCAGCAAATCTGTGCCTGCCCATTCACACATCCAAATGCAACTTCAGGTAAATGCAACTGTCCTGAAGTGTGGTGGTTTAGCAGTTACCTGCTCTCCTCCCCTCCCCTTTTGAAATAAACCCCGGCTAGGACTCAGAACAATGGAAGTTGATAAATGAAGCTTTACATTTACAGCTTTGCACAATATACAAGCAGATATTTACAAGGTATAACAGATATTTATGAATATATACAGTGAAAAGGTAATACAGAAACACCATAGCCCTCCCAGAGACCAAAATCCCCAAGAGGGGTAACCAACCACCCCCTACCACCTTTCCCCAATCTTATCTCACCACCTGTTGAGGCTGCAGATAAGCGGAGGTAGATCAGCCCGGGGGATTAGTAATAGGAAAGAAGTTAGTAGACTTATTAAGAATCAGCTACAAAAGACAGAGACAAAGGAACCATGCAAGGAGCAGCCACAGCCCAGAGGGGCCTGAAACCATCTGTACTATCTATGTTTGGGTTACACTTTTTTAAAACAATTTTTTGCTTTCCCAGTAAAGCTGTGGGTGCAGTGCCATCCTGTGTTGTCCTCTCTCAGCCAATAGTCGAATTTCTCACTCAAATTCTCCAATTAGTTCAAACCAGCACATGAAGCTACTGCATCAAAGAATCAGCAGGGCAAGCTTATTGCCACGGGACAGACCACTCAGTCTACTCACCCTCCATACTAGGGCCACAAACACAAGACTCAGGAAGCATCAGAGTAACAGGCAATAGGTTTGCTCCATTTCACTTCCAGCCCTGAAACAGCTTTGGAAAAATTATTCCGTGCTGTCGCAGTTGCTGCTGTTGGAAAACAAATGCTGAAATTCAAGGATTCAATTACCTTTATTTCACACAATTTATTTTGCAAGTGGAATTATAATGTAATGCAATTAAAGGCTCCCACAGCCTTGTCTCTGGTGACAGCTATCTTCCCAGCCAGCACCCTACACTGAAAGTGCATCGCTCTCAGCACCATTATCCTGAACTTTGGAGCTCTACGTTGCAGAGTTCTGTGGAGTACTGGCAGAATAAAACACGGCAATGATTCACAGACTGCAAGGTCTTAAATAGCAAGACGTTAAGGTCAAGAAATTAAAAGCCAGCAATTGGTCTCAATGCCAAAGAGGACCAAACGTGTCCATGGCTGATTCACATCGCTTTGAAGGCAATGCACCCCCTGATAAATGACGTCTGTTTTCCAGGTGGGAAAGGTGCTGTGTTAATTCAACTATGTAGAGACAAACATTGGCTTGACATAAAGATATATAGAGATGATTGCAGCTTCTGAGTCCTTATTGCTACTGTCAGGTAGCGATGAAAAGTCATTTTCAAGACCAACCTTGTCTGTTAGTCTTGTCTAGTGACCATTGTGTACAATGTGCTTCCTGCTGCCCTGCTCCTGTCATTACCCCTTCTTCATGAGACTGAACTGCAATCAATCAACGTGTTTTATCTCCAGATCTTTAGCTTCCTCCCACTTAATGTGTAACATAGGCCTAAGGTGCCTAAGTGAAGTGCCTAAGTAGTGGAACTAGGTTTATTTTTCGACTCACAAGTACTAAATTCCTCTAAACCATGCATTATAAAAGCAAATATTCACAGATGTGAAATCTTGGGGCTTGTGAAGTGAATGCCAATGCCACAAGACCTTGCAAACTCCAGGCAGTGTCACGGCTGCAGCCATGCCTGCCACTGGCTGCTGATTTTGGCAACTCCGGCAGCCACTGTATCACTTCTGATCTTCAAATGCTGCCACAGGCTAACAGCCCCAGGACATCTTATCTTTACCATATGCCACTCTGCAACTATCTGAAAATAGTTATCCCTACAGGCATATCTTAACCACACAGAAAAACGGGAAAGGATGTTTGGAGTCCTGTTTTCATGAATAAAGGAGGTGAGAATCCCACTAAAAACAACAACAGTTTGAAAAACAACACTGCCAACGTCTTTAAAGCTGCACACCTCAAACACTACAATGAACCTCCCTGAGCAGTCACCAGAAATGAGGCTCTCAATCTGGGATATGATGGGGAAAGGGTGTACAAAGCCCTGTAGTGAATGTGTATGTGCTGAGTGAACTGTCAGGTTATTGTGCTGGCTTGAGGACAATTAGAATATTTTAATAAGAGAAATTAGATTATAGGTCAATAAAGGAAAACATAGTGATGCCTCCTTCACTCATAGGTGAGTGTAAGGTCCTGCACCTGGGTGAGCACAATCCCAAAGACAGGCTGGGTGGCAAATGGCTGACAGCAGCCCTGAGAAAAAGGACCTCGGGGTCAGGGTTGACGAAAAAGCTCAACATGAGCCAACAGTGTTCATATATGGCCCAGACAGCAACTGTGAGCTGGGCTGCAGCAAGAGAAGCATTGACAGCAGGGCAAGGGAGGGGATTCTCCCCCTTTACTTGGCTCTCATCAGACCCCACCTGGAGTACTGTGTGCAGTTCTGGAGCCTCCAACATAAGAAGGACATGGAACTGTTGGAGCCAGTCCAGAGGAGGGCCACAAAGATGCTCAGAGGGCTGCAGCAGCTCTGCCGTGAGGACAGGCTGAGAGAGTTGGGGCTCTGCAGCCTGGAGAAGAGAAGGCTTTGAGGAGACCTTAGAGTAGCTTTCCAGTATCTGAAGAGGGCTACAGGAGGGCTGGGGAGGGACTATTGACAAGGTCTTGTAATGACAGGACGAGGGGGAATGGGTTTAAACTGGCAGAGGGGAGACTTAAACGGGATGTTAGGAGGGAAGTTCTTTCCAGTGAGGATGGTGAGACACTGCAACAGATTGCCCAGAGAGGTTGTGGCTGCTCCCTCCCTGGAGGTTTTCAAGGCCAGGCTGGATGAGGCCTTGGGTGACCTGTTCTAGTAGGAGGTGTGCCTGCCTACGGCACAGGGTGTGTTGGAACTGGATTTGAGGTCCTTTCCAACATAAACCATTCTATGATACTGAGATGTACAAAACTAAGAACTGAAACACATAAGGCAGAGCTGCTTGGGTCGCTCTGGCTGCTGATCTCTCTCTCTGGCTTCCAGCTGGATTTGTGTAACCCAACTAACTAACCAATTCCTGCTTCTAACCACCCCTGGCTGATCTTCCTTGCTTACCTGGCACATAAGACAGATACTGGGATAAGACTGGGTGGTGGGGGGAGGGTGGTAGGGTGGCTGGGAACCCCTCTTGGGTACTCTGATCTCTGTGAGGGCTGTGGTGTTTCTCTGTCACCTTTTCACTGCAAATATCTGTAATACATTGTAAATATCTGCTTGTGTATTGTGTAAATATAAAGCTTCATTAATTAACTTTCAGCTGTCTGAGTCTAGCCTGGGTTTTTTCAAAAGCTGGGGGAGGCATGGAACTTCCTGAACTAACACAGGTATGCCCACCAGCACAGCATGGAAAGGCAGCTGCTCCATCTGCTCGAGATCTCTTCCTGCCATCAAGTTTCCACTTCAGTTGAAATGTCAGAAATCAGTGTCTAGGGAGAAAGAAAAGCAGAATGCACACCAAAGATGAAAGGCATCCAGGCATAAGCACATCGAGATGCCACTGTAGAGTTA
>VWZI01003032.1:2794-54596 GCA_013396835.1 Psilopogon haemacephalus | reverse complement strand
CTGGGGGCTCCAGAATTGCACACAGTATTCTAGGTGGGGTCTGACAAGAGCAGAGTAAAGGGGGAGAATCCCCTCCCTTGCCCTGCTGGCAATGCCTCTCTTAATGCAGCCCAGCACACAGTTGCTGTCTGGGCTGTGTGTGCACACTGCAGGCTCATGTTGAGCTTCTCATCCACCCAGACCCCCAGGTCCTTTTCCTCAGAGCTGCTCTCCAGCCACTCACCACCCAGCCTGGAGTTGTGCTTTGTATTTGAAGGCTACTCTAAGGTCTACTGGAAGCTTTCTCTTCTCCAGGCTGCACAGCCCCAACTCTCTCAGCCTGTCCTCATAGCAGAGCTGCTGCAGCCCTCTGATCATCTTCGTGGCCCTCCTCTGGACTGTCTCCAACAGTTTCATGTCCTTCTTGTGCTGGGAGCTGCAGAACTGCACACATCCTTTCAAAGTGTGCTGGCTGCTTTACCTCAGTCTGTTGGATTTACATCCAGAGATGCTGGCCAAGACATGTTAGGAAGAAAGAAAGATCCCTCAGAGGTTTCCTCCCACACACCTGGGGTTCTCCTCCCCACTCAGAACCTGGCAGCATCGCAAACCGTGACAAGGAAAAGATGGTGGAAAAGTAGCTTAGCATCAGTGCAACTGTTCTGTATCCTTTACTCTTAATCTGAATGAGAATTTGCAGCAAGCAAGACCCTTCTGAAGGGTTCAAGGCCAGGTTGGATGAGGCCTTGAGCGACCTGTTCCAGTGGGAGGTGTCCCTGCCTATGGCACAGTGGCATTGGAACTGGATGAGCTTTGAGCTCCCTTTCAACCTAAACCATTCTATGATTCTATGTATGTTCCACACTAGATGTGTTGCTTTACCTGTCCATTTAACCTGTTTACTATTCTTTGACAGAACCCTACATAATCTAATTTATTCTCCTGGGTGTATCTCACGATGCAGACAAGAGGGGCAATGAATATTTGTTCACATACCAACATCTCCCTGTCTTAACTGATTTTATACCATATTTCCTGCACTGCCTTTGTCATCTCACCTAGACCCTTGCCATCATGATTCTTATGACTTTTTTTTTTTGATGGCAGACCTGAGGGAAAAAGTACTCTCATATTCACATGTTCATAATCCACCTTCACAGAGCCATAAATACATTTGTAGGGAGTCACATTGTCACAAAAGCCCACTTCCCACACCTGTCTGTGACCCACTAGTTCTATTTTTTCTATTACTGCTTCCATGAATCTGCAAGCATCCAAGTTGGACCTACTGATCTTTAGTTCCTGTCACCATTACAGGAAGTCTCTATAAACACAGATGTCACATTTTCTGCCTTCCATTCCTCCTCTACTGCTGTTAATGCAAGCAGTAGCCCACTCCAGAGTAAATAACCAAGCGGTTCTGCAAAGGAGTTCTTTGAGGAGACTGAAGAGAATTCTTTAGAGGAGCCTTTAAAAGTTCAAAAAGAGGACCTAAAGCTTCAGAGACTTTGTGCTGGTTTGAACTAATTGGAGAATTTGAGTGAGAAATTAGACTATTGGCTGAGAGAGGAAAACACAGGATGTCAATTCACCCAGAGCTTTACTAAGAAAGAAAAAAAAAAAAGTTGTTTTAAAAGTTATAACCAAAATATAGATAAGGCAGATGGTTTCAGACCTCGCTGGGCTGCAGCTGCTTCTCTTGCATGGTTCCTTTGTCTCTCTGCCTTGGTAGCTAGTTTTCAGTAATTCTACTCACTTCTTCCCTACTACTAATCCCCCTGGCTGATCTACCTCTGCTTATCTGCAGCATCAACAGGTGGTGAGATGAGATTGGGGAAGGGGGAAGAGGTGGTAGGGGTGGTTGGTTACCCCTCTTGGGGATTTTGGTCTCTGGGAGGGCTGTGGTGTTTCTGTATTACCTTTTCATTGTATATATCTGATATACATTGTAAATATTTGCTTGTATGTTGTGCATTGCTGTAAATATAAAGCTTCATTTATCAACTTCCATTGTTCTGAGTCCTAGCCGGGGTTTATATCAAAAGGTGGGGGGGCAGGGAACTGCTAAACCACTACAGACTTCTAAGGCTTGCCCTTAAAGAAAAGCCTGGCTTTTAAAAGCCAACTCAACTGGCTTGCTATAGGCTTTGCATATTTATTACTGTTCCTTTTGTCAAGATTTTTCGCTTGTGGAACTCCTTTGGTTGATATTTACCAAGTGCCCCTGCAGATCATTATTATGACACCCTGGATTAGCAATACAGATCATATCAAAATGAAAGTGGCATTGGCACATTCTACCAGTAACACTCTGGCAGCAGTTGTTGAAAACACCTCTGCTCTCATTGCTGTGCTCTTTGGAGGTAGAGAAAGGTTTATCAATGGCTGAGCTTTTAATAACTGGCTTGGATCTAACACAGCCAAGAGTAGATTTGTATTAGACGGTAAGAACAAGCACCTTACTACGAGGGTAGTGGAACACTGGAACAGGTTACCCAGGGAGGTGGTTGAGGTCCCATCCCTGGAGATATTCAAGGTGAGGCTCGACAGGGCTCTGAGCAGCCTGATCTAGCAGAGAATACCTCTGCTGACTGCAGAGGGGTTAGACTTGATGACTTTTGGAGTTCCTTTCCAACCCAAACCATTCTATGACACTACACACTCTGTAATGCTGATGAAACTAAGCTGATAAGCAACTTTTCCACAGTTGTTTGCATTTCAGGTACTGCTTGGTCATAATATGTGTAAGCACTATGATCTGAATAGCTGACATGTTACTTTAAAATATTTCTGATCTCCATCTGCTCTTACTGGTATCCTGACTGTTTTGAGACCAAGGCTGTCACCTCCATCATGAGCTAGAGTCCTTATGGACCTTTATCATTCTTTGTCTGTGTTATTATACTCACAGCCAAGGTGCCAGGGGTGTTCTTCCCCCAGGTGCTTTGGTTCGAAAAACCTTAAGTCTTCAGGACCTTAGCCTTTTGGAGTTACTGTTTACCAGGAGCCTCCATAAAGTACAAGTTTTTGAGTGAGGTGAAAGCATAAAGTTCATTAAGTTACTACATAAGTGTAGCCTCCATCAGAAATTTACCTTGCATTCATACTTTAAAGACAAAATCTTTATCCACACATTCATGCTTAAGCTCTCTAGAAAGCAGAATTACTCAGAAAGATTTCTCTTCCACAGAATTATTTTCCATCAAGTCTCTCAAATACACTGAAATCAAGCATCATCCCCAGCTGTGGCAAAATAGAGATGTTCAAGATCCTGATACCAGAAGCACTCATGTGGTCTGATTTTCCAAAATCATTTCCAACACAACAGGATTCCTTCATTTTTTGCTGACCATCTACAGATGTAAGCAGATTTCACCGAGAAATTAATTGCTAATGGTTTTCCCTCAAAAAAGCAAACAATGTAGGTACATCCATGCATAAAGAAAAACATTCCTGATTGAAAATCCCATCCTCTCCTTGAGTTGAGCTCCTTACATGGGAAACTGACTGCCAGTGTGAGATGCTGTACAAAATCACAGAATGTCAGAGCCTGGAAGGGACCTCAAAAGCTCATCCAGTCCAACCCCCCTGCTAGAGCAGCATCACCTAGACCAGGCCACACAGGAAGGCATCCAGGCAGATCTTGAATATCTCCAGAGAGGGAGACTCCACAACCCCCCTGGACAGCCTCTTCCAGTCTTCTGTCACCCTCACAGGGAAAAAAAAATCCTCCTCATGTTTCCATGGAACTTCCTAAGCCAGAATTTCCAACCACTGCCCCTTGTCCTGTCATTGGGCATCACCCAACAGAGCCTGACTCCATCCTCCTGGCTCTCACACTTTACATTATTGATAAACAGAAGTGAGGTCACCTCTCAGTCTCCTCCTCTCCAAGCAGCAGAGCCCCAGCTCCCTCAGGCTCTCCTCGTAAGAGAGATGTTTCACTCCCTTCATGATTTTTGTGGCTCCGCACTGGACCTTCTCAAGCAGTTCTATGTCCTTCTTGAACTGGACACCTACAGAAGGGAGTCTGCAGCACATAAGGAGCGGGAACATCAACACCAAACGCATCTGCTTACCTTTGCCTTCCGAAAATGGTAGACTACCAGCATGCTTATGAAGTCCAGCAGCATACAGAGTGTTTGGAAGGAGATGATAGCCAGCCGCAAGTATTTGTCCTCCTGTGCATAGCAGGGGGTGTCATCGGTACAGTAAGCACATCCTTCCCTGCAGGGCAGGCAGCTGTAGACTTCCTCTGACACTTCCCCACCTGTGAAGCGATTTTCTGCATCCTTTCCTGAAAGTACCAGAAGGGGGAGAGGTAGACAGCTTCAGTTGGACAGGACAGGCACTTTCACACATTCACAGAATGGTTTGGGATGGATGGGACCTTGAAGATCATCTAGTTCCAACTGCCCTGCCATAAGGCAGAGACATCTTCCAGTAGACAAAGTTGCTCAAGGCTCCTCTTAAACACCCCCAGGGAGGGGGCATCCACCACCTCCCTGAGCAACCTGTTCAGTGTCTCACAACCCTCACTGGGAAGAACTTCTTCCTCATATTTACTCTAAATCTCCCCTCTTCCAGCTTCAATCCAACCGCCTTCATCCTGTCAGTACAAGTCCTTGCTGAAAGTTGCTACTATAAGGTCCCCCTGGAATCTTATGTTGAACAGCCCCAACTCTCCCAGCATGTCCCCATAGGGGAGGTTCTCCAGCCCTCTGTCTGTGACCTCCTCCAGACCTGCTGCAGAAGTCTGATGTTCTTCTTAGGCTGGAGGCACCAGACCTGAATGCAATACTCCATGTGGGGTTTAATGAGAGCAGAGAAGAGGGAGGGATAATCACCTCCCTCATCCGGCTCATCCCTACAAGAGCAAAACAGTCTTCTGCTGGCTCCTTTGCCTTTCCAGTTGGCCTCTCTCATGAAGTCACAGAATGGTTTGCCAGGGCTGCTTCTTTCATTTCACCCTTTTCTGCCCCTTTCAGAAGATGCAGACCCATTTAGACAAATTTATTACATACCAAATGCTTTCCCACTGCACTTAAAGTTGGCTAAAACTTGGTGGGAAGTAAGGAAGGTTCTGAACAGGGGAAAAAACTACATGAAGATTTGGAAAGAGGGAAAGGATTTGATATGGGCACACGAAGAGCACACCCATGAACCACTTAATGTTGACAGTACAAGCTCTGCTCCCATTTCAGATTGTTCCTCAATTTCATAAAGATGCTATCTAGTGAATTAATTAGCCTCAAATTAGATCAAGCCTTTCTTAATTACCATTTGTTCAGCATGTAGTTGCATGACTGCACTGGGCTGTTCCCAGAGCCCAAGCAGCAGACTTACACAAAGCAGAGTTTTTCATCATTCACACTGGGAAATCTGGAAAAAAACTATTTCCAAGTTAGTATTTTGTCTGCACAGATCAATGGTTCCTGAGCTGACATTTCATCCATCAAAGTGAATCCACTGACAGAGCACACAAGAGGATTCCTACTTTTTCTGATTCATGAACACTTCCCTGTAAATCCCTGGGAGATTGCTTACCCTACAGGCAATTAAGGGCCACTGCTATGAGGCTACAAGAGCTGGGGCTTTTCAGCCTGGAGAAGAGAAGGCTTCCAGGAGACCTTGGAGTAGCCTTCAAATATCTGAAGGGGGCCTACAGGAGAGCTGGGGAGGGACTATCCACAAGGTCTTGTAATGACAGGATGAGAGGTAATGGGTTTAAACTGGCAGAGGAGAGATGTAAACAGGATGTTAGGTGGAAGTTCTTTGCAGTGAGGGTGGTGAGACACTGGCACAGGTTGCCCTGGGAGGTTGTGTCTGCTCCCTCCCTGGATGTGTTCAAGGCCAGGCTGGATGAGGCCTTGAGCAACCTGTTCTAGTGGGAAGGGTTCCTGCCTATGGCAGGGGGTTGGAACTGGCTGAGCTTTGAGGTCACTTCCAACCTAAACCATTCTGTGATTCTATGAATAAAAAGGTGAAAGAAAATAGTGGGGGAAAAAAAAAAAAAAAGAGTAAATTTGCTGGAAATGTCTACTACAAGCAAGATAGGCTTAGGATACAAACTAGGAAAAGCTTTGAGGGTGCTGGAACCCTGGAGCAGGCTACCCACAGAGGTTGTGGAGTTTCCTTCTCTTAAGATTTTCAAAACCCGCTTGGATGTTTCTGTGTTTAGTCTAAACAAAAAGAGGCTGAGGGAGACTTCTTGCTCTCTGCAAGGAGCTATAGAGAAGTGGGGGTTGGTCTGTTCAACCTAGAAATAAGTGTTAGGGACAAGAGGAAACAACCTCAAGTTGTGCCAAGGGAAGTTCAAGTTGGATATTAGGAAGAATTTCTTCACTGAAAGGGGTTCTCAGTTTGCCCAGGGAGTTGGTGAAGTCCCCATCCCTAGATCTATACATGATCTCCAGAGGTCCCTTCTAGCCTCTCTTATTCCGTGAGCACCTATAAACAAGAGAATGTGGCTAAAGCCAAGTCAATGGTGTGTTCAAATGTGTGACCACAGATCACTTTCCACCAGACTGGAGAACTGCCCCAGGATCTTTGACTGTAATTCTCCTCTGTCAGTGAACACAGGGAATCATACCTTGCCTACTCTTAACTCAAGGCAGACTATTCTACCTCTGTTGCACATGCATAGGGGTTTATGAAACTCTCTGCAGGCTTTTTGCTTGGAGCATTTGAAGCAGGGGCTAATTACCCCTAATACCAGGCTAATTGCTTCTTGTTTTCTCAAACCTCTGCACATCAGCACTCTGCTGACAAGCAAAGCCTGGGAAAGGGGCATAGAGGATGTGCAACTCAGTCTGTTCCAGCAGCCCTGTGCTACTCATCCTCAGTGTGGGATGCTTTGCTCCCACATCCTGCAGTGAGCAGAGAACAGGCAGGTATTTGTCGTGAAGATTGGAGATTTCTCTTTGGAGCTTTCTTCTAAACAAAGATGTTGGAAACCTGAGTAGAGCAGAGCAGAGCAGTTCTGACTCATGGTGGTAGTCAGATTTCCTTAGATATAAGCAGACAGCAAGAAGAGAGGTCATGGCTTTTTGACCTGGACTGTGGGAGGCAGGGATGGAAATGTTAGAAAATGACTGCACTTGGGCATCCCAAGAAGATGAAGAGCTTCTAAGGAACACTAATCCTGAAGCTATCCCAGGACTGGAACTTCTCCACACTTCAAGAGAGAAGAGGAACTGTGTGAGAGGGTACATCAAAGGGCCACAAAGATAACTGGGGGACTAGAACATCTCTCTTATGAAGAAAGGCTGAGAGACTTGTGGCTTTTTAGCCTAGAAATGAGAAGACAGAGAGGATCTCATCAATGCTGATCAATACTTCAAGGGTGGGTGTCAGGAAGATGGGAGCAGGTTTTTTTCAACGGTGCCCTGTGACAAGACAAGAGATAACAGGCACAAATTTGAACATAAGAAGTTCCATCTAAACACAAGGAATTTCTTTAATTTAAGAGTGATGAAGCACTGGAACAGGCTGCTCAGAGAGGTGGTGAAGTCTCCATCTCTGGAGCCATTCAAAACCTGCCTGGATGCAGTCCTGTGCAACCTGCTCTGAGTGAACCTGTGTTAGCAGCAGGGTTGGACTAGATGATCTCCAGAGGTTCCTTCCAACCCCCACCCTTCTGTGATTTTCTTAAGTGTGTCATGCATGGGAGCTTCTTCATGTGTATGCCATCACATACCACATGGACAACATCCAACAAGCAGCTGCATGTTGCAGTAACTATCCCAAAGATGTGACTTCATAGCACAACAGTAAACCTCTGCTTGGATGTGTCTGCTGTCACACTGCTGTCTGCAAAGAATGATCACTGGCATGTGTCTCGTGTACTGCCAGCTATGACTGATTATCTGGAGAGCATCTTTTGACTTTGAAACGATTCTTCACGAAGAAGAAAGATCTGAGCATGAGACTTTCCACCTCTGTGTAACAGAAGCTGAGCAGACTCTCTGCAATGCATGGATGATGCACTGCTAGAGATGAACTTTTAAGTTGAACAAAGCACCTCTGTTCTACTAAGGACCTTCCACTGTGCACCTGACTACCTCACGAGGCAGACAACTGAAGTGCTTTGAAGAATGGTGTTAAAATATCAGCAGTTAGCCTGTTCTGTCTGCACTAATGCTGCTACCTAAAAATGAGCCATTAGCAGAGTGCATAATCAGGTACTCAAGCACTTACAGGTTAGTGCAACTTGCATACATGAAAATTATTTTTTTTTTCCTCAAACCAATTTCTGTCCTCAAAAGAGACACTGAAAATGTGGCAGTGGCTCTGTGCCCCAGGGTCCCCATTAACCACTGCACAAAAACTAGACAGGTTTTACATATTTTGGCACTGAAGGATAAACCTTGGCAGGGTAGCACTTTCCCACCTGGTTTCCTATTCAGTAACAGCACAGTCTAAATTTCAGCTATGCTCCTTTCCCACACGCTTTGGGAACCTGCAACAGGTGTGACCTCCCTGGGAGCAGCAACACTCTGTTGCTTTCAGTCAGAAAAGCAGCTGATTTGCAGCATCCTTCCTGTGGATGACACTGCCCAGGCCACATTGCATCTCGGTGCTCAGGGCCTCAGCTGAGCTTGCAGAGGTGGCAGGTCAGGAACAAGACTTCCCACCACAAAACCATGCAGTGTCATAGAATCATAGAATGGCTTAGGTTGGAAGCAACCTCAAAGATCATCCTGTTCCAACCCCCCTGTGCCATAGGCAGGGACACCTCCCACTAGAACAGGACACTCAAGACCTCATCCAGCCTGGCCTTGAACACCTCCAGGGAGGGAGCAGCCACAACCTCTCTGGGCAACCTGTGCCAGTGCCTCACCACCCTCACTGGAAAGAACTTCCTCCTAACATCCAGTTTCAATCTCCCCTCTGCCAGTTTAAACCCATTATCCCTCATCCTGTCATTACAAGACCTTGTGAACAGTTGCTCCCCACTCCTCCTGTAGGCCCCTTCAGCTATTGGAAGGTCTCCTTGAAGCCTTCTCTTCTTCAGGCTGAAAAGCCCCAACTCTTGTAGCCTGTCCTCATAGCAGTGATGCTCCATATGGACCCACTTAGAAGTCTGACAGTCTAGGAACAATCTGCAACTGTAGTGAAATTATTTTGCTGTGGTGCAGAACCCTACTATCATCCAGTAGCTTAGCTCAGATTCAACACACTCGAGCTAAGATTTCAATTCACACAAGCACGAAAGAGGTCTTCACCTGCTAACTTCCATCTCATCGCGAAACCTGCAAATCTTTCCTGCCTCTTTATTTTCTTCCACTAAGAATACTTCCTGAACAATCAACAATTCTGCTCAGTTTCAAACCACCAAGACTTCACCAACCTATCCCCACAAGGAGATCCTCAGGTCAGAGAGTTTTCACACAGAATTTGTGTCTAGAACTCCTGTATCAGAGTTATTTTGAATCTCCAAATACCCATTGCTATTCCCTGGGCATCTCTGACTGCTCCTGCAGCAGACAGCTGACAGGATGAACCTCTGGCTAAAGGATGATGTGAAGAAGCTGGGGAAGGTATTCACCCAAAGCAGGAGGCAGAGAAGGATGCTTGTTGCACTTTCAAGCAACAGCTTTATGCTGAAGGATGAGCTCTGCTAGGGTAACTACAACAATTTTGGCCCAAAATCTGTGCAGAGGTTTTAGTTTGTATGATGGAAGCAACAGTATCAGCTTTGGGCATGCAGGTGATGTGTTTGCCTTGCTGGGAATCAACTTGAGTTCTGCTTCCCTTGCTGTGGGCAACTCAGCCTAAGTACTGTGTGACAGAGAGTAGGTCTTTTGAGGAGAGGCTGAGAGTTGGCCTTGTTTAGCCTGGACAAAAAGAGGCTGAGGGAGACCTTCTTGCTCTCTACAACTCCCTGAAAGGAGACTACAGAGAGGTGGGAGTTGGTCTGTTCAACCTAGGAATAAGTGATAGGGACAAGAGGAGATGACCTCAAGTTATGCCAAGGGAAGTTCAAGTTGGATATTAGGAAGAATTTCTTCACTGAAAGGGGTTCTCGGGCACTGGATCGGTTTGCCCAGGGAACTGGTGGAGTCTCCATCCCTAGAGGTACTCAGGAGTTGTGTAGACATGGTGCTTGGGGATATGGTGTAAAAGGTTTAACCTACCTGGAGTCTTACTCTGACTCTTCCCTGGGGGTGGTCTGACCTGCCCCCAGGTGTCATGTTTAGTCCCCTCCCTCTTCCTGCCAAGGACTGCTATAAAAGGGGGGGAACATCTTGTCTGCTCTCTCTCTCTGGTCCTGCCTGCCTGACCAACTCCTCTCTGTTCTGCTGCTGGATCACCACATGCTCTCCAGCCAACACATGGGAATAACAACCATTTTCTTTGGAACTCTTAACTAACTGCATTTCATCATCAAAATCCTGCATCCTGTTTCCTCCACCATCAAATCATCCATCCCAGCAGTTGGACTCAACTCCCATTTCACAAGTTGCATTCTGATATTGTGTATTTTGCTCCCTTTTCCCCCTTTACCCTCTAATACCTCTCATTTCTCTTACCCTGTATTTTTTGTTCCCTTTTTCCCATTTTCTGTAACTCCCCCTTACCTCCTATTTATTGCTAAAGTTTGTATCTTTTTACTTCCAAATCTAACTGAGTGTTTATTGAGCTTTTTCATTTAAGCTCAGGGTTAGCCTAAACCCAATACATATGGTTCAGTCGAGGACTTGTCAGTGTCAGCCTAATGAGCAGAGCAGATGATCTCAAAGGTCCTTTCCAGTTTATGCAATCCTTTGCTGTGTCTCCTGGGCAAGAGTAGGCTATGCATCATCCATAGCACACAGCCAACCAGACTCTCAGGCCTGAGCCATTCCCCACCAGCAGCTATGGGAGTTTGGATGCTCCTTTGGATCAGACTCAAGGAAAGCCTGCACCAAGCCAGAGGTGAGGGCATTCCAGTTTGCCCTGACCAAAGAGAAAATTGTGAGGTTAATTTCCTCAATCCTCATGCTTGGGCACAGGCACCAGAAAACTGTTTCCCCACAGCAAGACTTCTTTTCATGCTATTAAAATGTATTTACGAATCACATCTTCTTCGAGGGGGGATGTTTTACAGCAGCCTCCAGGGTATGGTGAATGACAAACCAAAGGGCTAGAACTCCTTAAGTGATTATATAACCCCAGAGCTGAACACCACTGGGAGTCTGCTGTCTAACCCTGACAAGGATAAAAAGGAGCCCTGCATTATTCATGCTAGCTCTGTTTTCTTTTTTTTTTTTTTTTTCCTTCTTCTTCCTTTTTTCTTCAAACTCAAGCAAAGCCACTTACTCTGAAAGCTGTTCACCGAGAAGATGTTGGGATGATAGAATCCAGCCTTGCAAATACATTTGTAGGCTCCGAGCACAAATCCGAGGCCTTTAATTGGCATGCACTGTGAGGAAGGGAAAACAAAAATAACCAATAAAGCAGAAACATCGTGCAGAGGATCATACAACAGCATGCTCAGATGCACGTTCACAAGCATAAAAACACTGCAAGACGCTGTCAGCAGACTTTTAAGGAAAAAAAAAAACCCAAACCCAAACAGTCTGACAGCATTTGTCTCCTTTGCTTTTCTTGTTATATAAATCCCCTCTTTTTTTTTTTTTTTTTTTTTTTTTGAGGTGTTCTTCTTCCTGATGTTCACCAACAACAAAGAGCAAAAGCAGCTGCGTTCAAGCCTGTCCTGCTGCTAAACCAAGCGAGTGCCAAATTTGCCTCTTGCACGTTGGCTCTAGGTAGGGCACCAGACAGCTGTGATTTCCCCCTGGTGAGCTCCCAGAGCTTCTACCCAGCACAGCAGGTGGGGTTCAGCTGGCTGCAGCTCGTGTGCTATGTGAGAAATAAAGTGGCAGCCAAGCCACCAACCCTCTGCAAGCAGCACCTGCTGGTACACCCACCACAGTGGGAGTCATACCGGAGGGGACATTGGCCCAGTCAAAAGAAAGTCAGCAAAAAGTTAGAGGGAATACCTGCAGACCCCTAGCCCACCTAGGTCAAAGAAAAGAAGCCTACAGCACCAGCAGCCCTGTTATTCTAATCTCTCTTGTCCCTTTTCAAGGAAGCAATAGGTATCCTGGGCTGAGCCTGAAGATGCATGGCCAACAGATTAAGGGAGATCATCCTGCCCCTCTACATGCTGGAGTGTGTCCAGAGAAGGGCCAGGAGGATGCTCAGAGGGCTGCAGCACCTCTGCTCTGAGCACAGACTGAAAGAGTTGGGGCTGTGCAGGCTGGAGAAGAGGAGGCTCCCAGGTGACCTTCTTGTGGCCTTCCAGGATCTGAAGGGAGCCTACAAAAGAGCTGGAGAGGAACTTTTTAGGCTATCAGGGAGTGACAGGACTAGGGGGAATGGAACAAAGCTGGAGGTGGGGAGATTCAGATTGGATGTGAGGAGGAAGTTGTTCAACATGAGAGTGGTGAGAGCCTGGAATGGGTTGCCCAGGGGGTGGTTGGGGCCACATTCCTGGAGGTGTTTGCAGCCAGGCTGGCAGAGGCTGGGGACAGCCTGATCTAGGGTAGGGTGTGCCTGGGCATGGCAGGATGGGTAGAATTAGATGATCCTTGTGCTCCCTTCCAACTCTGACTGATTCTATGACTCTAAGCTTTTCCTGGCTGGCTGTGAGTGAAGCCACACAATACACAGCAGGCACAGGCAGGTGACCTTTGCTGTTGCCCTGACAAGTGACATCCAGTGAAAGGCTGAGGGGTTTGGGGCTTTTAGCCTTGAGAAGACTGAAGGTGACTCTCATAACTGCTTATTAATACATAAAGGGTGGGTGGAGGGAGGATGGGGCCAGTCTGCTTTCAGTGGTGCCCAGAGACAGGACAGTAGGTAAAGGGCACAAGCTTGAATATAAGAAGTTCCACCTAAATGTGAGGTACAGAAAAGGATTACAAAGATAAGGGGACTGGAACCTCTCTGTGATAGGGAACGACTAAGAGAATTGGGGCTGTTTAGTCTGGCAAAGAGAATACTGAGGGGGGATCTCAGGGATGCTTATTAATACTCCAGGGGTGGGAGCCAGGAGGATGGCACCAGGTTTTTTTCAGTGTTGCCCAAGGACAGGACAAGGGGTAACAGGCACAAACTGGAAAATTGGAAGTTTCACCTACACGTGAAGAGGAACTTCTTTAATTTAGGGGTAATGAAGCACTGGAGCAGGATGCCCAGAAAGGTGGTGGAGTCTCAATCTCCAGAGTCATTCAAAACCTGCCTGGATGCCATCCTGTGCAATCTGCTCTGGGTGAATTAGCTCTGGTAAGGGGGTGGACTAGATCATCTCCAGAGGTGCCTTCTAACCCCTACCATTCTGTGACCCCAGAGCCTGAGCCCAGCAAAGCTGTACTAGTGCAGCCAGAACAGCCCACAGCATCAGTCATGGGCTCCAGGCAGCCAGGGGCACAGAGACTGAGCAACTCACAACAGACTCTGTAGACACAACCAGTTGTGCTGCTAAGTTACTTAAGATTTGATCCACATAGAACTTGGAGCGTCGAAAAAAAGCCAACCTGTGAAAAATATCCACCTCCACTTAAGCAAAAATGGAAACACAAAACTGACCTGGTTTCAGATTTCATTTTAAATGTGAAAGCAAAGCTGAGGGAATAGCTTTGGGGTGCACAACACAAGAAGACTGTGGACCTGATGGAAAGGGTCCAAAGGAGGGCCACAAAAATGGACAGGGAGCTGGAGCACCTTCCTATAAAGACAGGCTGAGAGAGTTGGGTCTGTCCAGCCCGGAGAAGAGAAGGATCCAGGGAGAACTTAGAGCAGCCTTCCAGTACCTGAAGGGGATTACAGGAGAGCTGGGGGGGGACACGACACACACACGACTGTTTAGAAGGACTTGCAAGAGACAGGATGAGGGGCAGTGCCTTTAAACTACAGCAGGGTAGATTTGGACTGGACACTAGGAAGAAGTTCTTTACTCTAAGGGTGGTGAAACACTGGAACAGGTTGCCCATGGAGGTAGTGGAGCCCTCATCCCTGGAGACATTCAAGGTCAGGCTTGATACAGCTCTGAGCAACCTGATCTAGCTGGGGATGTCCCTGCTGACTGCAAGGAAGTTGGACTGGATGACTTTTAAAGGTCCTTCTAATCCAATGGATTCTCTGATTCTGATAACTCTCTTCTATCTCTGAGTATTTGTGAAGTTGTCAGTGGTGATCAGCTTTTTTTAAAATCATGCTGTATTTAATTCAGGAGAGCAGCTACTTTAGGTTAGACCTGAAGCTCTCACTTAGGTTTGCATCACATCTCTTGCTGTGCCCCACAGCCAGTATCAAGGCAAACAGTGAAAGATGGAGGGTGGCTACCACTGAATCCCAGAAACATGCCAGTTGGAAAAGACTTTCAGGATCATCAAGTCCAACCCATATCCCTACTCTACAAAGTTCACCCTTAAACCACATCCTCAAGTACCATTTCCCTGAGCAGCCCATTCCAATGCCTGACCATTTACTAATGCCCAGTCTAAGCCTACCCAGTGGCAGCTTGAGGCCATCCTCACATTTACCTGTGAGAAGAGGCCAGCAGCAGCCTCTCCACAATCTCCTTTCAGGTAGCTGAAGACAGGGATGAAGTCTCTTCTCAGCTCTTTCTCAAACCATCCCCAGCTCCCTCAGTCACTCTTCATAAGATTTATTCTCCAGGCCCTTCCCCAGCTTCCCTGCCCTCCTCTGCACTTTTTCCAGCACTTCCACATCCCTCTTACAATGAACACAATACTCAAGGTGTGGCCTCACCAGAGAAGAGTTCAAGGGGACAATCACCTCCCTACTTCTGCTGGTCACAGCATTTCTTACACAAGCCAGGAGTGAACCTTCCCCTGATATGCCCTTCAGGACCTGACACTCCTAAATGGAATTTGCATTGCTTTAACTTCCAGCTGGTAGCTCTTAGAGACAGCTTAGTTACCAATCAGAGCAGCTTTATCATAATATTTGCTCAAAGGAGAGTAAAAGGCATCTACACAAGTCACACAGCACATTCATCTCTGCTGCCTGTCCTCTGCTTTGCTGAAGTTTGTATTTCAAGCTCTGTAATGTCTGTATAATGTAGCATCTCCCAGGTTTGACAGAGCATGCTTTAAATTACACAGCCAGCGCAAAATAGGAAGGTGTTCACCGAATCTTTACCCTGGCATTATTTATAAGTAAACAGAACTCAAGACACCACATCTAAAGCAGTTGAAAACAAGGTCGCAGTGATTTGATTTTATGCAGCTGGCTGTAAAGGATAAAGCTGGGGGAGTTCAAACAAAACCTCAAGTGATAAAGAATATATTTGTTGGAAAGAAAATAAATCCTGTGAATAACCTTTGCTTAAACTCCACAATGTTCTTCAGAATGCCTGGCCTGAACTGGCTATTCTGGTGTGCTCTGTTGGCTTTGAGAAGGAGATGTGAGTGGCTGTTCTTAGTTTTGTAAATAAGCATTTTTAACCAAGTTTATGAATGTGCAGAATGGATTCCAGGATGCCAGAATGAAAGCAGTTTGTGTTGTCGTAGTGCAGAGATTATTGGCAAAGGTAGGCCAGCTGTAGCTATGAGAAACAACAAAAAACATCATTAAGCAAAAAAAAAAAACCAACAAAAAAACATCATTAAGCAAAAAAAAAAAACAACAAAAAAAATCATTAAGTGAAGTTTTGCAAAATCCTCCTAGTTTCAACATTCAGGAAAAGACAAATGAGTGAGAAGAAATATTCTAAGAGCTCTGTTGGCTTTGAGAAGGAGATGTGAGTGGCTGTTCTTAGTTTTGTAAATAAGCATTTTTAATCAAGTTTATGAATGTGCAGAATGGATTCCAGGATGCCAGAATGAAAGCAGTTTGTGTTGTCATAGTGCAGAGGTTATTGGCAAAGGTAGGCCAGCTGTAGCTATTTGGTAAAAAAAAAATAAAAATGAACATAATTAAATTAACTTTTGCAAAATCCTCCTAGTTTCAACATTCAGGAAAAGACAAATGAGTGAGAAGGAATATTCTAAGAGCTCTGTTGGCTTTGAGAAGGAGATGTGAGTGGCTGTTCTTAGTTTTGTAAATAAGTATTTTTAATCAAGTTTATGAATGTGCAGAATGGATTCTAAGATGCCAAAATGAAAGCAGTTTGTGTTGGTGTAGTGCAGAGGTTATTGGCAAAGGTAGGCCAGCTGTAGCTATTTGGTAAAAAAAAAGAAATTAACATCATTAAGTGAAGTTTTGCAAAATCCTCCCAGTTTCAACATTCAGGAAAAGACAAATGAGTGAGAAGGAATATTCTAAGAGCTCTGTTGGCTTTGAGAAGGAGATGTGAGTGGCTGTTCTTAGTTTTGTAAATAAGTATTTTTAATCAAGTTTATGAATGTGCAGAATGGATTCTAAGATGCCAAAATGAAAGCAGTTTGTGTTGCCATAGTGCAGAGGTTATTGGCAAAGGTAGGCCAGCTATAGCTATTTGGTAAAAAAAAAAAAAAGAAATTAACATCATTAAGTGAAGTTTTGCAAAATCCTCCTAGTTTCATCATTCAGGAAAAGACAGATGGGTGAGAAGGAATATTCTACTGCACCCTTCGTGGAGATCAGGAATAGATGATCCAGCTTCTCCCTGGGGTTCTGCAGGTCCTGGCAAGCTTTCCTCATCCCCAGCCTTACCATGTGGCCCTTCTTCCAGGCAAGCCTCTGCAACGCTTGCTGCCAAGTCACAGATGGATGCAGAAGTAGTTGGCAGAACCAGACACCCAGAGGTAAAGGACCTCTGTGTGTTTTGACAGATTCCCTAACAGCTTCTGGAAGGTCTTCTGGGGCTGTTTAGCCTGGAGAAGAGAAGGCTGAGAGGAGATCTGATCAGTGTGTATAAATATCCGAGGGGTGGGTGTCAAGTGGCTGGGGCCAAGCTCTTCTCAGTAGACAGCAGCAATAAGACAAGGAGCAACAGCTACAAACTGGAACATGAGGAGAAACTTCTTTACAGTGAGGGTGACAGAGCCCTGGAGCAGGCTGCTCAGAATGGTTGTGGAGTCTTCTTCTCTAGAGACTTTTCCAAACCCACCTGGATGCATTTCTGCGTGGACTACCCTGGGTAGTCTTGGCAGGGAGCTGGAAGGGAACACTGGAGGTCATCTAGTCCAATCCCAATACTAAACTAAGGTCACCTTAGAGCACATTTGTGGTAGTTTTGAGGGGTGCCAGGTACCCCTTAAACAAAACCATAGGGGCAGAGGCTCATCTCCCTCCCTGGAGGTGTTGAAGGCCAGGCTGGATGATGCCTTGAGTGACCTGTTCTAGTGGGAGGTGTCCCTGCCTATGGCACAGGGGGGTTGGAACTGGCTGAGCTTTGAGCTCACTTCCAACTTAAGCCATTCTATGATTCTGTGCTTCTGTGCTCCACAACCTCCCTGGAAGTGTTCAGGACCAGGCTGGATGAGACCTCAAGAGACCTGTTCTAGTGGGAGGTGTCCCTGCCTATGGCACAGGGGGATTGGAACTGGACGAGCTTTGAGGTCCCTTCCAACCTAAACCATTCTACGATTCTGTGATCTACTGTCTGGGTCTAGATACTGCAGTAAGGTTCACAAACAAGAGGCTGTAACTGAAACTAATCCAAACCAGCAATGCACTTAATAAATTAATGCCTGTCTAGTTGCTTACTGCTTCTCATTCAGGACACTGCAGACAGCTCATCCATGAAAGCACACCATGAAATCCTGGAGCTTGTTCTGGAAGTTTGCTTTCTTCTTACATCCTTTATCATACTTGAGGTAAAATCCCCTAATATTGAACATTATCTGTCCTATAGGTGAGCCCTGACTTCTGGGGCAAGGCTAGGCAGAGGGCAGGTGACCCAGCTCCCCATATGGAGCCACCATATTCCAGATAGGCACCTTGGAAAAAAAAAAAAATCTTTCCTCTGTTCTTCTGCTTCCCTTATCTGAAATCCAGCTTCTCACTTCTCACTCCAAAGCCTGTGTAGCCTGGATGAGTCACATCTCCATTGCCAATCACTCCTCCATTGCCTTCAAGAGCTGCAGGGTTTAGCTATGAATGTAAACTCCTCGCAAGGCTCTCTCTAAATGACCGCTTTTGATATTTAATGATGCTTCCCTCTGCTCATCATTATTTTCCCCTCAGGTCTGCACTGAATCCAGCAAGGTTATTCCTGTGCCTCGGTGATTAAAAGACACTTTCCCCCCTGTTCTGCATGACTGCCATTTCCTGCCCAAGCTGAGCTCCTCCTTTACACAAAGCTACAGCCAGCCTCCACTGAGCATCACAAAAGCCACTCATTATAAAGATGTTCTCTGAGGCAGACTCATAAGCAGTGTTCTTATTTAACAGACAGAATAAACTACTGCGTGTATGAAACCAAATTGTCTCTTTCCCTGCTTCCCAGAAAAGAGTCCTGTGTTACAGACTCCTCTTGCATCCATGGAAATTTTAGGTGGCTGGCTGCTGGAGCACATCACCCATCGCTTAAAAGGGTCCCAGAGTTCTGCAGGAAGCTCCAAGGAACAGCCCACACTGACCAGTGTGCCAAGGTGCCTTAAAATCTTGGCACCAGCCCTCCTCCACTGTGAGAAGCCCAAGCAGAACAGCTTCCTTCTTGTACAAATCTGACGTAGACTTGATCTTTGCTACAGAACTATAGCCTCATTTAATTAATCCTCCAAGAGGATTCCATAGAGAAGAGCAGATGTAGATTGGATGTTAGGAACAAGTTCTTCACTATGAGGGTGGTGGAACACTGGAACAGGTTGCCCATGGAGGTGGTTGAGGCTTCATCCCTAGGGGTATTCAAGATGAGGCTTGAGAGGGCTCTGGGCAACCTAATCTAGTTGAGGATGTCCCTGCTGAGTGCAGAGGGGTTGGACTGGATGACCTTTGGAGGTTCCTTCCAAACCCAAACCATTCTATGATTCTACATGTAACTATGCACACACCAAAGTGAAGGTTAAGTTAAAATTCAAGCTAGAATGATAAAAAAAACCCACTTCTAATTTGTCCAACAGCATATACTAGAGTGAGTCCAACGGTGGACTATAAGGATGATGAAGGGACTGGAACATCTCTCTCAGGAGGAAAGGCTGAGAGACCTGGGGCTATTTAGTCTGGAGAAGGCTGAGAGAGTTTCTGATCCATGTCTATGAATATCTGAAGGATGGGTGTAAAGAAGAAGGGGCCAGGCTCTTTTCAGGGGTGCCCAGTGATAGGGCAATGGATGCAAACTGCAACAGAGAAGTTCCACCTCAGTATCAAGAACCACTTTTTTAATGTAAGGGTAAAAGAGCACTGAAGCTGGCTGCCCAGAGAGGTTGTGGAACTTCTTTCTCTGGAGAGATTCCAAACCCATCTGGACACATTCCTGTATGGTCTGCCCTAGGTGATCCTGCTTTGGCAGGGGGGTTGGACTCAATGCTCTCCAAAGGTCACTTCCAGCCTCTGCCATTCTGTGACTCTACGTTCAGAACTCTGCTTTGCCCCGGTTCAGCAATGCACCACTTCTGAGCCTATGTCCCAAACCAGCAGGTGGCTCAGGAAGCTCTGAAGTGAGTTGCCTGATAACCTCAGTGGCAGACAGCAACACCACAGAGGTACAAGAAAGGTGACACCACTCCAGCTTGCAGAGGAAGCCGAAGCAGAGCATCAGCCTCTGGAACTGAAAACTTTGGAACTCTGTTTTCCTTTTCCTGGCAGGGCAGCTACTGATAACACTATCTGAAAAGCACCCAACTGCAAATCTGGAAGCCAGGTTTTGAGGGGTGGGAGTTTTCCATCAGGAAATTCAGCAAGTTTACTTGCACTGCAGCTATTTCTACCTCAAGTTCCTGCAAGTGTAGGGTGGCAGGAACTAAAACACAGGAATTAAAGCATCCTTCAGGCAGTAAAGTACCTAGCACCCACCAATTCTGTTTAATGAACTTGGATGAAAACAGACTAATGGGTAACAACTACCACAGCTCGTGGTTGAGAGAAGGCAAGCTGCTTTTTTTCTCTTCATTATTCAGCAGCTGCCAGGAGCTGGTTCACAAAACACAATGGACTAGATTGTCTCTGACACCATTAAAATTAAAATGGAAATTGTTTTCTATTATTAATTATAGAAATGTACCTCTTCTTCTTGGGGCTCTTGGAAATGGCGAAACAGCATCTGGTACATTGTAGACATAGAAACCTCAGCAGACAATGAGATACTTGGAAGAGTTTGCCTCAGACTCAACAAAATGTCAAGTTTACTTTCCATCTGACAGAGCAAAGCCATTTTAGTGGAAGCCACTACAGAAATAGCACCAAGGACTCGTCTGCCTTAATGTACACACAGACCCCCAACCTTGCTCCTTGTCTCATTTTTTAACTCTCACTTTGAAATCTGACTTGAAGAGGTTGCAACACAGTCAGCTTCTGTCAAGTAGCAGCCACTCACTACAAGGACACTCACCCTTGAAGTATTGATAAGCACCTCTGAGATCCCCCCTTCAGTCTTCCCTTTGCCAGACTAAATAGCCCAAATTCTCTCAGTCTTTCCCCATCACAGAGGTTCCAGTCCCCTTAACATCTTTGTAGCCCTTTTCTGCACCTTCTCCAGCAAGTCCCTGTCCTTCATAAAAGAGGCAGCCTAGACAGAGAAGGGTACCTGACCAGCTAAACTTGCAATTTGCTGTCTTTATTAGCTCATTTGAGGCTGGCATGCTGCTTATAATGACTCCAACCTGTTAACAACACCCTGTTAATATTGGCAGTGAGGCTACTCCTGGCAGAGCAAGTTATAGACACACTAAAGTTAATTATATTCAAACTAAAGTAAATTTGGGAAAGGTACTGCCATACACTCAGCGTTTGGCTACTTTTCAAACTACAATCCACTGAACCTGCACAATTTCATTTCCCCAGTGAGCTTTTATAGGCTTGTGCTAGAACAATTAGCAGTTTTGTGAAGGAGAAGTTGCCAGGGTAAGGACCAAGCATAAAGAAGTGAGAAACTAAAGACCACCACCTGCAGAATCACCTACAGACACCCACCTCTGGGTGAGAGAAAAGCCTTTATATACTGCACCCAGCATGCTTTTACTCTTTTACAGTTTCCACAGCTTCAAGGCAGATTAATTTAACCCAGAAATGCTACTTCCAATGGCACACTTTAGTCCTTTATAAAATTTTACTATTAGTACCCTGGAAGCTGTTCACAGTGACATTACAGGGTCCCCAACCACATCTCACAGCTAACTCCTTTTATAACACTCTGAAATAAACACACACAGAGAATTAAAAAAAAAAAAAAAAAAAAAAAAAGAGGAAAAAAAAAAGCAACATCTCATCTTGCACTCCTCTCTTTGCAGTAAAAGTAAATGCTGCTCTTCATTTGGAATATGAAGGATGGAAATTTATGTGCCAATCATATCAACTTAATATAAACAAGAATGCATAACTTGCTCTTAGCCGACAAAGTCTGCACAGAAGCCTGAACTGAAAATTGGAAGTGGATGTCTGAGATCGCCATCAGGTAGCTAAAGCCAATGCGACAACTGTGCTTGCACTACAAGGAGGGTAGGGAAGCTCTACAGTGGGATTTGGACAGGTTAGACCCATGGGCCAAGGCTAATTGTATGAGGTTCAACAAGGCCAAGTGCCAGGTCCTGCACTTGGGTCACAACAATCCCACGGTAAGCTACAGACCTGGGGACTTGCGGTTGGAAAGCTGCGACCTGGAGAGGGGCCTGGGGGGTATCAGTTGATAGTTAACTGAATATGAGCCAGCAGTGCCCAGGTGGTCCAGACAGCCAAAGGCATTCTGGCTTAGATTAGAAACGCTATGGGCAGCAGAGACAGAGAGGTGATCATCCCCTCCACGTGGTGAGGCCACACTTCCAGTGCTCTGTTCAGTTTTGGGTCCCTCACTACAAGGAGGACACTGAGATGCTGGAGTGTGTCCAGAGAAGGGCAATGAGGCCCATAAAGGGCCCAGAGCAGGTGGAATGACTGAGGGAGCTGTGCTCAGTCTGAAAAAGAGGAGGCATCACACCCATCTCCTTAAGCAAAGGTGTCAGCAGCTCCTTAGATGTGAAAACCATTAACTTGTCACTCCTGTTAGGACCACACAGATTTTGAGCAGGAGGTTTATTAGAGAATTCAATAATGTAGAATCACTTTGTGAATGCAATCAAACTTAACTGTCCACACAAATGAGCTCTGTCATAGAGGTAAGAGGCTCTCTCCACTGGACACTAACTTCAGATACATTTTTCTCCTTGTTTGCTGTCAGAGAAGGTGTCACAGCTGCCTCTGTCTTAAAGCTACAGCAAAGAGTCTCCTACTCTGGAGACCTGCTGAGGCTGTTTGAGCTAGATTTCTAGCTCAGACATTAAACATTTGAGAACAGAGAAACTTAGAAGCGGAAGAGTATTGGAGTGTCTGAGTAGAGAGATGAAAATTTCAAGGTGTAAAGGGTTAAGCCTACCTGAAGCCTTATCCTGAGTCCTCGAAGGTCTGACCTGCCCCCAGGTGTCGTGTTTAGCCCTCACCCACTTCCTGCTATAAAAGGGGTGGACATCTTTGTCTTTGCTCTCTCTTGGTCTCTCCTGCCTGCCCAGCACCTCACTGCCCTGCTGCCCATCACCATGTGCTCTCCAGCAAACACGTGGGGGAAGCAACTTTTTTTTTTTTTTTTTGGAACTCTAACTCATTGTATTTCACCATCGAAATCCTGCATCCTGCTTCATCCACCATCAAGTCATCAATCCCAGCGTTTGGGTCCAACTTCCTTCCAGGGGTTGTATTTTTATTTTGTCTATTTTGCTCCCTTTTCCCCCTTTATCATCTTGTAATCCCCTCTCATTTTTCATACCCTGTATTTTGGTTCCCTTTTTCCCCAGCCTCTTGTAATCCCCTCTACCTTTTATTTATTGTCAGAGTTTCTCTCTTTTTACTTCCAAACTGAATCGAGTATTTATTGAGTTTTTTTGCTCAGGGGGTCTAGCTTAAACCCAATACACAGGGATAGGTCATAAAATGGCACAGTGGTTTGGCAATTGCCTGCCCCCCCACACTGTGAAATAACCCAGGCTAGGACTCAGTCAGCTGGTAGTTAAGAAATGAAGCTTTACATTTACAGCAATGCAGAACATACAGGCAGGTATTTACAATGTATAACAGATATTTACAGATATATGCAGTAAAAAAAAAAAAGTAATACAGAAACACCAAAGCCCTCTCAGAGATCAAAATCCCTAAGAGGGGTTTCTAACCACCCTTCCCACCTTTCCCCCCTTCCCCAATCTTATCTCACCATCTATAAATGCAGGAGATAGGCAAAGGTAGATCAGCTGGGGAGGTTAGCAGCAGGAAAGAAGTTAGAGGAATCATTCAGAACCAACTACAAAAGGCAGGGAAAAGGAGCCATGCAAGGAGTGGCCACAGCCCAGAGAGGTCTAAAGCCATCTCACTTATTTTAAGAGTTGTAACCCAAATATAGATAATTTTTGTTTCTTTCTCAGTAAAGCTGTGAGTGGAGTAGCATCGTCAGTGCTTTCCTCTCAGCCTATAGCCTAATTTCTAATTCAAATCCTCCAATTACTTCAAACCAGCACAAATGGCAACAATGGATAAGTTAATATAATTCCATTGGAGCACCAAAAGTTTATATCTGGAAGCAAAATTTCTATCTCCCCCTTCCTGCTCCTGCTGCGCCTGCTGCTATCTTCCCTTGACGCTGCTTTGCTGCCACTTGACGTCATCCCCATCTTCTTTAAGGTTATTATATTCTATAGTAGTCTATGTTCCTTATACTGTTATTAAAAATACAACTTCATTTTCCCCTTTCCAAAATGCTGAGTTGTGGTGGATTTACTCTGCTGGATACCATTCTGTGCAAGCTGTCCTAGGTCACCCTGCTTTGGCAGGGGGGTTGGACCACAAAGATGATCAGAGGGCTGGAGCACCTCTGCTATGAGGACAGGCTGAGAGAGTTGGGGCTTTTCAGCCTGGAGAAGAGAAGGCTTCCAGGAGACCTTAGAGTAACCTTCCAGTATCTGAAGGGGGCCTACAGGAGGGCTGGGGAGGGACTGTTCACAAGGTCTTGTAATGACAGGACGAGGGGGAATGGCGGAAGGGAGATTTGAACGGGATGTTAGGAGGAAGTTCTTCACAGTGAGGGTGGCAAGACACTGGAACAGGCTGCCCAGGGAGGTTGTGTCTGCTCCCTCCCTGGATGTGTTCAAGGCCAGGCTGGATGAGGTCTTGAGCGACCTGATCTAGTGGGAGGTGTCCCTGCCTATGGCACAGGAGGGTTAGAACTGGATATCTTTAAGGTCTCTTCCAACCTAAACCATTCTATGATTCTACGACTAGATGAACTCCAGAAGTCCCTTCCAACCTCTACCCATTCTGTGATGCTGTGATTGCTTCTCTGCATGGGAGATTCTGCCACCTTCCCTCTACAGGTTTGCTTCTCACACTGAAACGACTCCTCAGATTTTCATGGAGCAAGAAACTACCGAAATGAGGAAGGCAAATCAAAACGACATGAAACCGAGGTGCACAGCAAAGCTGTTACCCTGTTAGCTTTGGAGATGTCAAAATGTTCCTCAGCTTGTGGAAGAATCATTTATACAAATATTTGAGCCCTCCATGCCAACACATTTACCAATCGTTTAGACATAATCACCTTGTCACTTACATGCAGCTCACCAAACATGTCATTGGGAGAAACCCTACAGTGTAATTACCATGGGGGCTGAATGACAACCGAAGGAAAAACACTGTGAGGGTTTTCACTCAACCCTGAAAGGCAATATCTGGGATGCCAACACTCACTTCAGCAGCAAGACTGACTTTGCCCATTATTACTCTTAAATGTACACATGCAGCTTTCTGTTTAATCTCACTGAGTGTTTTTAATGGTGGCTTGGCTTTGCCGGCCAAGGACACAGGAGGAATCGAGCCATGGAGTTCTGATAGCCACTGGTCAGAGAGGAGAGGCTCATAGAATGGTTTAGGTTGGAAGAGACTGTCGCCGTGACGAGGAGACAGGGAGGCAGTTTGAATCAAACTAATTATTACATGCATTTGTTCATCTTATATATGCTTAGATATTCTAAAGAAGGCAGCGTGTAACTATCCTATTGGCTACTTACCTGTCCGAATAGCTAAAGCTGACACAGCAATTGGCTTAACTAAAAATACAAAGTCACACATCTCTACTTGATACAGAATGCATCAAGAAACTGTGGGTTCTTTGTGTTACCCTCTTATCAGAGTTTTACAGTCTCTAAGATCATCATGCTCCTAGCTCCACCAGACACCCCACATTCCTGCATGGCTTACACTCAGAACCTGTGTGTCAGCTCCTCAAACCCCCACGGTTTTCCCTGCATTCTGTTTCCTGCATTATCAAAGCTTCTTTATCTCCAGGTCTTGATACAGCATAGCTGTTTCATTATGAATCTGGGTATCCACAGAGACCTCAAAGATCATCCAGTTCCAACCCCCTGCCATAGGCAGGGACACCTCCCACTAGATCCTTTCAGAGAGGAAAGAGAACAAAACCTTGCTGTGACTTCCATCAACCCTCCACTTCGTAGGCAAAACGTTAAAAAGAAACAGTACATTCCAGTTCCACTTCGGTAGTGTTTTTCCTAAACACACTGAAGGAATTGTGGCCTCTCCAGGACTCCTTTTGCTGTTGGTGGTGTAAAATGTCACAACTTGCAGTTGCACTTACCTAGGTTCTGCTTCCTCTACACTGACTGCAGAGCTGTCAGCAGAGCAGCTGCTGTGCCATTTTAAAACACACACACACAGAAACACACAGAGCTGCTTCCCCAAGCAGCACAACAGCCCGAAGCCCTGAGATGCAGCAAGGTCTCGCCAGCACATCTGAATTCTGCATAAAGTGCTATTAGTGGCTGATTAAATATTAATTACCAGAATGTAGCTGTACAGCGTTTAACTGGGGGAAGGCCATTAGCAAATCACAATTTTTTTGCTGCCAAAAAAGAGAGAAATACCTAACGCAGCACAATGTTACTTTCTGCTCTATTTAAGATGGATCACAAGGAGGTAGGTAAGTGGCTCGAAGGCATCAGTCCCACCCAGTGGCAAGAGCTGTGGCCCACTGTCCTCCCCGCCATGGGAAGTCAGACAAAATCCTGGCTACAAATCATGCCCTTAGAAACTTGAACACTATTTGTTTTGACAGGAGCAGAAGAGTATGGGCATGGAGAAGCCAAGCCTGTATGCAGGAAGCTGCTGCTGTGCCAACCTCCCCTATGCTCTCCCTCCCCTCCTGACTGAGGTTTTAAGTGCCTGCCCTCAGAGCCCAGCTGCGAGCCATGCAGAGGTGGTAGCCAAGCACACATGGAGAATCCAACAGAGGTGGTGCCAGCCAAGCAGACATGGAGAGTCCAACCCTAATCTAGGGTAGGGTGTCCCTGCCCATGGCAGGGGTGTTGGAACTAGATGATTCTTGTGGTCCCTTCAAACCCTGACTGATTCTATGATGAAGAGATTTGAATATGTCTCCTGTGAAGATAGACTGAGAGACCTGGGAGTGTTTGGTCCTGAGAAGAGATGGCTGAGAGGGGATCTTACCAACATCTATAACCATCTGAGGGGTGGGTGTCTCAGTGAAGGTGCCAAGCTCCTTAGTAGTGCCAAGTGATAGGACAAGAGATAATGGGTACAAGCTGGAACACAGGGGGTTGCACCTCAGCATCAGGAAGAGCTTCTTTGAGGCTGCTGGAGCAGGCTGCCCACATAGGTTCTGGAGTCTCTTTCTCTGGAGAGATTCCAAACCCACCTGGACAGGTTCTTAGGCGATTCTGCTTTGGCAGGGGGGTTGGATTCAATGCTCTCCAGAGGTCACTGCCAACCTCCACCATTCTCCAAGAGGAAAGGACCAGCTCCAGCTATCCATATGTGTTCTGTGTGGTCACCTCAACCAACAGATCAAACTGAGCATCCTTCTCGTGCCCTTGCTCGGCTGCCACCTGCCCTGTCCTGCAAAGTGCCCCAGCTTTGCCTGTGAGCACTGCCAGTGGCTGTGCAGCTGTGACACTGCTTTTTGCCCTATCAAAGTGACCTGTGATGGATATATCAACAAAGACCTGAATTCTGCTAAGTGCCTCTGTTGATGAACTGGAGTTGTTCCTACCTTGCTAACTTGCTGATTGGATGTGGGCTGCAGAAAAGCTGCAGCACTGCCAGGGGCAAGGCTGAGCAAATACTTTTCAACTATTATTGGCAAAGTTAAGATTCGCCCGGGTTATATTTAAATTATTTTGCTGACTGATCCACTCCAATGATAGCCAGGGGTGAGGAGAGGGAGAACTTAAATTCTGTGAGATTAAAAGAGGGCTTCAGAAATGGCTGCAGAAACAGGAGCCTCCCAGTGAGCAGTGTAAAACCAGGAGTACCCACACCTACTACATGATGTAGCAGGCATCACAGATACAGGGTCCATCCCATGTGTTAAAGGACCCAAACTTGCATCTCTCACCCCCAGAGACTGCTCCAGTACTCAGTTCTGGGACTGGCTTCTTTCAGACCCTGCCAGAACACTGCAAGGTACTGATCTCTGGGCCTTTGAGTTCAAGTCTGCCAACTTGCCTCAGAAGAATCTCACCTCTCAGATGCACCCTTTAGATACCAGGCTGCTTCCACTCACACCTCCTCAGTGCTTCCATGTCTCCTGGCAACACTTTTAAGTGATTTATTAAGTGACACTAGTGGTCTACAGCTGAAGTGTAAAATTTTCTTCCCATTTCCTCACACTAAAAGGCTTCCCTTGCTTGTTTGGTTTTTTTTCTTCACACGCTTCTCTCCTGGCCAAGGTGCCCTCCAGGTTTTCACATGTTTCATTAGAGCACTGAACTGTTTCACAGCACTTGTGAGAGCACTGAATGGCAGAGACACATGGTGCCTGTCCAGGGAACTCACAGTCTGGAGAAGCAGACAAGGCTGAGGCAGGTTGGTGTCACAGCTATTGAACTCTCAGAGATGCTCTTCCTGGGCTTTCCCACTTAGTTCAGGCTCCTCTCTTGTCTGCCCTCCACAGTCCGCAGGAATTGCTCTGCTGAAATTTTTCCCCTTCCCTCTCCACCCTCTTTTTGTTTCTTAATTTCTTTCAGTGGGTTTTTTTTTTTTTTTTCTCCCTGATTCTTGCTTTTCATTCCTTTTCCATTCCTTTGTTAGCTCAGTTTGATACGACAAAAATCAAACTTGTTCCCTCTTTTCATATGAGGGCCAAGCCCTACCACACTATATATCCCCATAACACATACAGAGGAGGCCACCAAGAGGCTCAGAGGGCTGGAGCAGCTCTGCTATGAGGATAGGCTGAGAGAGTTGGGGATCTGCAGCCTGGAGAAGGCTTCGAGGAGACCTTACAGTAGCCTTCCAGTATCTGAAGTGGGCTACAGGAGGGAATATTTACAAGGTCTTTTAATGACAGGATGAGGAGTAATGGGTTTAAACTAGCAGAGGGGAGATTGAAACAGGATGTTAGGAGGAAGCTGTTTGCAGTGAGGGTGGTGAGACACTGGCACAGGTTGCCCAGGGAGGTTGTGGCTGCTTCCTCCCTGGAGGTGTTCAAGGTCAGGTTGGATGAGGTCTTGAGTGACCTGTTCTAGTGGGAGGTGTCCCTGCCTATGGCACAGGGGGGTTGGAACTGGATGAGCTTTGAAGTCACTTCCAACCTAAACCATTCTATGATTCTACAAAATGTTTAGGAATTAAGAAGTCATCAAGCAGGTCCATGTCAGATGACTTTTTTCCGGAGGAACCTTTGCAATTAATAAAAGGACACAAACTCAGAAGCACCTTTAGGTTGATGGAATGAAGTGACACAGTCTCAAGCTGCACCAGGGGAGGTTTATGCTGGATGTTAGGAAGAAATTCTTGGCAGAAAGAGTGACTGGCATTGGAATGCGCTGCCCAGGGAGGTGGTGGAGTCACCATCCCTGAGAGTGTTCACAATTAAAATAAAAGGTTGACTGTGACAATTGGTGCCATGGTTCAGTTGATTAGATGGTGCTGAACTTTATGATCTTGGAGGTCTTTCCCAACCTGTTTAATTCTGTGATTCTGTTGGCTGGAGCAGTTGGGCATTCTCAGTCAGGATGAACCAGCTCCCTACAACCCTTCTGCCAGCATCCCAAGGCACTTCCTCTCAACTTATCTGCATCACCACATTTTCACAGGTTCATAGAACAGTTTGAGTTGAAAGGGATCTCAAAGACCATCCAGTTTCAACCCCCCTGGCATTGCAAGGGACAACTTTCACTAGACCAAAATGCCCAAGTCTTCAGTCAAGCTGACCCTCAGCACCTCCAGGGAGGGGGCATCCACGACCTCCCTGGGCAACCTGTTCCAGTGTCCTAGGTACCCTTAACATGAAGAACTTTCAGCACTTTTTGTGTCTTCAGAGCAGTTGCTAATGGGAAGCTGGTGACTTCCAAGAGGATTAGAAATGAGGCATGCAACCTGGTAGAGCACCATCACATTGTCAGCTCCCAAGGGCTCTGTGGGAAGCATTTCTCCCACCTGGGACCCACGAGAAGCAGCACTGCGAGCAGCACCCTGCACAGAAGGATCAAACTACACTTGAGGTCATGATCTGAGGATGCTTTTCCCCCTCCCTCATTCTTTGCCTGCAGCTGCCTTCAAGACATGTCAAACTGCTCCCTCAGTTCCTATGTTGAGTTTCAGAGCAGCAGAACAAGCTGAGCCTGTGATTTTTTTTTTTTTTTTTTTGCTGTAGCTGATTGTTGTGCTTCTGTATTAAATAGGTTATGCTGAATGCTGAGGGAGAACGAAGAGGGAGAAAGAAAGAAAGAAAAAAAAAGATTCCTTCTTCTTAAGCGTTGTCAGTGTAGGATTAGCCTGCTAGGAGATGAATGCCAAGGAACCTCTCACTGGGCAGCCTGCTGCAGATGCCCTGGGAGAGCACAGGCTTTTATTTGCAGATAGGCTTGATCCTAGCTTACACTTGTAATTATTTGTCACTGCTCATCTCCATAGAAATGAAAGGATTTACATTTTTTCAAATAACTGGCTTAGAATAATAGGGAAGGGTTTGAGGAACTTTCAAATGGGCCTCACAAAGACAATTAAAAGCTTTCAGCCTGTCTTATCTAACAGGCTGCTAGAGCAGAGGAGCAACCAAACCTGTGTTACTTCTCCTCCCTTTAATAATGCATGTTTAGGTTCTGCATGCTCAGATGCACGCTTTAGAAACTGATAAACAGAAAGCTGCAAAGCACTATTTGAATGTTCCAGCTAAGATTGCTGTGCCACTGCTCAAGAGACACAGGGAAGACTTTTTAATGCCTTGGTTTTTCTGTACTCTGTGCTCTGCTTTCCCTTCCCATTCTTCCACTTTCTACTGCAGTGTATGGAAACAAAACCGACCAAAGGAAGTCCAAGCAATTAACTCCAGCAGCAGTGACTGCAACAAAAAGGTGGTAGAACCATAGAATGGTTTAGGTTGGAAGAGACCTCAAAGATCATCCAGTTCCAACCCCCCTGTGCCATAGGCAGGGACACCTCCCACTAGATGAGGATGCTCAAGAATAATGATAGAATCATAGAATTATAGAATCAAGAATAATAATAGACTCATAGAAGGATAGAATCAGTCAAGGTTGGAAGGGACCACAAGGATCAGCCAGTTCCAAACCCCCTGCTGTGCCCAGGGACACCCTGCCCTAGATCAGGCTGCCCACAGCCTCAGCCAGCCTGGCCAAAAACACCTCCAGGGATGTGGCCCCAAACACCTCCCTGGGCAACCCATTCCAGGCTCTCACCACTCTCATGCTCAACAACTTCCTCCTCACATCCAGTCTGAATCTCCCCACCTCCAGCTTTGCCCCATTCCCCCTAGTCCTGTCACTCCCTGATAGCCTCTAAAGTCCCTCCCTGGCTTTTCTGTAGGTCTGAAATAGATCTAAAATAGGCCAGTGCTCCAATGCCCCTGCCTTCCCCAGCCAACAGTGATAAATCCTCACTCTTTCTCTGAAATCAGAGGCAGGCTGCTGATGCAGACGGCTCCAGTTTCACCTGGGAGGTAATGAGGTGAAGTCATTGCATGGGAGAGGAGAAAAATGCAGCCAGCTGACTATGCACCATTTAACTCAAGGGCTCCCTAGTGGGCAGCATCAACGGCAGGGGTGCAGCTGGCGAGTGAAATGCTGCTTTGTATAACATTTCACTACCCATTTGTGTGCTGGCAGAACGGCAAACAGTTAACAGGCCACAGAGGAACCAAGCCCCATCAAAGCGCCCTGCAGAGGTAGCTCTTCCTGGTTAGCAGGCAAGATTTCGGCAAGCTCCTGGGCTGGCACAAGGCTTTGTCCCTTGAGTTTTGCAGAGAAATTGCTTCTCTCAAAACGGTGTGCCCAGGCTGTGCAGTGCTTTGTAGTATGGAGAGAATAGAAAGCCTTTGCTTTTTTGACTTTAGACTATATAAAGGCTGGGGGGACAATAGGATTTAACATCTCTCTCGCTGCTCTGGCTGCTTTTGTTACCTACCTAAAAAAGTCCAATTCTACAGCACAGTGAAGGGAGTCCAGTTTCTTAAGAGACATACCTCATGTTTCGCTGTGAGCTCCACTTAAATCATCTCACATGGCTGGGACACAGCTCCTGCACTTGTGCTACTTCTCCTGTCCAAAAGAGATGAAGTCTTCCACCTCATGGATGCCTCTCACTCTCCTCTGGCTCCTTTCAACTCACAAAATGTGCATATTTGTGACTTCCATGCCACTGTCAACTTTTCCTGCGTGATACAATCTGGCAGCTGTACAACATCAGCCACAAAGGTCTCTCCCATGGCTAAAACCAGGCTAAAATTACAACAGAAATATATTCAATATCAGCACAGTTCTCCTTGCTTCCATCACTCACAGACCTGAGATCCTGTCCTCATTGCCTACCATGCTGCAAGACTCCCTCCCTACTTCACCTGGATGGCCTCCAAACCATTTCCAGGCAGACTCCCTATTTTCCAAGGCTGGGTATTGGAGTGTGCCTACAAATTTGCCAAGATCTGACTTTTCTTATGCTAGGGCAAAATTAAACACTATTAAAGATGCTGAATTTCAGAACCCTTTTATGCTAGGGCAAAACTGAACGCCATTAGAGAGTGCTCAATTTCAGAGCCCATCTCTGCACTCACAACTTCAACTGTGTGAGCTGGACAGAGAGGTGACTGCAGAAACATTTGGGTTCCCAATGTATTTTGATGTTTCATCAATTAGAAGTAGAAATCACAGAAGGTCAAGGGTGGATAAGACCTTGAAAACTCATCCAGTCCAACCTCCCTTGTGGCTGCTCCCTCCCTGGATGTGTTCAAGGCCAAGCTGGATGAGGTCTTGAGTGACCTGTTCTAGTAGGAGGTGTCCCTGCCTATGGCACAGGGGGGTTGGAACTGGATGATCTTTGAGATCTCTTCCAACCTAAACCATTCTATGATTCTATGATTCTCCCTGCCAGAGCAAGATCACTTAGATCATAGAGAAATGCATCCAGGCAAGTCTTGAGTATCTCCAGAGAGGGAGTCTCCACAACCTCAGGCTCTCCTCGTTTAACAGAGATGTTCCATTCCCTTCAGCATCTTTGTGGCTCTGTGCTGGACTCTCTCAAGCAGTTCTATGTCTTTCTTGAACTTGTGGGGCCAGAACTGGACATGGTATTTCAGATGCAGCCCCACCACAGCAGAGGGGGAGGAGAAATCATCAGGAAAAAAAAAAAATTCTTTTTCTTAGAATAATTTATCTCCAGTTTCCACGTTTCTGCCAGTACTGCTACAGCTGCAGGTAGTTTAGTCTCAGCATAGCCACTGAGAGGCAAGTCTCTCGTGTCCAGTACCACTTCTTGAGTCAAGCACAGCAGATAAAAGCTAAGACATTAGCATGCTAATGGCCTCTGTGACCATCCACCAGCAGAAAGAAGAAGATGGGCTCCTGCTGCTTCCAAGTGCCTTGAGAAGCCAATTGCCCAAAACTTCACACTGTCTGAGCAAGGAGGGTAGAGTATCGTTTCCAACCAGTCCCATCCACTTCTTAGTCAGCTACAAGGAGGCCAACAGCCCCAGCTGACCACTCACCCCAAGCAGGCAGCCATCAGTTGTGTGATTTGATAGCACTCCAAGACATCTGTCCCCACCATGGCTGCTGTGACTTGTCCTTCCCAGCACAGCTCACTATGTTCAAAGTGGTGCCTAAGTAAGACTAATGCTATAATCCTAACTATTTACTGATCAGTAATCAACTTGATTATCATCACCAGAAACCAGCTTCCTGAGCAAAATTCAGCCAGCAGCCTCATCATGGGATGTTCCACCCTTCCCTCCTAAGAACCCAAACATTAATGACTGCCATAAGCAAGAGCATCACAACTTCTTCAGGAAGCTCTCCCAACATAGGGAGGTCACCTGTCTGCAGCCCAAGAATCATAGAATCAGTCAGGGTTGGAAGGGACCACAAGGATCAGCCAGTTCCACCCCCCCTGCCATGCCCAGGGACACCCTACCCTAGATCAGGCTGCCCACAGCCTCAGCCAGCCTGGCCAAAAACACCTCCAGGGATCTGGCCCCAACCACCCCCTGGGCAACCCATTCCAGGCTCTCACCACTCTCATGCTCAACAACTTCCTCCTCATCTCCAATCTGAATCTCCCCACCTCCAGCTTTGCTCCATTCCCCCTAGTCCTGTCACTCCCTGAGAGCCTCAAAAGTCCCTCCCCAGCTTTTCTGTAGGCCACCTTCAGATCCTGGAAGGCCACAAGAAGGTCACCTGGGAGCCTCCTCTTCTCCAAACTGAACAGCCCCAACTCTTTCAGTCTGCCCTTGAGGAGGGCAGATTTAGACTGGATATTAGGAAGAAATTCTTTCCAGTGAGGGTGGTGAGACACTGCAACAGGTTGCCCAGGGAATCACAAGATCACAGGATGTTAGGAGTTAGAGCCAGAAAAGACAAGAAACCTACATCCTCTCCCCAGATGCTATGAGCTGGTCTTTGCTGTCCCCTAAGCAGTTCAACAACGATGTGAAAAGGTTGCTGAGAGAAACAGGAGACGGAGTCTAGGACACAGTAACATCTATTTTCTTTTTCCTCTTAGTAAGCCTCCAGAGTTTTAATAATTATTAGATGCCTCTATAAAGAAAGAGCTCAGTCTCACAACATAAATGTACAGAGAGCAGCAAAACGCAGCAACTGAAGTCAAATGAAGTCAATTCACTGAGGTAATCTTTTTTCCTTAAAAAAAAAAAAAAAAAAAAAAATAAAACCAAGTTCAAGGTTGAAAAAAAACCCCCCTGGGTTCTGCCATTTTCCTTTATGACAGATTAAAAAAAAAAAAAAAAAGGTCTTTGATTTGTGTGCTGCTCCTCTTTCCAGTGAAGATATGGGCACACATTTGCATCTGTGCTCAGCCTTCTGTTTGAATTTCAGATTTGCTTTCTGGCATGTGGGGAAATTCTAATAACGCTCTAATAAGATTTTTAATTAGCAGATATGTATTTACACTTGCAGCTAAATTAAGGATAGGGTCTGGGCTTTTTTTTTTAATTGTCTTGAAATTAAATGATTTTTTTTTTTTCCCCCCATTTTATTCCTCAGTGGCTGTGGACTGAAAGCACCCAGTGCTGATGCTTCTCCCCAAATGACTTTCCTTGAAAGGATTCAAATCCTATACACCACCTTCAGCTGCAGTGGTTGAGTTCACACCCACAGGTACCTAGAAACTGATGAAGTCTTTATAGTAGGCCCAACAAACTGCTTTCAGAACTAAGAAACCAGGTTTTAGCCATCTCACAACATAAACAGTTGTCATTGCACACATGCATCATCTTTAGCACATAGATTCACAGACTGGTTTAGGATGGAGGGGACCTTAAAGATCATCTAGTTCTAACCCCTCTGGCATTGTCATGGACACCTTCCACTAGACCAAGTGGCTCAAAACCTCATCCAACCTGGCACTGAATACCTCCAAGGAGGGAGCATCCACAGCCTCCCTGGGCAACCTGTTCCAGTGTCTCACCACCCTCATTGGAAAGAGTTTCTTCCTAATATCTAATCTAAGCCTCCCCTCCTCAAGCTTCAATCAATTCTCTCTCATCCTATCACTACAAGCCCTTGTAAAAAGTTCCTCCCAAGCTCTCCTCTAGTCTCTTCAGGTACTGGAAGGATGAGCTTCAATCAATTCCCCCTCATCCTATCACTACAAGCCCTTGTAAAAAAATCCTCCCAAGCTCTCCTCTAGCCCCTTCAGGTACTGAAAGGATGCTCTAAGGTCTCCCTGAAGCCCTCCCTTCTCTAGCATGAAGAGCCCCAACTCTCTCAGCCTGCCCCCACATGGGAGGTTCTTCAGCCCTCTCATCATCTTCATGTCCTCCTCTGGACCTGCTCCAGCAACCCAATGCCCCTCTTAAGCTGCAGGCACCAGAACTGGATGCAATGATGAGATCAAAGCAGAGGGTGAGACTCAATTCCCTCATGCTCCTGGTAACTCTTCTTCTGATGCAGCCCAGCACTCAGCTGCCTTCTGGGCTGCCAGCACCCACTGCCGGCTCACGTTGAGCTTTTCCACCCACTGACACCCCAAGCCCTTCTCATTGAGTGGCTCTTTGGCCACTCCTCATCCAGCCTCATTCCCAAGAATGGTTTTCAAGAGTTACAGCCCCATTTTGTTGTCTTTTCACTGTCAAGAGTTCTCAGCAGCCTGTGGCTATTCCAGGATGGGAGAACTCTGTATGCTAAGCACCAGGGCTTGCAGCCTCCCAGGCTGCTTGCTCTCTCTCTATCCTATGAGGACAGACTGAAAGAGTTGGGGCTGTGCAGGCTGGAGAAGAGGAGGCTCCCAGGTGACCTTCTTGTGGCCTTCCAGGATCTGAAGGGGGCTACAAAAAAGCTGGGGAGGGACTTTTTAGGTTATTAGGAGTGACAGGGCTAGGGGGAATGGAGCAAAGCTGGAGGTGGAGAGATTCAGACTGGAGGTGAGGAGGAAGTTGTTGAGCATGAGAGTGGTGAGAGCCCAGGGGGGTGGTTGGGGCCAGATCCCTGGAGGTGTTTTTGGCCAGGCTGGCTGAGGCTGTGGGCAGCCTGATCTAGGGTAGGGTGCCCCTGTCCATGGCAGGGGGGTTGGAACTGGATAATCCTTGTGGTCCTTTCCAACTCTAACTGATTCTCTGATTCTCCCAGCAGCACAGCAGGAGGCACAGCTCCTGACACCACTCAGCCCCAGCAGCAGGAGCAAGCTCTGCTGGCTTCAGTGCACACCCACTCGGTCCCAAAGCTCCCTGCACACGTCATCTGCATCCTGCATAGAGGTCACCTCTGCCCCTGCCTGCTGCCTTTCTCAGTGGATAATAACTGCTGCAATTCACAGAATCACAGAACGCATTGGGTTGGAAGGAACCCTCAAAGGTCAGCTTGTCCAACATCCCTGCAGCTAGCAGGGACACCTCCAACTAGATCAGGCTGATCAGAGCCCCATCAATTCTGACCTTCAGCATCTCCAGGGATGGGGCATTACTCATATCTCTGGACAACCTGTTCCAGGATTTCACCACCCTGACAGTAAAGAACTTCCTCCTTATGTTTAACCTAAATCTCCCCTGCTCAAGTTTCAAACCGTTACCCCTTGTGCTGTCACCACAATCCCTTCTAAACAGCCCCTCCCCAGCCTTCCTGTATCATAGAATAGTTTAGATTGGAAGGGAGCTCAAAGCTCAGCCAGTTCCAACTCCCTGCCATAGGCAGGGACACCTCCCACTAGATCAGGTCCCTCAAGGTCTCATCCACCCTGGCCTTCAACCCCCCCAGGGAGGAAGCAGCCACACCCTCCCTGGGCAGCCTGTGCCAGTGTCTCACCACCCTCACTGTGAAGAACTTCCTCCTAACATCCAGTTTCAATCTCCCCTCTGCCAGTTTAAACCCATTCCTCCTCATCCTGTCATTACAAGACCTTGTGAACAGTCCCTCCCCAGCCTTCCTGTAACCCTCTTCAGATACTGGAAGGCTACTCTAAGGTCTCCTCAAAACCTTCTTTTCTCCAGGCTACAGTGCCAACACTCTCTCAGCCTGTCCTCAGAGCAGAGCTGCTCCAGCCCTCTCAGTATCTTGGTGGCCTTCTCTGCACTGTCTCCAACAGTTCCAAGTCCTTCTTGTGCTGGGGGCTGCAGAGCTGCAGACAGTGCTGCAGGTGGGGTGTGAGGAGAGCAGAGCCAAGGGGCAGAATCCCCTCCCTTGCCCTGCTGCCCACAGCTGCTCTTGCTGCAGCCCAGCACACAGTTGCTGTCTGGGCTGCACTCACACTGCAGCCTCATCTTGAGCTTTGCATCAGCCCAGACCCCCAGGTCCTGTTCCCCAGGGCTGCTCTCAGCCATTCACCACCTGTAGGTTCCCTTCAGATACTGAAATCCAGCTCTAAGGTCTCCCTAATGCCTTCTCTTCTCCACACTGGTCAGCTCCAGTTCTTTCAGCCTGTCTTCATAGGAGAGATGCTCCAACCCTCTGATCATCCTCATGGCCCTGCTCTGGACCCACTCCAGGAGGTCTACATCACGCCTGTGTTGGGGACTCCAGAGCTGGAAGTAGTAGTCCAGGTGAGGTCTCACCCTCAATGTCTCAGTTCCCCCTGTATACCTGCAGGCAACCAATACCACTCCAGGTATTACCTGCATGGCCTGGCAATGCCACAGCAGCTGCCCCCAGTTCTGCCTGCATTGTGCTGCATCTAACCAAGGACTGACAATGGTGGCTTACAGTGGAATTAGCCTGGAAATATTCTAGGAGCCAAAACACTACAAGGCTGCAGACTGAGCTGGTTTATTTTTAAACAGGCAACTGCTGCATTTCATCTCTATCAACACAGCTGATAGAAACGGAGCAAACCATGCTTAGTGCCTTATGAATCCCACATAATCCTCAGCCTTCAGGGTTAAGGAAGAAAGGGAAACACTCAGTCAGCATCTATTGTAACTTACACCCTCCCTCCCCCCCCAGAAAAAAAGAAGTCATAAACGAGTGTTGGTTGTTATATGCTCTGACTCCAACAAGAACCTTAGAATAAAGCTCTGAACAGAGTTTGATGACAGAATGATGGAATTAACAAGGGTGGAAGGGACCCTCACAGGCCATCTTGTCTAACACCCCTGCAGTGATCAGGGGCATCTCCAACTAGAGCAGGCTGCCCAGGGCCACATCAAGTTTGACCCTGACTGTCTCCGGGGCTGGGGTCTCAATTACAATCTGTAGGAAATCTGTTCTAGTATTTTGCTACTCTTGTAGTAAAGAACTTCCTCCTTAAAGAACTTCCAACCTACTCTCATAGTAAAGAACTTCCAACCTACCCTGCTGTAGTTTAAAAGCACTGCCCCTCATCCTAGCACTAGAAACCCTTAACAGTTTCTCCCCAGCCTTTCTGTAGGTCCCCCCTCCAGATACTTTTTGTCACCTTGGTGCCTGGCATCTGATCATCAGTAGTGGCATTTCGGTAAGTGTCCTCAGACACCACGAGCCTTCGTTTTCCTCCCCATTCCTATGATCTCTGACCCTGCTCTGCAGTGATCATATGCTGCAGCCTCTCTTTTATCTTAAAAAAAAACCCAAACAACCACACACACACACAAAAACCCCCAAAAAACCCAACCTTTGAGAAGGTTACAATAGGTGAGGTGATAATACAGCAGACACAGCCTCCTTCTCCTTTTGTGTGGCACTCTTCTGAAATACTCATAAAATATGCATGTTCCAAGCCTCTCCGTGGCACTGCCTGCTGGGCTGGTTGAAAAGCAGTGCAAGAGCAGATTTAAGGGGACACCACCAACTGCTCTGAGGCCTTAGAAAAGGTTTGACTCAAACTCAGCACCTCTGTTTGGACGTAAAACAAGTGCAGCTCAGGCAGTGTGGGCAGCAGGGCAAGGGAGGGGATTCTGCCCCTTTGCTCTGCTCTCCTCACACCTCACCTGCAACACTGTCTGCAGCTCTGCAGCCCCCAGCACAAGAAGGACATAGAACTGTTAGGAGTGAGACCAGAGGAGGGCCACAAAGATATTGAGAGGGCTGCAGCAGCTCTGCTCTGAGGACAGGCTGAGAGAGTGGTGGCACTGTAGCCTGGAGAAAAGGTTTTGAGGAGACCTTACAGTAGCCTTCCAGTATTAGAAGAGGGCTACAGAAAGGCTGGGGAGGGACTATTGACAAGGTCTTATTATGACAGGACGAGGAGGAATGGGTTTCAACTGGCAGAGGGGAGATTTAAACAGGATGTTAGGAGGAAGCTGTTTGCAGTGAGGGTGGTGAAGACACTGGCACAGGTCGCCCAGGGAGGTTGTGGATGCTCCCTCCCTGGGGGTGTTCAAGGCCTGGTTGGATGAGGCCAGTTTAAATCTCCACTCTGCCAGTTTAAACTCATTGCTCCTCATTCTGTCATTATAAGACCTTGTCTACAGTCCCTCCCCAGCCTTCCTGTAGGTCCCTTTCAGATACTGGAAGGCTACTCTTAGGTGCCCTGGAAGCCTTCTCTTCTCCAGGCTGCAGAGTCCCAACTCTCATAGCCTGTCCTCATAGCAGAGCTGCTGCATCCCTCCAAGCATCTGAGGAAGGTGCAGAAGCTAAGTGCTGCTGACCTTACCCCGCTGTGCCTGGTGCAGCCTGGCAGGCAGACAAGCACCGACAGCAGCAGGCTCCCTGCAGAAGGCAGCTGCTTAGGTGAGCACCTGCCCCCTTCCTTCAGTTTTGGGGTCACAGCAGTTACACCAGATGTGGAAAGACACCTGACAGGTCTCTCTTGTCTGAGCAGCGTTCAAATCCATGCCCTGTAAATCCCAAGAAAGTGCATTAACCTCCAGAGCCTGAGCTCTGCAGATGTGAAAGGGGATGAAGGACAGGAAGAGGTGGGGAGTGCTCCTCAGCCACATAGCTCAAGCATTGTCAAACAGCAATAAAGACTCATTGTACAGGACCAAGAAACTCTGTGTGCAACATCTAAGGAGGTGCCTGACCAGCTGGTTACAGAACAGTGTTTTCCCCAGACCTTTCCTCCCACCCAATTTATCCTGAATCCTTGGTCACACAGTGGCATCAACGAGGAGTCAACCAAGAATAGGAGCAGCGTGGTGGAACGTCACTCCTCTGATCCAAGGTGCTTTTGTATTCACTCAGAGAGAATAACATTAGACTCTGGTGTCCTTCAGCCTGGGTGAGAGCTTTAATTACTGAGGACAAGGATAGGCACAGCAGCTCTTCCTCCAGCTGTGTTTTAAACCAAAATAGAGAGGGATGGTGAGTTCCACAGCAAAAAACAGAAAAGGCTGCCCATAACGAAGTGTGTGGGGTGGGGGGGGGGTCAGCAGCATGTAAAGAAACCTCTCTGCTGCCTCGGGGACTTGCCAGAAGCCATACAATGGCTCAGCTGCAGAGCCTCTGAATCTAAATCTGCCTCCTAACCCAATGCCCTTCCTGAGCTCGCAGCACTGAAGCGGAGCTCAGCTGCCCAGGATTCCCCAGCTTCACGTCAGTTTGCCTTGCAGAGTGCTGAAGCCTTTCAGCTGATCTCCTCCTGGACTAATCCAAAAAAGGCACACAGCCTCTATTCCTCCCCTGCTAGCTTTATGACTGGGTGCCATTCCCTTGAACTCCCTCTGCTGTAGCACTTCCTTCAAACAGGGGAAGACTCAGAGACACGACCTGCCCAGCCCCTGAGGAGTCTTCTCAGAGGGCATGTCTGCACTCAAATTATCAAAGCCAAACAGCAGTGGCTCTTACCACTCTCCCCTGTATCCTCTGAAGAAAAGAAACATCAGGTCACAAAAGCTGTGAATATTTGCTCTTGCAGCTTGCAGAGCCAATGATCACTACGCAGGTTTCGTAGCTGTTGCTGCAGCTGCTGACACCTTTCCCCCAGCTGTTAGAGAGGAGAAAGGCTTCTTTTCAGCTCCCAGCTATTCCACCCTCTTCAGGACTTCTGTCTTTGCAGTTTACCAAGCAAAGAGTTACTCTCTAACAGCGTCACCTGAATTCCTGCCCACAAACCTTGGCAGCCAAAGGAAGAACATCTGCTAACATCACTGGAACACTCCAGACCACCACCACCACTTTCTTCCACCTCCCCTTCTCCCCCGAAAGGATAAAACAAAGTGACCACCACCTGCTCAAAGATTTCCCCTCTTACGTTACCCCCTACTCCCTGATGCCTACTTACAACCAGGAGGACCCAAACATTTCTCAATGCATGGCAGGGAGCACACTGACAGGCAGGAGGAGAGACTTTAATGCCAGCAATCGGGGAGTGACTCATCTCCATGAATGCAAGCCATCTGAGTCACAGCCATCATGACTCAGAAGCCTGAGGAGAAGGCACCTCTCTGGGAGGAAGAATTGAAATTGTCCTACTTTTCCAAATACAGAACTTGGAGAGGAGCTCCCCGTAGGTGTAGATCTGGTTGGGGGAGGGGAGAGAAGGAGCGAGAGGGAATTACATCATCGGAAAGCAAAAGGGAGAAGGTGGATATTAATAGCACAAAAGAACAGCACCACACAGAGTGTGACTTGACACAGCTTCATTGTCAGACCTCCCACTTTATAAACAACATCCTAGCCCTTGGGACAAGAGGGATGTGGGCATGCTGGAGTGTGTCCAGAGAAGGGCCACGAGGATGCTCCGAGGGCTGCAGCACCTCTGCTGTGAGCACAGACTGAAAGAGTTGGGGCTGTGCAGTCTGGAGAAGAGGAGGCTCCCAGAGGACCTTATTGTGGCCTTCCAGCATCTGAAGGGGGCCTACAAAAAAGCTGGGGAGGGACTTTTTAGGCTATCAGGTAGTGACAGCACCAGGGGGAATGGAGCAAAGCTGGAGGTTGGGGAGATTCAGATTGCACGTGAGGAAGAAGTTCTTTACCATGAGGGTGGTGAGACACTAGAAGAGGTTGCCCAGGAAGGTGGTGGAAGCCTCATCCCTGGATGTTTTTAAGGCCAGGCTGGATGTGGCTCTGGGCAACCTGATCCAGTGTGAGGTGTCCATGTCAGGGGCTGTGGAACTGGATGATCCTTGTGGTCACTTCCAACCCTGACAATTCTGTGGTTCTGTGAAACAGTCTGAACTTCTAAGTCTAAACTATGACTGCATATTAGAAACTATGCGAAGACCCAAATTAAAAGGCACTGAGAAGTGATGCAAAATGCCATTTGTGGACCACATCTAGTCCAGGCTATATGGACCACAAGCCAAAAGAGTCTTCGTCCACAGAGGTTTTTTTCAGGGTCTGGCACAGAGGTTCAGTGACTACAGAGACAGCTGTTAGAAAATATCATTTAGTCAGATTTACTAAATTGCAGCTAACTTCTCCAAACCATGCTGAAGTAGGTGCCTTGAAATGATGTAGTGACATCCTGGGCATATGACCAGGGCAGATGGCTTTGTGCCAAACCATTAAACCACACCGCAGTTGTTCAGAGCTGATTTTCTTGCCTGATGAACACATTCAGAATCACAGAATTAACCAGCTTGGAAAAGACCTCTGAGATCATCCAGTCCAACCTATCACCTAATCCTTCTAATTAACTAAACCATAGCATTAAGTGCCTCCTCCAGCCTCCTCTTAAACATCTCCAGGGATGGAGACTCCACCACCTTCCTGGCCAGCCCATTCCACTGCCAATCACTTTTGCCATGAAGAACTTCTTCCTGACATCCAGCCTGAACCTGCCCTGGTGCAGTTTGAAGCTGTGCCCTCTTGTTCTGTCACTGGGTGCGTGGGAGAAGAGCCCAACCCCACCTGGCTACAACCTCCTTTCAGATAGTTGTAGAGAGCAATGAGCTCTGCCCTGAGCCTCCTTTTCTCTAGCATGAACCACCCCAGCTCTGCTCCCTTATGCCCTTTATCTTCATTCTCTGCCTCTCATTTCTTCCTTCCACATGTTTTTAAACCACTCTAGGGAGGCTCTTCTGTGATCTCACCTCCAAAGTTTTCAGTTTCCTTTTCTAAAGTCTCTCCTTTTACTGCTGCCAACAGGTTCTGCCCTACTGCTGAGTAAAACACCCTTTGAATGCCTCCAGTATTAAAATCAACTTATTCTTCCCATTTCAGCCCTTGCTGCTAACTCTGACCTTAAAAATGTGATTTTAGTTCTTTCAAATGGACCACCCTACCCCATGGCTGTTCTGGCCATGCCCTTTACACACTGCATGGATTAGACTAGTCGAGGGCTGTCCTTACATAGCTTCTCTTCAGTCTGCTCCCCATTTCTCTTTGATTTCAGCCTGCTCCCTTCAATTTCTTTTCAATTTCAAGTCTCCACATTTGCTTAGAGCTATGAAACAATGCAGCTTCGTTTAAAATCTCAGCAAAAGTATTTACAGAACAACTGAATGGTAGAGGTTGGAAGTGAGCCCTGGAGATCACCTAGTTCAAGCCCCCTACTAAAGCATGGTCACCTCGAGCAGTCTGCACAGGATCATGTCTAGGTGGGTTTTGAAAATCTCCAGAGAAGGAGACTCCACGACCTCTCTGGGCCCCATGGTGTGCCAATGGGCATCACTGAGAAGAGCCAATCCCCATCCTCTTGACCTCCGCCCTTTAGATGTTGAAGCAGGTAGATCTCCTGCCTGTTGTCCCTCATGGGCAAGCTGTGGCAAGGGTGCACATCTCCGACGGCAAGGGCACGTAGAAGGCTGGGGACAGGAGTGTTTCAACCCACCACATGTAGGGTTTGCCAGCAAACATCTGCCAGAGCCTGGAATTTCTCTGGACTTCTGTTTGTTTGACTTCTTCACCATGAGAATGGTGAGAGCCTGGAACAGGTTGCCCAGGGGCAACATGGTCAGGGCCAGATCCCTGGAGGTGTTTGCAGCCAGGCTGGCAGAGGCTGTGGGCAGCCTGATCTAGGGTAGGGTGTCCCTGGGCATGGCAGGGGATTGGAACTAGATGATCCTTGTGGTCCCTTCCATCCCTGACTGATTCTATGATTCCTCTGGCCGCAGGCAAAGCAATGCTCTGCATCCATATTTCTATCACTACCTCAGAAGGTATTTATAGAGCTTGGCAATGTTTTCCCCGTAGCCAGCCTTGTACTTATTCTTGATTTCAGGATGCCTCAGCTCGATTGCCCTGAAAAGGCTCACTTACCAAACACACCAAGTGCCAGCCCTCTCCAGAGCAGGATGAGATCCCTGGTCCCTCCCCACACAGCTAAAACACTTGATCCATCTCCTTGCCAGACTAGATCTGTGGCAGGCATGAATCAGCAAAATTCCTGCTGGATAATAGAAAATTTTGGCATCATCTTAGAAGTGTTCCACTTTAGTCATCTCAGTTTTCCACACTTTTGGTCACCTCTCAGAAACAAACTCAAGGTTATTACTGTGGATCAGCACATAAAAGGTGGCTGCCAAGAGGATGGAGACTCACTTATTACAGGGATTCCATGAAAAAGACAAAGGCTGATGGGGGCAAGTTACTGCTGGGGAGACTCCAGAAGAAAATGTTATCCCATGAGTACAGTGAGACATTGGAATCATCTCCCAAGGGAAGCAGTGGATTCTCCCACAATGGACAGCAACAGAATGAGGGGACAGAGTCTCAAGTTGTGCCAGGGGAGGTATAGGCTGGATATTAGGAAGAAGTTCTGCACAGAGAGAGTGATTGGCATTGGAATGGGCTGCCCAGGGAGGTGGTGGAGTCACCATCCCTGGAGGTGCTCAAGAAAGGACTGGATGGAGCACTTAGTGCCATGGTCTGGTCGATTGGATAGGGCTGGCTGATAGGCTGGACTGGATGACTTGGAGGTGTCTTTCAACCTGGCTGGTTCTATTCTATTCTATAAGACCCAGATTGGTTGGGTTGCTGGGCCAGCCAATTTCAACTCTACTATTACCTAGAAAGGTTGGACCAGAAGATCCTGTGCTGGTTTGAGGCTAATTGGAATAGATTAGATTATAAGCTGAGAAAAGAACACAATGGTGATGTCTGCTTCCCTTATAGGTTTGCTAAGATGTACAAAAGCAAGGACACAAACATATATAAGACAGAGCTGCTCTGAACGTGTCTCACTCTGTCTGCAGAGTCTGAGCTCTCTCTCCCTGGCTTCTGCTTGGATCTGTGTAACCCAACTAATCAATTCTGCCTCTAACCCCCCTGGCTGATCTTTCCAGTTCACCTTGCACATAAGGTAGATTTTGGGATAAGGTTGGAGGGTGGGGGGAAGGTGGAAGGGTGGTTGGGAACCCCTCTTGGGGACTCTGATTTCTGGGAGGGGCACTGTGTTTCCGTCTTACTTTCGACTTGTGTGTTTCTGTATAGAGCTGTAAATATTCCTAACATATTGTAAGTATCTGCTTGTATACCCTGCTAAGCTGTGAATATAAAGCTTCAGTCCTTCCAGCCAGCTGAGTCCAGTCCGAGTGAACTGTAAAGTGTGGGGGGCAGGAAACTCCTGAACCATCACAGATCCCTAGGGCATTCTGTGATTCTCTCAGGTCACACCACAGATGACTTATCTTGAGGCAGCAAGTGAAGGCAACGTGGAAGAAAAGGTATGAAACAGAAGTACAAACCAAGTCAAAGGGACTCAGTGTGGTATTCCTGCTTTTTCTGACATGCACTGTTGGAGTTGGTGGCTTGGGGAATGCCTCCACAAAGAAGTAATTGGTTAGATCTCTGCAAATTCCTCTGAGACGACCGTGTTGAGATTTATAAGAGCCCTGCTCCCCTGAGCACAGGAGGATTCAAGCAGCAGGAGGCAGTGGGTGTGTGGCTGCTGCAGGACGCAGTGCAGCACAGAGATACCATCTCCAAGCAGGCTGCCTTGGACACTGCACTGCTGCTCCTCTGCACAGCTCTGCTTTGGGTCACCTCATCCACCCTGCTCTGCACCTTAGCACCTAAACTCTTCCAAAAATTCTTTTCTGGTGTCTCTGGCTCCCTAACCGTATCATAAGAATTTAAAAAAAGATGTGATGGGAGCAAGATGAGGCAGGCTGCAGTTCTCAGCCAGTGTGCAAGCCCAGAGCAGCTGCAAAGAGAGGGTTTGAGTGGTGGCAAAAGCAGGCAGCTGCCTGCCCAGGCTGTGCAGAGCAGCCATGCAGCACACCCCAGACTGAAGTCCAGGCAGCACAAAAGTTTTCCGAGACAGAGTGATTCTGGGCAACCTGATCTAACTGAGGATGCCTCTGCTTACTGCAGAGAAGGGTTGGACTAGTTGACCTTTGGAGGTCTCTTCCAACCCAAACCATTCTATGATCCCCTAGATCAGGTGCCCTTGCATTTAAATGTCTCCAGTACCACTACATGTGGAATCATTTGGGTTGGAAAAGACTTTTAAGATCATCAAGTCCAACCATTAACTCAACACTGCCAAGCCCAACCCTAAATCATGTCCTTAAGTGCCAGATCTATGCATCTTCTCTTAAAGACCTCCAGGGATGAAGATGCCATCACTTCCCTGGGCAGCCTGTTCCAGCAAAGAGCCTGACAAGACTCAGTGAAGAATTTCCCTTTATGTCCAATATAAACCTCCCCAGGCACAACTTGAGGCCATTTCCTCTTGCCTAGGTCTTGAAATTCAACAAGGCCAAGTGTAAGGTCCTGCACCTGGGTGGGTGCAATCCCAAGCACAACTGCAGGCTGGGTGGGGAATGGCTGAGAGCAGCCCTGAGGAACAGGACCTGGGGTCTGGGGTGATGCAAAGCTGAAGCTGAGGCTGCAGTGTGAGTGCAGCCCAGACAGCAACTGTGTGCTGGGCTGCAGCAAGAGCAGCTGTGGGCAGCAGGGCAAGGGAGGGGATTCTGCCCCTTGGCTCTGCTCTCCTCACACCCCACCTGCAGCACTGTCTGCAGCTCTGCAGCCCCCAACACAAGAAGGACATGGAAGTGTTAGAAGTGAGACCAGAGGAGGGCCACGAAGATGCTGAGAGGGCTGCAGCAGCTCCGCTCTGAGGACAGGCTGAGAGAGCATGGAGAAGAGAAGGCCTCCAGGAGACCTTGGAGTAGCCTTCCAGTATCTGAAGGAGGCTACAGGAAGGCTGGGGAGGGACTACTGACAAGGTCTTGTAATGACAGGATGAGGAGGAATGGGTTTAAACTGGCAGAGGGGAGATTGAAACAGGATGTTAGGAGGAAGCTGTTTGCAGTGAGGGTGGTGAGACACTGGCAAAGGTTGCCCAGGGAGGTTGTGGCTGCTCTGTCCCTGGGGGTGTTCAAGGCCAGGTTGGATGAGGTCTTGAGCAACCTGTTCTAGTGGGAGGTGTCCCTGCCTGTGGCAGGGGATTGGAACTGAATCTTTGAGGTCCCTTCCAAGCTAAACCATTCTATGATTCTATTTCTATTATTATATAATCTATTATTACCAGTCTGGATGAGGCTGTGGGCAGCCTGATCTAGGGTAGGGTGTCCCTGCCCTTAGCAGGGGAGTTGGAACTAGATGATCTGTGTGGTCCCTTCCAACTCTGACTAATTCTTATGATTCTCCTGCTCACCCAGAACAATTCCTGTGAGACTTCAAGAGCTATCACAAGGTAAGACTGGATGTGGGAACAGTGTAGTCATTGTAGCTTAGGAAATATATTGGCACTTCAGACAAGTACAGACATATTCTTAATAACTTCTGAGAAGGGGAACTTCAGCAGCTCTAGGAGCTGAAATCTGGGTTATGGTTAGGTTTGATCACACTCATCTTGGTCTGCAAGCCCCCTGTCTCTCAGTGCCCAAGCACTTTTGTTCTCTCCTTAGCCTCCTGTCATTCCCTCTGCGAAAAATCGCTCAGAGATGCTGAGGGAACAGCAAGGACACTTATCTATCCCCTGCACCACAATCCACCTTTACAAGCTGCTTCTGCAGGCAATTGATAAGATCCTGAATGACATGGACAAGAGAAAGGGGCGTTGCTGCCCAGCAGTGTTAATGCCTCTGTTAATTCACAGCCTCCATCAAACCAAGGCCAGAATCCATGATCATCATAGGATGCTCCAGACACTGCTCAGACCAGACAGAAGCGGCAAGCTGTAAGTCTAATGATAAGGTATTGATGTTACTTGACATCAGAACTTCCACTCAAAGGCTATATGTTTTAATTATGAAGTTATTTATAGCCTTGATAAGAGGATAAACCTAAGTCCCTTCTGCCTATTCCCTGGGTGCTGAGCACATAGATGTTAAAGATCCCTCTTGCATTCAGGGATCAGGACAACCCATCTTACTTCTCCAGCATTCCTCCCAAAACTAATTTCACAAGTGTTGACTTTGGGCTTGTCATGGTGTTTAAACATAAATAAATTCTCTTAGGGACAACCTAAGCCTACAGACAGTTGTATACCTTAAGCATCTGTTCCGACATGAAGAAACTGAATCGTGTCCTGGGCTGCATCCAAAGCAGTGTGACCAGCAGGATGAGGGAAGGGATTCTCCCCCTCTACTCTGCTCCCCCACCTGGAGTACTTCATCCAGTTCTGGGACTCTCAACACAAGAAGGACATTTAAGTGTTGGAGAGGGTCCAGCGCAGGCTACAGAGGTGATCAGAGAGTTGGAGCATCTCCTCCATGGGGATAGGCTTAAGAGAGTTGGGGCTGTTCAACTTGAAAGAGAAGACTCTGGGTAGACTGTGCTGGTTTGAACTAATTGGAGGATTTGAATGAGAAATTAGACTATAGGCTGAGAGAGAAAACCACTGATGATGCTACTTCACTCATAGTTTCACTGAGAAAGAAAAAATGTTTTAAGAGCTGTAACCCAAACATAGATAATTCTGACAGTTTCAGACCGCTTTGGGCTGTGGTTGTTCCTGCACTGCTCTTTCTCCCTTCCTAGCTGGATCTGAATGATTTCACTCACTTCTTTCCTGCTGCTAATCCCCCTGGCCCATCTACCTTTGCCTATCTGCTGCATAAAACAGATGGTGAGACAAGACTGGGGAAGGGTAGGGGTGGTTAGAAACCCCTCTTAGGGATTTCTGATCTCTGGGAGGGGCTGTGGTGGTTCTGTATTACCTTTTTCACTGTATACATCTGTAAATATCTGTTATACATTGTAAATATCTCCTTGTATATTGTGCAAAGCTGTAAACATAAAACTTAATTTATTAACTTCCAGCCGACTGAGTCCTAGCCTGGGTTATTTCAAAGTGTGGGAGAGCGAATAACTACTGCCTAATCATCAGACCTTAGAGCAGCCTTCCTGTACCCAAAGGGGAGCTACAAGAAAGCTGGGGAGGGTTATTTTTAAAACTGTTTGTAGTGACAGGACAAGAGGGAATGGATTGAAGCTTGAGGAGGGCAGATTTAGATTGGAGATTAGGAAGAAATTCATTACAGTGAGGGTGGTGAGACACTGGGACAGGCTGCCCACAGAGGTCCTCCTTGGAACATTACACTCTATAGAACAACTTGTAGAGTTTCTTAATTCTGACAGAGTAGTTGGCTGTACCAAAAATGGTGGCACCATATTGCAGGCTAAAATTACAGTATGATTTCCAGAGAAAGAGATGTGAGAGAGATCACAGAATCATAGAATGGTTTAGGTTGGAAGAGACCTCAAAGATCATCCAGTTCCAACACCCCTGTGCCATAGGCAGGGACACCTCCCACTAGATCAGGTCGCTCAAGACCTCATCCAGCCTGGCCTTCAACACCTCCAAGGAGGGAGCAGCCACAACCTCCCTGGGCAACCTCTGCCAGTGTCTCACCACCCTCACTGTGAGGAACTTTCTCCTAACATCCCATCTAAATCTCCCCTCTGCCAGTTTGAACCCATTCCCCCTCGTCCTGTCATTACAAGACCTTGTGAACAGTCCCTCCCCAGCCTGCCTGTAGCCCCCTTCAGATACTGGAAGGTTGCTATGAGGTCTCCTCAAAGCCTTCTCTTCTCCAGGCTGGTGACATCACAAAAAACCAAACACATGCACACACCCCCCAGCCCTCTTGAAGTATTTTCTATTGCAAAGCTTTCCAGAGTTGAGTTTCCTGAAATGATAATTTGTGGGTTCCAAAGAGTTACCAAACGAGACAGTGAGAATTAGGCAGAAAGCATAAAACATAGAGCCCAGGAGAGAAGGAAGAATCCTGTTAGCCCAGAAGTCAGAAAGGTGCACTTCAAAATCCAGCCTTGCTCAACCTTCCTGAATTAACCACAGGTAAGCTCCATACCACCTTTTCCAGAATTCCCAGCTCAAAACACAGGTTGGCTCTGCAGAGTGAACTTCCCACTCGCTCTGCAGAGCTAACATCTTCCTCCTTACCCAAGAGCTTTGCCAATAGAGGCTTTAAGAAGCATCCTGCACCACGAGCAGAAGTTCCAGAACATTTGGACAGGGCTGCTCAAATAAACGTTCAGGACATCTGCTCTGAGAGCTAAACCAATCTTTGTGGGCTTTCCTATGAGTAAGATGCTAAAAATGGATAATCAGTGGCCAAATTCTGTTCTCAGACTTCAACAGCTTAAATGATTCCAGCACTACTACCCTAATTATCTGGGTTGATATGCATCACTCCTGCCCGCTGGCTGAGGAGCTGCAATATCCACTGCACTGCTTTCCACAGCTGAAATTCTCTCATTGTCTCTTCACCGATCATTTTCTCTCATGCTAGTCTTTGGTCTACTACAGTTTCATCATTTCGTTTGGCTTTGCACCTTTTTCATCGGGAGTTGGAGTTTGGGGAGAGCCAAGGAGGAGAAAGGCAGGAATGCAGGAAAGGTAGCATGAGCATAGGCACAGCCTACCAGTATCTGAGGGAGTCCTACAGGAGGGCTGGGGAGGGACTGTTCACAAGGTCTTGTAATGACAGGACGAGGGGGAATGGGTTCAAATTGGCGGAGGGGAGGTACGAATGGGATGTTAGGAAGAAGTTCTTCACAGTGAGGGTGGTGAGACACTGGAACAGGTTGCCCAGGGAGGTTGTGTCTGCTCCCTCCCTGGATGTGTTCAAGGCCAGGCTGGATGAGGTCTTGAGCGTCCTGATCTAGTGGGAGGTGTCCCTGCCTGTGGCGGGGGATTGGAACTGGCTGAGCTTTGAGGTCTCTTCCAACCTAGACCATTCTATGATTCTATGATCCTCCTCCCCCCAAACCTCACCTCTGCTCGGCCCAACAGCACAGCAGGAGCTGCTCACAGCCCTGAGCAACGCAGCAGGGAAGATTGCCACTGGAACCAGGGAATTTCTCATTGACTGGAGCCTCTAAATTCAGACTGCAGCCTTCTCTCAAAGTCATACCCGAGCTCGGCTGCCATTTATCAGGCCTGACAGCTTTTTACTTTACATCCTCGAAAGATGAATTTCCTCCGCAGCAGGAATTACCAAGTGACATTTTGTGCTCTGAATTATGCAGGTGATCAGTCCAGACAGTCTTCTCTATGTGGCCTTGAAATCAGTGAGTCATGGCTGAGGCTACAACACCTGATTTGATGTGGTCTAGGCTTCCCAAATGAATAGCTGACTTCACAGACTACTTTCTGCCGAAAACAGCTGCAAGGTGGCACAGTTCGAGTCGCCAGAGCTCCTAAGTGATTCCAGTTCTTAGGTTCTGCATAGGAACTGTGTCTGAGTTTCAGCTTAATCCCGGCCCAGAAAAATCAGGAAACATTTCATGGATGCACAAGCCACAGCTCTAAGCAAAAGCACTAACCAGTTTTAGAGTGTGTGAAGGAGAGAACACAGCCCCCACCGATATTTTCTTTCAATGGCATCAGCAATCTTTGTCACTGCTGCCTTCCAGTAACACCGAGCCAGAGCAACACCAAGAGAGGTTTGGAATCTTTACTGTATTCTTTTTTGTCTTTCACAGGGTCACAGGATGTTAGAGGTTGGAAAGGACCTCCACAGATCATTGAGCCCAACCCCCCCCGCCACTGT
>VWZI01003030.1:23035-36233 GCA_013396835.1 Psilopogon haemacephalus | reverse complement strand
CCAGCAGTGTGCCCAGGTGGCCAAGCACAGGCCAATGCCATCCTGGCTGGGATCAGCAATGCTGTGTGCAGCAGGAGCAGGCAGGAGATTATCTCCATGGACTCTGCTCTGGTGAGGCCACACCTTGAGTGCTGTGTTCAGTTTTGGGCACTGCAATACAGGAGAGATGTGGAGGTGCTGGGCAAGGAAGCTGTGAAGGGCCTGGAGAATAAATCTGATGAGGAGCACAGGAGGAGCTGGGGATGGTTGGTGTGAGGAAGAGGAGGCTGAGGGCAGAGCTCATTGCTGTCTGCAGCTACCTGAAGGGACACTGTGGAGAGGCTGCTGCTGGGCTCTGCTCAAAGGAACTGGAGACAGAACAAGGGGGAATGGCCTCAAGCTGAGGCTGGGGAGGTTTAGATTGGGCATTAGGAAACATTTTCATCCTGGAGAGAGTGGTGAGGGACTGGACTGAGCTGCCCAGGGAGGTGCTGGAGTGCCCCAGCCTGGCTGTGTTTCAGGGTGGTTTGGATGTGGTGCTTGGGGCTGTGGTTGAAGGTGAATCCTGCAGGGCTCTGGGTTGGTGATCCTGAGGGGCTGCTCCAGCCTGGGTGTTTCTGTGACTCTGTGATCTTTTGTCTGCACCAAAACAGCTTCAGTCTGGGACCAGTCTTTGCTGCTGGTGGTCTGCAGAGCCTGCCAGAATGTGTCAGTGCTTGGGGAATGGAATAGATGGGAGGCAGCAGGACCCAGCAGCACCATGACAAATGGATTTTGCTTCATTGTTGAGTTCAGACACTTTGACTGCTGAGCTCTGAGCACTGAGCTCAGACCTCCGAGAGCCACTGAGACCCAGTGGGTGTCCCACCCAAAGCCCAGCAGCACTTCCTCAAGTGCCACTCTGCATCTCTTCAGCTGTGCCTCCGCTGGAGCTCCAACAGCCCTGGGCTGCTGTGCTCTGCCCTGGGCAGCAGGACCCAGGCACAGTCCCAGAAACAAAGCCCCAGGCAGCAGCAGCAGCAGCCCAGGAGTGGGGCTGGTCCTTGTCCTCCCTGGGCCTTGCCCAGGAGCCCTGCTGGGTGCTGTGTGGCAGCTGAGCACCATCAGGAGCTTCCCTGTGCCAGAGGGCTGCAGGCAGTGCTGAGCAGCTGCAGGCCTGGGGCTGAGATTCAGCTGCAGAGGCAAGGCAGGAGAGGCAGAGCTGATGGGCAGGGAGGTGCCAGGGCACAGCTCACAGCAGCCTTCCTGCCTGATGCTTCCCAGAGGATGTCCCTGGGCATGGCAGGGGGGTTGGGACTGGCTGATCCTTGTGGTCCCTTCCAGCCCTGACTGATTCTGTGATTCTAAGCTGCAGCACAGGAGGTTGCAGCTCCACACAAGAGGCAACTTCTTGCCTGGGTGGGTCCCAGAGCAGTGGCACAGGCTGCCCAGAGAGGTTGTGGAGTCTCCTTGTGTGGAGCTTTTGCAGACTCTGTCTGGATGTGTTGCTGTGTGCCCTGAGCTAGCTTGGATGCTCCTGCTCTGGTAGGGGGGGTTGGACTGGCTGAGCTCTTTGTGTCCCTTCCAACCCCTAGCACCCTGTGAGCTGTGATCAACATGAGGAGAAACTCTTTCCAGTGAGGGTGACAGAGCCCTGGAGCAGGCTGCCCAGAGAGGTTGTGGAGTCTCCTTGTCTGGAGACTTTCTGGATGTTTTTCTGTGTGAACTCTCTTGGGTGATCCTGCTTTGGCAGGGAGGTTGGACTGGATGATCCCTGCAAGCCCCTTCCAACCTCTAAGGTTCTGTGAGTCTGTGCTTCTGTTCCCTGAGCTTCACCCCCACGGAGAGCCTCAGCCCACAGAGACAGAGAATGCAGTAGGATGCCTGTGGTACAGAGCTGAGGCTTGTCTGGGGAACAGGACGAGCAGAGTGAAGGTGGAGTGCTGCACATCAGAGGAGCAGGAGATCCCTGCCTGAACTACCCTGCCTGATCCTACCTTGGCAGGGGCGTTGGAGTCGAGGACCTCTGGAGCTCCCTTCCAACCTCTAAAGTTCTGTGCCTCTGTGCTGTGCTTCTGTGCTTCTATGACTCTGTGCTGTGTTTGTGCTTCTGTGCCTCTGTGCTGTGTTTCTGTGTTTCTGTCCTGTGCCTCTGTGCTGTGTTTCTGAGCTCCTGTGCCTCTGTGCTGTGTTTCTGTGCTTCTATGACTCTGTGCTGTGTTTCTGTGTTTCTGTCCTGTGCCTCTGTGCTGTGTTTCTGTCCTGTGCCCCTGTGCTGTGTTTCTGTGTTTCTGTGCTGTGTGTCTGTGCCTCTGTGCCTTTGTGCTGTGCCTCTGTGCTGTGCTTCTGTGGTGCTGTGCCTCTGTGCTTGTGTTTCTGTGACTCTGTGCTTCTGTATTTGTGTTTCTGTGCTTCTGTGACTCTGTTTCTGTGATTCCCAACACACACCCCCCCAACCCCCCCACCCCCCCAGCTTTTCAGCAAGAGTCCTGGACAGGCTCAGAAGCAAGCAGCAGCAGCAGCTCCTTTCTTCCCTCTCTGGCTTTTTCCTCCCTAACCAAGTTTTCTTTTTTCCTAATTGCAGGATGCTGCAGAACAATCAGCTGCGCCGCATCCCCGCCGAGGCTCTGCGGGACCTTCCAAGCCTCCAGTCTCTGTAAGTCATTGCGAGGCAGCGCTGGGAGCCGCCGAGCCCCGCGGGTGGCCCCGGGCTCCCTCCGCCTTGCCCTCATTAGTGCCTTTGTCATGGATGTTCTGTCCCTTCTTCCTTTTCTTCCCCAATTAAGGCAGTGTTGCTGTCAGTTGGCAGAGGCGGCAGGGCAGGGCAGGGCAGGGCAGGGCTGCTCGGCTCCCCAGNGGGCCAGGGCAGGGGAGGGCAGGGCAGGGCAGGGCATCGCAGCGCAGCCATCGGGGCAGGAGCTGTCGGGGCGGGAGGGATGTGGAAATGGCAGCTCGGGGATGGAGGCAGCAGCAGCAGCAGCAGGATCGCAGGGCAGGCTGGAGAGCAGCCAGCCAGGAGGGGCTCTCTGCTCGGCCCCGGTGCCCCCACAGCGGGCAGGGGGCACAGAGGCTGCTGCGGTGTGCCGGTGGCAGCCTGAGCTGCGCTGCCCGCACGGGAGCTGCTCAGACCGGGGCAGGGAGGCTTAAAACGCTTGTGGTGGCTCAGCCGGGAGAAGGGGAGCCTGTGGCGGTGCTGGCCCTGCCAAGAAGGGCTCTGCTCAGGCTGCCGCTGCCGAAGTGCCTGCAGCAATCTCAACCCGGGATGGAGAGCTGGTGCCCGGCTCCTGGTACTGCCCCTGGGGAACAGCTCAGCAGCAGGAGGAGCACCTGGAATGGGGCTGAGCATCCACTCTGCCCTGCTCAGACCTCCTCTTGAGCACTGCCTTCAGTCTGGGGCTCCCCAGTTGCAGAGGAACAGGGACCTGCTGGAGAGGGTCCAGGGGAGGGCTGAGAGGATGCTGAGGGGACTGCAGCACTGCCTGGGGAGGAGAGGCTGAGGGACCTGGGGCTGCTTAGGCTGCAGGAGAGAAGCCTGAGAGGGGATTGAATCAATGTTTGTAAGTGTCTGAGGGCTGGGGGTGAGGAGTGGGGGACAGGTTCTGCTCATTGTCCAGCCTGGCCTGGAGTATCTCCAGGGCTGGAGCCTCAGGCACCTCCCTGGGCAACCTGTTGCAGTGTTCCAGCAGCCTCCTGGTGCAGAACTTGTTCCTCACAGCCAGTCTCAATCTGCTTTGCTCTAGCTTGCAGCCATTGCCCTCATCCTGTCCCTGCAGGCCTTTGGGCACATTCCCTCTGCAGCCTTCTTGTTAGCCCCTTCAGGCAGTGGAAGACAGCTCTAAGGTGTCCCTGGAGCCTTCTCTTCTCCAGGCTAAACACCCCCAGCTCCCTCAGCCTGTCCCTACAGCAGAGCTGCTCCAACCCCTGATCATCTTTGTGACCTCCTCTAGACCCTCTCCACCAGGTCCAGGTCCTTCTTGAGCTGAGGGCTCCAGAGCTGGCCCCAGCCCTGCAGGTGAGGTCAGAGCAGAGCAGAGCAGAGGGGCAGGATCTCCTCTCTCCATCTCAGCCCACACTGCCCTGGCTGCAGCCCAGGCTGCCCTTGGCCTTCTGTGCTGCCAGTGCCTACTGCTGCCTCCTGCCATCATCTGTAGCTGTGTGAAACCAACTCAGCTCCTTCCACCTCTGCCCACAGGGCAGGTGCTCTGCAACCCTGACTCACTGCCAGCCATTAGGGACCTCTTCATCCTCTTCCTCTTCATCCTCCTTACACTGGGCAGCCCACAACTGGGCACAGCTCTCCAGCCAGCACCAAGCAGGAGATCCTGAGGACATTTCTGAGTTGCCAGTGGGGTGTTGGCTTTGCAGGCTCTGAACCTTCTTTCTACCAGCAGAGATCTGAAACCTTTCTTGGTGCAGCACCACGGGCACAGGGCTGTGGCTGTTACTGAACTGTGCTGCCATCACCACCAGTGGCAGGGTCAAGACCTCTCACTCCAGAGGCCTGGAGATTGTTTCCCAAGGGACTTCCCTCCCAAGGAGCCTGAGGGTGGCTGCAGTGAGGCTGTCCCAGCAGTGCTCCCTTCCCTCCTCAGCCTGTCTCTGCTGTGCCCCATGGTGTGGCAACCAGAGGCCAAGGCTGGACAGACCCAAGCTTTGTTTCTGAAGGCTCAGTTCACAGAATCACAAAGTCATTCAGCTTGGAAAAACCTCCTGGGATCACCAAGTCCAACCCCTGACCCTGCTCCACAAAACTCACTCCCTGAACCATGTCCCCGAGCACCACATCCAAACCACCTTTAAACACCCCCAGGGCTGGGGACTCCACCACCTCTCTGAGCAGCCTGTGCCAGTTCCTGCCCTCTCTTGCTCGGAAAAAAAAATAAATGTTTGCTAATGTCCAGCCTAAACCTGCCCTGGTGCAGCTTGGGCCATTCCCTCTTGCTCTATTACCTGTGAGAAGAGACCAGCACCAACCTCTCCATAGCAGCTTCAGAGCAGTGAGGTCTCCCCTCAGCCTCCTCTCTCCAAACTAAGCAGCCCCAGCTCCTTCAGCTGCTCCTCACAAGATTTATTCTCCATGCCCAAAAAGGTTGTAGAGTCTCCTGCTCTGGAGACTTTCCAAAGCCCTCTGGATGTGTTCCTGTGTGCCCTGCTCTGAGTGCTCCTGCTCTGGCAGAGGGGGTTGGACTGGAGGCTCTCTGGAGGTCCCTTCCAGCCCCTAACCTTCTGTGCTTCTTGGTCACATCTCACCTGCTCAGAGGAGCTAGAGAGGGCAGAGGCAGCAGGGCAGGGTGAGGTGCTGGACACAGCAAGCTGCTGGGACATTGACACCTGCAGATGGTCACCTCTGGCTGCACACTCAGAAGCTCTTCCCAGGGAGCTCAGTCACTGCCAGTGCCTGCACTGCACTGCACTGCACTGCCAAGAGCACCACCAGCATGGGGAGGCAAAGAGGGCAACAGAGCTTCTCTGGGGCCACAGCGAAGTCAGGAGCAGGATGAAGGTGCCCTGGTTCCACTTGCCACTCTGAGACTGCAGTGCCACCAGGAGAGGTGTTTGGGACTGGCTGTGGAAATGAAAGCCTCAGGAGAGAGCTTTGGTACCAAAGCCCCAGCAGTGAAGCAGCAGTAAAGCTCCTTCCAGAGCAGGAGACTCCACAACCTCTCTGGGCAGCCTGCTCCAGGCTCCAGCACCCTCCCAGGCACAAAGTTTCCCCTCCTCTTCCCCTGGCACCTCCTCTGCTCCAGCTTGCCCCCAGTGCCCCTTGTGCTGCCCTTGGGCACCCCTGGGCACAGCCTGGCTGCATCCTGCCCACACTGCCCTGCACGTCTTGAGCACAGCACTGAGGGCAGCCCTCAGGCTCCTCTGCTGCCAGCTCCCAGCCCCAGCTCCCTCAGCCTGGCCCCACAGGAGATGTTCACTGCCTGCAGCCGCTTGGGGGCTCTGGGCTGGACTCTTTCAAGCAGCTCCTTGAGCTCCTTCTTGACCTGAGGAGCCTCACAGGAGATGTTCACTGCCTGCTGCAGCTTGGGGTCTCTGGGCTGGACTCTTTCAAGCAGCTCCTTGAGCTCCTTCTTGACCTGAGAGGCCCCACAGGAGAGGTTCCACTGCCAGCAGCAGCCTGTGGGCTGTAGCTGGACTCTTTCAGGCAGCTCCCTGAGGTCCTTCTTGACCTGAGGAGCCTCACAGGAGATGTTCACTGCCTGCTGCAGCTTGGGGTCTCTGGGCTGGACTCTTTCAAGCAGCTCCTTGAGCTCCTTCTTGACCTGAGGAGCCTCACAGGAGATGTTCACTGCCTGCAGCAGCTTGGAGGCTCTGAGCTGGGCTCTCTGCAGCACTTCCCTGAGCTCCTTCTTGACCTGAGGGGCCCTGGACACCATATTCCAGGTGTAATCAAATTCTCCTTCAAACAGGGAAATGTGACAAAAAGGTAAAGGCACAAAGACCTGCTCTGGGGAGCAGGAGTGGCACAGTGTGGACATGGACAGGCACTCCTCAGGCAGGTGAGGTGCTGAGATGCTCTGCTTGGCTGCCTCTGGTGCTGCCATGGCTTCTCCAAATGCAGTCACCAACCTCAGGCCAGGCCTGTGTTTGGGAGAGTTTCTTAGGTTTTGTGTTTTTTTGGTTGTTGTTTTGTTTTTTCTTTTTTTTTTCCTCCCCTCTGAGTCATTTCCCACAAGTTTATGAGACTCTTGTGTATGTGTTGCCAGAAACTCAGGCAGCTTGGAACACCCACAGGTCACCCACAGCCTGGCTGCCTGAGCAACCAGGCTGCTCTGGCACTCCGTGCATCATCATCAACCCTCTGCCTGGAAGCTGCCTGAGCAGGCAGCAGGGCTGAAAAAGGCAGCCAAGAGGAGCAGGGTGGAGCAGGCAGCTGTGCTGGACAGAAGGGGGTTTGTGTGCTGCTTGTTTGCTTGCTCTTTCAAGGTGTTTGCATTTGGTGTCCTCTGTCATCATCCTGAGCTCCAGGCAGGAGCCAAGGGGAAAGTGTCAGTGCAGGGCAGGGGAGAGGACGAGCTGACCACACTCCACTGGGCAGGTTGTGGTGGTTCAGCAGTTCCCTGCCCCCCCCACTCCCTACCACACACACACTTGGAAATAACCCAGGCTAGGACTCGGTCAGCTGGAAGTTAATAAATGCAGCTTTATATTTGCAGCTCTGCACAACACAATATGCAAGCAGATATTGACAACGTAGCACAGATATTTACAGCTATGGACAGTGAAAAGGGAGTGCAGAAACACCACAGAGAGCAGAATCCCCAACAGGGGCTCCCAACCACCCTTCCACCTTCTCCTCCACCTCCCAGTCTTATCCCAGGATCTCTCTTACATGCCAGGTAAGCAGGGAGGATCAACCAGGGGGGTTAAGAAGCAGGAAACTGGTTAGTGGAGTTAGACAGCTCCAGCTGGAAGGCAGAGAGAGAGATGCAACAGCCCCAAGGGCTGCAACAGCTCTGCCTTATCTCTGTTATGCTTCTAATTCTTAGGTCAACCTAGGAGTGGAGCAGTCAGAATTTTGTTTTCCCTCCTCAGCCTATCATCTAATTCCTCATTAAAGTCCTCCAGTCAGTCCCAGGCAGCAGACAAGCTTAGAGCAGAAGCAGCCAGGCCAAGTGTGAGCTGGGAATGACTGCAGGGCTGAGGTGGCTGAAGAAGCAGGGCAGAAGGGATCAGAGAATCACAGAGTGGGCTGGAAGAGACTTCCAAAGCTCATCCAGTCCAAGCCCCTGCACTCAGCAGGGACATCCTGCACTAGGGCAGGTTGCTCACAGCCCTGTCCAGCCTCACCTGCAATATCTCCAGGGATGGGGCCAAAACCACCTCCCTGCAGCCTCCTGGTGCAGAACTTGTTCCTCACAGCCAATCTCAATCTGCTCTGCTCTAGTTTGCAGCCATTGCCCTCCTCCTGTCCCTGCAGGCCTCTTGTAGCCCCTTCTTGTCCCTCTGCAGCCTTCTTGTAGTCCTCTTCTGGTGCTGGCAGGCTGCTATCCCTGGAGCCTTCTCTTCTCCAGGCTGTACAGCCCCAACTCTCCCAGCCTGGCCCCATAGCAGAGGTTCTCCAACTCCCTGATCATCTTTGTGGCCTCCTCTGGACCCTTCCCAGCAGCTCCAGGTCTTTCCTGTATGGAAGGCTCCAGAGCTGGCCCCAACCCTGCAGATGAGCTCTCTCCAGAGCAGTGCAGAGGGGCAGGATCTCCTCTCTCCATCTCTGCTCACACTGCTTTGGCTGCAGCCCAGGCTGCCTTTGGCCAGTGCCCATTTGCAGGTCTAGGAGAGACATTCCCTAGGACATCCATTCCCCAGCACAGCCATTCCCTAGGTATCCATTCTCTAGGGCATCCATTCCCAGCACATCCATTGCCTAGGGCACACATTCCCAGCACATCCATTCCCAGAACATCCCTCCCCAGCACATCCATTCCCAGCACATCCCTCCCCAGCACAGCCATTCCCTAGGGCACACATTCCCAGCACATCCATGCCCAGTACAGCCACTCCTCAGCAGTTTTGTGCTGCCCCCAGGCCTGGCTGCTCTGAGCTTGCTGCAGACTCCTGACTACCACTCAGGGACCTGCTGTGGCCCTGGCAGCTTCTCCTCCACTGCAAGGGCTCAGCAGTTCCCCACCAGGGCTGCTTGTGGCTCACTGTGCCCCATGGCTGGAGGAGGCAAGTGTCAGAGCCATGCAGATGGCACACAAGTGTCAGAGCCATGCTGATGGCACACAAGTGCCAGAGCCATGCAGATGGCACACAAGTGTCAGAGCCATGCAGATGGCACACAAGTGTCAGAGCCATGCAGATGGCACACAAGTGTCAGAGCCATGCTGATGGCACACAAGTGCCAGAGCAATGCTGATGGCACACAAGTGCCAGAGCCATGCAGATGGCACACAAGTGTCAGAGCCATGCAGATGGCACACAAGTGCCAGAGCCATGCTGATGGCACACAAGTGTCAGAGCCATGCAGATGGCTGCAGCCCTGCCAGGCACACCTGTCCCTGCTAACAGCTCTCACACATCCCCTCTGCAGCTGCAGCCCTGCTGTGGTGCCTGCTCCCTGGCAGCTCCAGCGTGCCTGGAGCCTGAGCTGGCAGCAAGGAGCCCTTGGCAGGGATGAGCGGAGGAATACCAAAGGAATTTGGATCTCAAGGCTCTGGAGCCTGAGCTGTGAGGCAGGGCTGTGAGGCAGGGGCTTGCTTCCCAGCAGCCCTGCTCTCCCTGGGGAGCAGTTGGGAAGCCCAGGGGGGAGGATTAGAGGGAAGAGGCAGGGCTCGTGGCAGTGCCTTGTGCCCTGCCCCAGCTGTGCTCCCCTGGCAGGGGCTGCTGGCACCCAGGAGGTGCAGAGGGAGGCAGAGCTGTGTGCTCTGGAGCAGTCTGTGTCAGGCTCATTAGCAGCTCTGAGGCTTGTGAGCACCTACCCAGCACTGATGGGCACCGACTCTGATCCTCTGCCAGGCAGGAGGAGTCTGAGGTGGCTCAGAGTGTGCAGGTGCTGTAAATCACTGCCAGGCTTGCAGAGAGCAGAGGGAAAGAAACCTGAGGGATTAAGAGATCAGGACCAACTCTTCACTTAGCTGTTAAATGCTCATGGAACTGGCTGGGGGTTGCTGCCCCTTTCTGGAGCCCCCTGGGAAGGTGCTGAGCCTGTGCCTGGCTCACTGCCTACAGCAGACTGGAGGGGGCAGGGGGCTTGGTGCCAGCCAGGAGACTGTCAAAGCTTTTCCAGTCTGGGTGGCTGTGAGGTGCCCCAGGAGAGCCAGCAGCAGCTTCTCTCACCTGGCTCTGAGGCTCCAGCAGGAGAGTCCTAAGTGGCCTGGTGCAGCTCAGGGGCACAGCAGCATCCTGTGCCCCCAGCCCATGGCCATGGTGCAGAGCTCTGCCTTCCCCTGGGAGCCTCTCCTGCAGGTGGGGAGGAGCTGCACTTAGAGCTGACTGCAGGTATCTGGAGAGGCTTTGGGCACCCCTAGGCCAGCAGCAGCTTTTCTGCCCCAGGACTTCACTGAGGTGTTTGGGAGCACAGAAACTACTTTGTGGTACCTGAGAGCTGCAGAATGGCTCCAGGCCACCTGTGGACAGATTTCTCCAGGGCATTCTCCTCCTCCTCTGCCATCAGGCTCCTGTCTCTTAGTCGTGCCCCACTCCCTACCCTGCAGTGTTCCCCCAGAGCAGCAGCAGCAGCAGCAGCAGCTCTGTTCCTGAGGAGTGAAGGCTCAAGTCCCTGCTCCCTGGGACTGGGCTCTTCTGGCCTCCTTTCCACCAGGGGCTTGCAGTTGCCTCTTGTCTCTGGGACAGTTGCAGCAGGTGCTAGCAAACGGTGCCTTGGCTCCTTGCAGGCCATTTCCCAGCTGTGTCCCAGAGGATTGGCTCCTGCTGTTGATGGCCTGGCTGCTACAGCCCAGGACAAACACTTCTGACTCTGTCCCTCTGCCTGCTGGCCCTTGGCAGCTTGTCCTGTGTGCACAGTGCCAGGGAAGCCACTGCAGATCAGCAAGAGACCTTCCCCCCCTTCTGCACCCAGTAAAGAGTTAAGCATCACCACCACAGCCAGGAGCATCACCACCATAGCCAGGAGCATCACCACCATAGCCAGGAACATCATCACCATAGCCAGGAACATCATCACCATAGCGAGGAGCATCACAACCACAGCCAGGAGCATCACCACCATAGCCAGGAGCATCACCACCACAGCCAGGAACATCATCACCATAGCCAGGAGCATCACCACCATAGCCAGGAGCATCACAACCACAGCCAGGAACATCACCACCATAGCCAGGAGCATCACCACCATAGCCAAGAGCATCACCACCACAGCCAGGAGCATCACCACCATAGCCAGGCGCATCACNAGCATCACCACCATAGCCAGGAGCATCACCACCACAGCCAGGCACAGCTGGGGGCTGCTGCCGTGGGCTATGGCCAAGCAGGTCCCTGCCACCTTTGCACTCCCTCACACTTTGTGTTCACTGCATCCCTCTGGGTTAGCTGCAGGAGCTGCTTGCCACTGCCACAGACCTGTTGGCCCAAGCTGAAGGCAGCCACAGTCTGTCTAAGGAGGATGAGAAAGCTGCAGGGGGACTGATTCCAAGGCCTGAAGAGAAGGCTTCGAGGAGACCTTAGAGCAACCTTCCAGTATCTGAGGGAGGCTACAGGAGGGCTGGGGAGGGACTGTTCACAAGGTCTTGTAATGACAGGACGAGGGGGAATGGGTTCAAACTGGCAGAGGGGAGATTGAAATGGGATGTTAGGAGAAAGTTCTTCACAGTGAGGGTGGGGAGAGACTGGAACAGGTTGCCCAGGGAGGTTGTGGCTGCTCCCTCCCTGAAGGTGTTCAAGGCCAGGCTGGATGAGGTCTTGAGTGACCTGATCTAGTGGGAGGTGTCCCTACCTATGGCACAGGGGGGTTGGAACTGGCTGAGCTTTGAGGTCTCTTCCAACCTAAAGCATTCTATGAATCTATGATTCTATGACAGGACAGGGGCAATGGTTTGACATAAGAGCAGAGCAGGCTGAGACTGAATGAGAGGAACAAATTCTGCACCAGGAGGCTGCTGGAGCACTGCAGCAGGTTGCCCAGGGAGGTGGTTGAGGCTCCTTGCCTGGAGATATTGCAGATGAGGCTGCACATGGGTCTGGGCAACCTGCAGGGCACACAGGAACACATCCAGGCAGGGTTTGGAATATCTCCAGAGAGGGAGACTCCACAGCCCCCCTGGGCAGCCTGCTCCAGGCTCTGTCACCTGCACAGGGAAAAAAATTCCTCCCCATGTTCCCATGGCACTTCCTCTGCCTCAGCTTCCACCATTGCTCTTGTGCTGTCCTTGGGCATCCCCCAGCAGAGCTGGCTCCAGCCTCCTGCCACTCACCTGCACATCTTTAGAGCCATTGCTGAGGTCACCTCTCAGGCTCCTCTCTCCAAGCTCCCAGCCCCAGCTCCCTCAGGCTCTCCTCCTAACAGAGCTCTTCCATTCCCTTCAGCATCTTTGTGGCTCTGTGCTGGACTCTCTCCAGCAGTTCTGTGTCCCTCTTGAGCTGGACACAGTACTGCAGATGTGGCCTCAGCAGGGCAGAGCAGAGGGGCAGGAGAACCTCTCTGGATGTACTCACCACAACCCTTCTAACCCACCCCAGGATGGTCTCACAGCACCAAACCAGCCCTGATGTGTACACTCCCTGCAGATTCATTTTCCCTCTGCCTGAGGCAGTCCAATTCCTCCAACCCTCTGCTCTGCCACTTCTCTGATCCCTTTTGGAGTAAGTCCTGTGGAAATTCAATAAAGACCTCTCCGTGTCCTGTCCCTCCAGGCAGGTAATTACCCTGCCACGTGTGGCCAGAGATTAAAATGCAAAGAATGGCTCAGAGCAGCCTGAGCCCAGGTGAGCTTTGATGCAGGCAGGGAGGGGAACCTCTACCCACCTGAGCCCATCCTCACAGGCATATAAATTCTGTTAACAGAAGGAAGGGGAAAAAAAAAAAAAAGTTAAAAAGGACTTTGGAATCAGCATGGCCTGAAGAGCTCAGTCCCCTCGTTCCTCTTTCCACTGCTTTGATCTGTTGGAGGTTTGGCAGTCTGCTGCTAGCAGCAGTATCCTGCTCTCTAAATCAGTGTGGGCCAGGGAGCTGGGTGGAAGGGCTGCTCCTGTGGGGTGTGCAGAGGATCACAGGATCACATCCCAGGCTGTTGGGTGGGAAGGGACACAAAGAGCTCAGCCAGTCCAACCCCCACCCCCCCACCTGCCAGAGCAGGAGCATCCAAGCTAGCTCAGGGCACACAGCAACACATCCAGACAGAGTCTGCAAAGGTTCCACACAAGGAGACTCCACAACCTCCCTGGGCAGCCTGCTCCAAGCCTCCAGCACTCTCACACCAAAGATATTTCACCTTCTTGCAGGTGAGATGAAACTTCCTGGGTTCCAGTTTATATCCCCTTGTCCTATCACAGGACAGCAGAGAACAGAGCCTGGCCCCTTCTTGACCCTCACCCCTCAGATGTTCATAAAGTCACAGAATGGTTTAGGTTGGAAGGGAGCTCAAAGCTCAGCCAGTGCCAACCCTCCTGTGCCATAGGCAGGGACACCTCCTGCTAGAACAGGTCACTCAAAGCCTCATCCAGCCTGGTCATGAACACCTCCAGGGAGGTTGTGGAGCACAGAAGCACAGAATGTGATCACAGATTAATGAGAGCATCCAGGCAGAGAGGGACCTGGGGGTGCTGTTTGGCAGCA
>VWZI01003030.1:6294-17127 GCA_013396835.1 Psilopogon haemacephalus | reverse complement strand
CTCCCTCCGGGGGAGAGGCTGGGCCCAGGGGGGGTGGGCAGCCAGAGCTCCCCCCCCACCCCCCCCAGCCCCTCCAGACCACCCTCACCTTGAGTCCTGCATTCTGCTGCTGCCAGTCAGGCTGCAGAGCTCTGCAGAAGAGCCCAGCCCAGGCTCACCCACTGTGAGCTTTGCTTGCAGCTCTCCTCCACCTTTACCGAGGGAAATAACAACCCAAGGCACTGCACAGTGCACTGCACTGTGAGCTCCCATTGCCCTCTTGGGACACAGAACCACAGCATGGAGAGGGTTGGAAAGGACCTCTGGAGATGACCCAGTGCAGCCCTCAGACTGGGTACTGCAGAGAGTCCAGCTAAGGGATCCAGACAGGATCACAGCTCACAGGATGGCAGGGGCTGGAAGGGACAAAAAGAGCTCATCCAGTCCAAGGTGACAGCAAAGCAGAGCCAAGGGACAGAGCAAGGCAGAGCTGAGGGTGACAGTGAAGTAGAGCCAAGGGATAGAGCCAGGCAGAGCCAAGGGACAGAGCAAGGCAGAGCTGAGGGCTGCCACAGCAGGCTGAGCTGTTCAAGACAGAGATGGGTCCTGGAAAGGTTGTGAGGTGGAGCCTGTGGCTGTCCACACTCATCCCAGGATCCCAGGCACACAGGATGTCAGGGGCTGGAAGGGACCCAAAGAGCTCATCCAGTGCAACCCCTGCCAGAGCAGGACCATCCAAGCTAGCTCAGGGCACACAGCAACACATCCAGACAGAGTCTACAAAGGCTCCACACAAGGAGACTCCACAACCTCTCTGTGCAGCCTGTGCCACTGCTCTGGGACCCACCCAGGCAAGAAGTTGCCTCTTGTGTGGAGCTGCAACCTCCTGTGCTGCAGCTTCCATCCATTGCTCCTTGGCCTATGGCAGGGAGCAGTGAGCAGAGCCTGTCCCCCCCCTCCTCACCCCCAGCCCTCAGACACTTCCAAACATTGATCCAATCCCCTCTGAGTCTTCTCTTCTGCAGCCTAAGCAGCCCCAGGTCCCTCAGCCTTTCCTCCCCAGGCAGTGCTGCAGTCCCCTCAGCATCCTCCCAGCCCTCCCCTGGACCCTCTCCAGCAGTTCCCTGTCCCTCTGCAACTGGGGAGCCCCAAACTGAAGGCAGTGCTCAAGAGGAGGTCTGAGCAGGGCAGGGCAGAGTCTCCCTGGACAGACAGAGGTCAGTGGCTGTGCCATGGGTAGAGCCAAGGGAGCAGAGCAGCAGGAGCACTTCCTGGCAGCAAGGCTTGGGGCAGGGTTGTTGGTTTCCAGGTCCCCCCTGAAATCCTTCACAGCCAGAAGGGAACTGGAAAGGTATGGGCAAGGCTGCTCCTGCAGAGCAGAGCCTGAGGTGCTGAGACTCTCAGGAGAGCTGCTGGGGAACAGAGGCTGTCCCTGCCTGTCCACCTGCTCTGCCCCACAGCCTGGGGCAGGCTCCTGGGCACCCTTGGAAACGCTCTGGGAGCACTTCTGGGAGCAAAAGGCAGTTCTTGGCAGGAAGATCTCAGGTCACAGCTGTCAGGATCCCTACACCACCTCTGAGGTGCTCAGGGACCTGCACACCACTCAGCCCTCCTGAACAGCTTCTCTCCTGCACGCTGCCCAGGAGGCATCTCCCACTCTTGACCTCTTCTCATGAGGAAAGGACCTCCCTGCCTACTTGGTTGCTTCTAGGAAGGTTTGTGATCCCAGCAGCATCTCTGGGCTGTTCCTGGCAGGAGGGCAGGCAGCTCCTTCTCAAGCCCTGCCAAAGGCAGGCAATGCCCAGCACAGCCAAGTGGCACCCCAAAGGCACTCTGGGCCCTTAGCCTGCACCCAGGACTTCCTCTCCCACTTCACAGAGGTTCCTTTGGCTCTCCAGAGCTACCCCTGGGAGGGCACCAGACAAACCTGCGTTTTCTGCTGACCTGCTCCTCTCACCACAGCCCAGCATGGAGCAGAACATCTGCTCAGGGGGCAGAGAGGCCACAGGCAATGCCTCAGACCAAAAGCCAGGAGACTTCTGATGTTCTTCCCAAGCTCTCTCCTCCTCTCTGTAGTCCTTAAAAGAGAAAGTGGGGTAAAATCTGGGGTGGCTCCAGGCATTTTGTTGACTTTTGGCTGTCTCTTCTTGAACTGACACAAATGTCCCACGAGTAGGATCAGTCCTAGAGGCAGCAGCTCAGATGTTGGAGCAGTTGATGGTTTTCACCTGCTGCTGTTCTGCAGTGTCCCACTTAAAACCAGCCCCTTCAGCCTGCCACAGGCAGGACTATGGGTTGGGACTGAGGGAGCTGGGGGCTGTTTAGTCTGGAGGAGGCTGAGAGGGGACCTTATTGCCCTCTACAACTACCTAAAAGGAGGTTGTGGTGAGGCTGGTGCTGGTCTCTTCTCCCCAGTTACTAATGATAGGATAAGAGGAAATGGCCTCAAGTTGTGTCAGGGGAGGTTTAGATTGGATGTTGGGAGGAAGTTCTTTACTGAGGTCAGGCACTGGAAAGGGCTGCCCAGGGAGGTGCTGGAGTCACCATCCCTGAAGGTGTTTAAAAAGAGAGTGGATGTGGTGCTTGAGGCTATGGTCTGGTGATGAAGGATGCTGGGATGAAGGTTGGACTGGCTGATCCTGGTGGTCCTTTCCAACCACAGCCATTCTATGATTCTATGATTCTATGATTCACAGTGCTTAGAGGTTGTGCTGAGGGATTTGGGTTAGTCAAGGACTTGTCTGTGTGAAACTAATGATTGGACTCAATGATCTCCAAGGTCTTTTCCAATCTAAGAAATTCTGTGATTCTGTGACTCGAGCTCTTTGGGTCCCTTGCAGCCTTCTGTGATCCTGTGATGCTCTGCAGTGCTGTGCTTGAGTCCTTGAGGTCACCTGGGAACCCACAGTGCTGCTTGACAAGCTGGAGAGCAGGCAGGCAGAGAGGGAGCTGGGGGTGCTGGGGGGCAGCAGCTGAACAGGAGCCAGCAGTGTGCCCAGGGGGCCAAGAAGGCCAAGGGCATCCTGGGCTGGCTGAGGAGCAGTGTGGGCAGCAGGAGCAGGGCAGTGCTTGTGCCCCTGTGCTCAGCACTGCTCAGCACACACCTTGAGTGCTGTGTCCAGCTCTGGGCCCCTCCATTGCAGAGAGATGTTGAGGTGCTGGAAGGTGGCCAGAGAAGGGCAGCAAGGCTGGAGAGGGGCCTGGAGCACAGCCCCAAGAGGAGAGGCTGAGGGAGCTGGGGGTGTGCAGCCTGCAGAAGAGGAGGCTGAGGGCAGAGCTCATTGCTCTCTGCAGCTCCCTGCAGGGAGGTTGTGGCCAGCTGGGGTTGGGCTCTGCTGCCAGGCAGCCATGGACAGAAGGAGAGGACAGAGGCTCAAGCTGTGGCAGGGCAGGTATAGAATCACAGAATGGTTTAGGTTGGAAGGGAGGTCAAAGCTCAGCTAGTCCCAACCCCCCTGTGCCATAGGCAGGGACACCTCCCACTAGAAGAGGTCACTCAAGGACTCATCCAGCCTGGTCCTGAACTCCTTCAGGGATGGAGCAGCCACAACCTCCCTGGGCAACCTGTGCCAGTGTCTCACCACCCTCACTGCAAACAACTTCCTCCTCACATCCAGTTTCAATCTACCCTCTGCTACTTTAAACCCATTCCTTCTCCTCCTCCTCCTCCTCTCATCCCCAGCCCTTGTCAATAGTCCCTCCCCAACCCTCCTGCAGCCCCCTGCAGATCCTGCAAGGCTACTCTAAGGTCTTCTTGAAGCTCTCTCTTCTCCAGGCTGCAGAGCCCCAACTCTTGTAGCCTGTCCTCATAGCAGAGCTGCTGCAGCCCTCTGAGCATCTTCATGTCTGGATGTTAGGAGGAAGCTCTGCACAGAGATTGGCATTGGGATGGGCTGCAGGGGAGGTGGTGGAGTCCCCATCCCTGGAGGTGTTCAAGCCAAGCCTGGATGGAGCACTGAGTGCCATGGCCTGGTTGATTGGATAGGGCTGGAGGAGAGGTTGGGCTGGATGAGCTTGGAGCTCTCTCCCAGCCTGCCTGATTCTGTGATTCTAAGCGAGCAGCAGCCTCACCTCTAAGCCATCCACAGCTCCCAGCAGAGCCTTCTCCCTTCTCCCTCTGCCAGCACCAAACGGGTTAAAGCTTGCAGGGGAACCCAACTGGTGAAAGGGAGATTAAAACATCTCTGTGGAAGGGTGAGGAGCCAGCCCCAGCCTGTGCTGCCACATTTACCCACTAATGGGCCCCAATTATCTTCGGCATAAATCATAACTCCAAACACTTTGGGAGCCAGAGTCACACACCGAAGAAAGGAGAGAGCTGTTGGGTTGGTTTTTGTTTAGTATAATTGAATATAATTACCAGCAGCTCCGTGCCAAGGCCCTTCAGCTCCTCTCCTTCCAGAAGAAAGTGGAGAGCTGTCTGGGAGCCACAGCAATTAGCCAGCCCCACATGCACAGCTTTTATTAGAAAGAATGCACCTCCGCTGCAGCAGGAGCCAGCAGCTCCCTCAGCAGCCTGCCAGCAGCCCTTGGGTGCCAGCAGAGCAGCCAGCACTTGCTACATGCACTGAGAGAGCCATGGAGTGGGGCAGGTTGGAAGGGAGCTCCATCAGCAGCCCTTGGGTGCCAGTACTTGTTACATGCTCTGAGAGAGCCATGGAGTGGGGCAGGTTGGAAGGGAGCTCAAAGCTCAGCCAGTACCAACCCCCCACCACAGAATCATAGAATCATAAAATCCTAGAATCAGTCAGGGTTGGAAGGGAGCACAAGGATCAGGCAGTCCCAACCCCCCTGCCATGCCCAGGGACACCCTACCCTAGAGCAGGCTGCCCACAGCCTCTGCCAGCCTGGCCAAAAACACCTCCAGGGATCTGGCCCCAAACCCCTCCCTGCAGGGGCAACCCATTCCAGCCTCTCACCACTCTCATGGTGCAAAACTTCCTCCTCACCTCCAGGCTCAATCTCCTCACCTCCAGCTTTGCTCCATTCCCCCCAGTTCTGTCACTACCTGATAGTTTAAAAAGTCCAGGGACAATAACAGGTTGCTCATCCAGCCTGCTTCTGAACACCTCCAGGTGATCCCATTCTGTGCTTTTGTGCTCCACAACCTCCCTGGGCAACCTGTGCCAGTGTCTCACCACCCTCACTGCAAGCAACTTCCTCCTCACATCCAGTTTCAATCTCCCCTCTGACACTTCAAACCCATTCCTCCTTCTCCTCCTCCTCCTCTCATCCCCAGCCCTTGTCAATAGTCCCTCCCCAGCCCTCCTGAAGCTTCTTTCAGACACTGTAAGGCCACTCCAAGGTCTCCTGGCAGCCTTCTCCTCTGCAGGCTGCAGAGCCCCAACTCTCTGTGCCTGTGCTCAGAGCAGAGCTGCTGCAGCCCTCTCAGCTGCATCTTGGTGGCCTCCTCTGCACTGGCTCCACCACTTGCATGTGCTGCTTGTGCTGGGGGCTGCAGAGCTGCAGACAGTGCTGCAGGTGGGGTGTGAGGAGAGCAGAGCAAAGGGGTCCCTGCTCCCTTGCCAGGGCACACAAGGTTCCTGTCCCACTATGCTGCCCCTGCAGTGCCTGTGTCTGGGCATTCCTTTGCTCCTCATTTCCAGGGAGGGAGCACTCACAGCCTCCCTGGCACAGGTTGCCCAGGGAGGTTGTGGCTGCTCCCTCCCTGGAGGTGTTCAAGGCCAGGCTGGATGAGGCCCTGAGTGACCTGTTCCAGTGGGAGGTGTCCCTGCCTATGGCACAGGGGGGTTGGAACTGGCTGAGCTTTGAGCTCCCTTCCCACCTAACCCATTAAACCGTTCTGTGATTCTATGATTTCAACTCTACTAGCCCCAGACAAGTGGATCTTGCTGTGCTCTGGTCCAGGCAGGCTGCTGCTTCTGAGGCTGCTCAGGCTCATCAGAACCAGGACAAAATCTTCTGCCATTCCCTCTGCTGAGGAATCTTCCTGGACTCTGCTTTGCACCCTCTGGAGCAGATGAAGGCAGCAGCTCTGCAGCTGGAGCTCAGCCCTGAGCACTGCTGCTCTCCAGGGGCTCACACACCACAGCACACTGCCACCAGCAGCCCCTCTGGCAGCCAGGGACCTGGGGTCTGCCTGAGTCTTGCAGAGGTGACCCCTCATTGATGGCAGGGTGTGAGGACATGGGGGTGTGCAGGTGGAGCAGAGGAGCCTGAGGGCAGAGCTCATTGCCCTCTGCAGCTGCCTGCAGGGAGGTTGGGGTGAGGAGGGGGCAGCCTCTGCTCCTTAGGGGCAAGGGACAGGAGCAGAGGAAATGGTTCCAAGCTGCCTCAGGCTGGAGCTCAGGAACTATTTCTGCACTGGAAGGGTTCTCAAAGCTTGGCACAGGCTGCCCAGGGCAGTGCTGCAGTGCCCATCCCTGGGGGTGTTCCAGCAGCTGTGGAGCTGCAGCTCAGGGCCATGGTTTGGTGCTGAGCCTGCAGTGCTGGGTGGAGGCTTGGGCTGGGTGAGCTTGGAGGCCTCTTTTGAGCAGAGCTGTTCTGTGATGCTGTCTCTCCTCTCTGCTGTGCAGTGCCTCTGTCTGTATCCCATCCCTGGAGGTGTTCAAGCACCCTGTGGAGCTGGAGCTTAGGGGCATGGTTTGGTGTTGACCCTGCAGTGCTGTGTCGAGGGTTGGACTTGGGTGAGCTTGGAAGCCTCTTCCAAGCAGAGAGATTCTGTGATCCTGTGGCATGGAGCAGAGCAAGGCTTAGGGCTGCAGCATGCCCAAAGCTCGAGGCCATCCAGGGGCATGGACAAACTGCTAAGCTGAGTCTCAGTCATTGTCCCTGTGCTAACCATAAGGATCCACAAAGGAAGAGAGGTGGCCAAGAACCTCAGAAAGTCCACTGAGCACCCCTGTACCTCTGTGGCACTCCTCCCACACCTGGGGAGCAGGCATGCAGGAAGGTGACACTCCTGAGCCTGTGCTAACCAGCACTGGAGCTGCCCCAGCAGCATCCATCCTGGAGTGGGTTAGAAGGTTGAGAGAGGTTCTCCTGCCCCTCTGCTCTGCCCTGCTGAGGCCACATCTGCAGTACTGTGTCCAGCTCAAGAGGGACACAGAACTGCTGGAGAGAGTCCAGCACAGAGCCACAAAGATGCTGAAGGGAATGGAAGAGCTCTGTTAGGAGGAGAGCCTGAGGGAGCTGGGGCTGGGAGCTTGGAGAGAGGAGCCTGAGAGGTGACCTCAGCAATGGCTCTAAAGATGTGCAGGTGAGTGGCAGGAGGCTGGAGCCAGCTCTGCTGGGGGATGCCCAAGAACAGCACAGGGGCAATGGTGGAAGCTGAGGCAGAGGAAGTGCCATGGGAACATGAGGAGGAATTTTTTCCCTGTGCAGGTGACAGAGCCTGGATCAGGCTGCCCAGGGGGGCTGTGGAGTCTCCCTCTCTGGAGATATTCCAAACCCTGCCTGATGTGTTCCTGTGTGCCCTGCTCTGGCAGGATTTGGACTGGCTGAGCTCTGGAGGTCCTTTCCAGCCCCTGGCATTCTGTGGCTCTATGATCCATGCTTTCCCCAACACCTGAGGCACCATCACAGTGCATTCAAACCCCCCTGGGGCTCACACCTGTGGCTTCTCCCAGGAGTTCTTGTCTGTATGGTGAGGGTGCTGGATCCTGGAGCAGGCTGCCCACAGAGGTTGTGCAGTTCCTCTGCAGGCAATCAAAACCCACCTGGATGTGTTCCTGTGTGCCCTGCCAGGGGTGCTCCTGCTCTGGCATGGGGGTTGGACTGGATGAGCTCTGGAGGTCCCCTCCAGCCCCTACCACTCTGTGAGGCTTTTAGTCTGCAGAAGAGAAGCCTGAGAGGGGATTGGATCAATGTTTGGAAGTGTGTGAGGGCTGGGGGTGAGGAGGGGGGGGACAGGCTCTGCTCACTGCTCCCTGCCATAGGCCAAGGAGCAATGGATGGAAGCTGCAGCACAGGAGGTTGCAGCTCCACACAAGAGGCAACTTCTTGCCTGGGTGGGTCCCAGAGCAGTGGCACAGGCTGCACAGAGAGGTTGTGGAGTCTCCTTGTGTGGAGCCTTTGCAGACTCTGTCTGGATGTGTTGCTGTGTGCCCTGAGCTAGCTTGGATGGTCCTGCTCTGGCAGGGGTTGGACTGGATGAGCTCTTTGGGTCCTTCCCACCCCTGACATCCTGTGTGCCTGGGATCCTGGGATGAGCGTGGACAGCCACAGGCTCCACCTCACAACCTTTCCAGGACCCATCTCTGTCTTGAACAGCTCAGCCTGCTGTGGCAGCCCTCAGCTCTGCCTTGCTCTGTCCCTTGGCTCTGCCTTGCTCTGTCCCTTACCTCTGCCTTGCTGTCTCCCTTGGTTCTGCTTTGCTGTCTCCCTTGGCTCTGCTTTGCTCTCTCCCTTGGTTCTGCTTTGCTCTGTCCCTTGGCTCTGCTTTGCTCTCTCCCTTGGCTCTGCTTTGCTCTCTCCCTTGGCTCTGCTTTGCTCTCTCCCTTGGCTCTGCTTTGCTGTCTCCCTTGGTTCTGCTTTGCTCTGTCCCTTGGCTCTGCTTTGCTGTCTCCAGTTCTGAAGACTTCATTGAAATTTTGCAGAATGCCATCTCCTGCTCTCCGTGGACGTTTTCATTGTCTGCTCCTTAATTCATTAAGCTCCAAGCTGAGCCTTCACTTTAAAACAATCTTCAGCAAACATATAGGGACGTGGATGAAAGGAAACCCCAGGCCGTGATGCCAACAGCTAACAGAATTCTCATGCCGAAGGAGGAATGGAAAAATTAAGCAAAGATTAACATTTCCCACACCAGCTTTCATTCTGGTCAAAAAGCTCTTGCCTGTCCCACAGCGTTTTTCAGCCAGAGTCTTTAATCTTCCCCTGAGCTGCTGCAGGCTTTGCTTTGCTGCTCTTTTATTCTCTGGGGCTGTCTTCACGGGAAGATGGATGATGCTCTGCTCTGATTTGTTTGTAGTCGTGGTGACAGGAGGTAAATTGGAGGCAGAACTTCCAACGTGCCCACCCTCCTCAAGGGGGAAATGTTTCCCTGCCTGCCTTGTGCCAGCCTTGGGAAGCGAATCCTGCGGCAGCCCAGCGCGGCTCTGGGTGAGACTTTGTCAGCCCCAGAGGAGCAGGCAGAGCTGGCTTGAAAAGCCCTCAGCTGGGCAGCCTGGCACCAGGAAATGGCAGCATGCAGCAGTGGCACTGTGTGGAGGCTCAGGAGAAGGCAGGGGCGTGGGAAGGTGGAGAAGAGAGAGCTGCAGAAGGATCCTTGGGGATGGTTTCAGCCCAGGCAAAGGTGTCCCAAGGCTTCTGCACTGCGTTTCCAGGGCACTGAGCTGGGAGATCTCAGAGCACTTTGCCTGCACTTCCCAAGTAGTCACCAAGCTCCAGAGAGCCTGGAATGGGTTGCCCAGGGAGGTATTTGGGGCCAGATTCCTGGAGGTGTTTTTGGCTAGGCTGGCAGAGGCTGTGGGCAGCCTGCTCTAGGGTAGGGTGTCCCTGGGCATGGCAGGGGGGTTGGGACTGCCTGATCCTTGTGCTCCCTTCCAACCCTGACTGATTCTATGACTCCATCAGAAGCATTCAGGTTGGAAGAGACCCTTGGGGATCACTAAGTCCAACCATTAACCCTTCTCTATAAAGTTCCCCCCTAACCATGTCCCCAGGCACCACATTTAAATTGCCTTTAAAAGCACCAAGGGCAGGCTCCAAGGTCTCTGACTCCCTGTGCATGGCAGGGACTGTTTGCAGGAGGTGTTTGGGGCCAGGCTGGCAGAGGCTGTGGGCAGCCTGCTCTAGGGTAGGGTGTCCCTGGGCATGGCAGGGGGGTTGGGACTGCCTGATCCTTGTGCTCCCTTCCAGCCCTGCCTGATTCTGTGATTCTATGTACAGGATGTTAGGATGAAATTCTTTGCAAGGGAAGGTGGTGGAGACACTGGCACGGGTTGAGGGTGATGAGACACTGGCACAGGTTGCCCAGGGAGGTTGTGGAGCACAGAATCACCCAACGTGATCTTTGATCACGTTGGGTGATTCTGTGCTCCACAACCTCCCTGGAGGTGTTTTTGGCCAGGCTGGCAGAGGCTGTGGGCAGCCTGCTCTAGGGTAGGGTGTCCCTGGGCATGGCAGGGGGGTTGGGACTGGCTGATCCTTGTGGTGCCTTCCACCCCTCACTGAGTCTAGGATTCTATGAGCCTGTGATTCTCTCTCTCCATCCAGCTCAGCTCAGGCAGTGCAGGAGCTGCTTCTTCCTGTGGCACAGCCCAAGGGCTGTTTCCCAGGACCATCTGAGCATTCCAGCCAGGATGCACCACCCCTGCCCCAGCACAGAGCCCCCAGCTGGTGCTGGGCTCCTTTTGTTCTCCTGCTGCAGGGTGCTGGGCACCGGTTTGTGAGCTAGGAAACTTTTTCTGTGTGCTGTGTGGAGAAGGATCTGATGCTGGGGGTGGAGGACAGTGCCCAGGGGTCTGCTCCAGGGTCCAGCTTTGCTTCCTGCGTTGGATCCCAGCACATTGCTTTGGGCAGGGTGGTTGCTGTGAGGGCTGAGCCCCCACAGCTCTGCTCGCTTCCTTTTCTGGTGCTTTGGGAAGAGCCAAAGAGCTTTCTCCCCCTGCCATTTGAATGCAGAGATTTTTCCTGCAGATAGCCTGGAAAGAATGAAATAAGCTGTGCTGGAACGGGTGGCAATCAGGATTTGCTTTCTCCTGCCTGTAATTGGTTCCTGGTACTTCATCCAACCTCCGAGTGCTTTCCTGTTACACTCTGTCTCTGCAGATAACAAATTGCATCCTGCTCACCCTCCTGAGATCCTCAAGAGAGATGAGACCCAAACCTCATTCTTCATTTATTTTATTCTCCCTTTTTTTTATTGTTTCCCACCCCCCTCCCCTCACC
>VWZI01003029.1:1848-12412 GCA_013396835.1 Psilopogon haemacephalus | reverse complement strand
TCTGCAAATGCTCCACACAAGGAGACTCCACAACCTCTCTGGGCACAGGTTGAGGGTGAGGAGACTCTGGCACGGGTTGCAGAGTGGTGAGACACTGGCACAGGTTTGCCCAGGGAGGTTGTGGATCTTTGATCACATTCTGTGCTTCTGTGCTCCACAACCTCCCTGGAGATGGTGCTTGTGACCAGGCTGGATGAGACCTTGAGCAGCTGAGTCTAATTGAGAGGTGTCCCTGCCCTTGGAGCAGATGACCTCTGAGGTCCCTTCCTACCTGGGCCCTTCTGTGATGCTCTGCAGGGGCAGGCTCTGTGCTGTGCAGTGCTTGGTCCCTCAGCATTTCTATCTCCTGCTTCTCTAGCAGAGCTTCAGAGCTGCTCTTCTGTGCTAGGAGATGCTTGGCTGCCTGTGGGTGTGCAGAGGAGCTGAAGCTTTCACACTTGGGCCTTGGTGCTCTGCACATCCTTTGCTGCTGCTGCATTTGCCTTTGCTCTCTCTCCCTGCCCACACTCTGCCTTTCAAACCATGCTGAGGCAACCAAAAAAACCTCAGTGGAGGCTGTGTCTGGAGTGGGAAAGAGAATCACAGAGGGGTAGGGGATGGGGGGGAGCTCCAGAGAGCAGCCCCTGGCAGAGTAGGGGCACACAGGGCAGGGCACAGAGACTTCTGTGCTCCACAACCTCCCTGGGCAACCTGTGCCAGTGTCTCACCACCCTCCCTGCAAACAACTTCCTCCTCACATCCACTTTCCATCTCCCCTCTGACACTTCAAACCCAGTCCTCCTCCTCCTCCTCCTCCTCCTCTCCTCACCAGCCCTTGTCCATAGTCCCTCCCCAGCCCTCCTGGAGCCTCCTTCAGATCCTGCAAGACCACTCCAAGGTCTCCTGGCAGCCTTCTCCTCTGCAGGCTGCAGAGCCCCAACTCTCTGTGCCTGTGCTCAGAGCAGAGCTGCTGCAGCTCAGCTCTGCTCTTTCTGGGCACTGCAAGGTGCTGCTTGCCTGAAAGCATTGGGATGTGTGTGGGGGTCCTCAGCAGGCCTGGCCACACCCCAGGCTGGGTGCTGAGTGGGCAGTGCTGCCTGCTGCTGCCAGGAGTGGTTCAGTTCACTGCCTTCAGTTTGGGGCTCCCCAGTGGCAGAGGGACAGGAGCTGCTGGAGAGGCTCCAGGGGAGGGCTGTGAGGATGCTGAGGGGACTGCAGCAGTGGCTGGGGAGGAGAGGCTGAGGGACCTGGGGCTGCTTAGTGTGCAGAAGAGAAGGCTGAGAGGGGATTGGATCAATGTTTGGAAGTGTCTGAGGGCTGGGGGTGAGGAGGGGGGGGACAGGCTCTGCTCACTGCTCCCTGCCATAGGCCAAGGAGCAATGGATGGAAGCTGCAGCACAGGAGGTTGCAGCTGCACACCAGAGGCAACTTCTTGCCTGGGTGGGTCCCAGAGCAGTGGCACAGGCTGCCCAGAGAGGTTGTGGAGTCTCCTTGTGTGGAGCCTTTGCAGACTCTGTCTGGATGTGTTGCTGTGTGCCCTGAGCTAGCTTGGATGCTCCTGCTCTGGCAGGGGGCTTGGACTGGAGGAGCTCTTTGGGTCCCTTCCAATCCCTCACATCCTGTGACCCTGCCCAGCCCTCAGCTAGTGACAGACACTGCTCAGGTCCCCTCTCAGCCTTCTCTCCCCAGGCTAAGCAGCCTCAGGGCTCTCAGCCTTTCTCCAGGGCAGAGCTGTTCCAGGCCCTTCAGCACCCTCCTGGAATTCTCCCCAGCAGTCCCCAGGGTCTCTTGGCTCCCAGCTTTAATTGGCTGCCTGGAGGCAACACATTCTGTGCCTTCCAACCCCTGACATCCTGAGATCCTGGGATGCCTTCCAACCCCTGCCATCCAACCCTGACTGATCCTTGATTCACACAGAGTGAGAACCACCCAAAGAAACCTTTTGCCTCTCCAAACCTCATCCTCTCTTACCTGTTTGCCTTCATGTTTCATTTTTTTCCCTTCTTTTTCTCAGGTGGAACTCCTGGAAGGGCAAAAGTTACTGGATTGAGGGAACTTCAGATCAGCTGCAGCCATATCCCTAGGGAAGGGGCAACTGGCAGGGGTGGTGGGGGGAGGGGGAGAGGGTAGGGAATGTTTTCAGTCCTATTTTTAAATCCTGGCAACTCTTATGGAGCTTTATCTCTCCAGATGAGTGGCACTGTCATGGTGCCCTGTTTGCCCTTGCCTGCCCACCTCTGGGCTGGGATCACAGTGTCCTTGGAATGAGCAGAACAAATCCAGCCCCTGCCTGTTGCCATCCTGCTGGGTTTTGCTGCCTCTCTTTCTGCTGCTTTCCTTTTTTAGACTGCAAACTCCTGCAGCTGGGGCAGGCAAATCCAAGCAAAAATCCAGGCCAGATAAGAGGTTCAAGAGCAACCTGCTCTGTGTGCCCCAGGGCACATCCCTGTGTGCTCTGAGTGTGTGCCCCAGGGCACATCCCTGTGCTGCTGTGAGTGTGTGCCCCAGGCACATCCCTGTGTGCTCTGAGTGTGTGCCCCAGGGCACATCCCTGTGCTGCTGTGAGTGTGTGCCCCAGGGCACATCCCTGTGCTGCTGTGAGTGTGTGCCTCAGGGCACATCCCTGTGCTGCTGTGAGTGTGTGCCTCAGGGCACATCCCTGTGCTGCTGTGTGTGCCCCAGGGCACATCCCTGTACTGCTGTGAGTGTGTGCCCCAGGGCACATCCCTGTGTGCTCTGAGTGTGTGCCCCAGGGCACATCCCTGTACTGCTGTGAGAGTGTGCCCCAGGGCACATCCCTGTGCTGCTGTGAGTGTGTGCCCCAGGGCACATCCCTGTGCTGCTGTGAGTGTGTGCCCCAGGGCACATCCCTGTGCTGCTGTGAGTGTGTGCCCCAGGGCACATCCCTGTGCTGCTGTGAGTGTGCCCCAGGGCACATCCCTGTGCTGCTGTGAGTGTGTGCCCCAGGGCACATCCCTGTGCTGCTGTGAGTGTGTGCCCCAGGCACATTCCTGTGCTGCTGCTCCTGCCCCAGGCACATCCCTGTGTGCTCTGAGTGTGTGCCCCAGGGCACATTCCTGTGCTGCTGCTCCTGCTCAAGCTTGTGCAGCTCCTTGGAGCATCTCTGCAGCCTCTGCTGGCACAGGGCCAAGCTGCATCCCTCCAGGCAGGCTGCAGGGAGTGCTGAGAGGAGCTTCAGGCCTCCTCTAATGCTTTGGGCACCTCTCAGGCTGCCTGCTGGCACTTCAGGGAGGGCCAAGGGCACAGCAAGCCTCAGGGCTTGTGCCACATTTCCATACCCCAGCAGCTCCCTGCCTGGTGGAAGGAGCCGATGCCTGCTGAGGGATGGAGCTGCTGCTTCACCTCACCCTCTGCCTGTGCCTGCAGCAGCAGCAGCAGGGGAAGGTGGCAGAGGATAAGAGAGGATCACCTCCAGCCAGCCTGAGCCAGTCCTTGCAGCTTATCTGTGCTGCCCTCAGAGCTGAGGGGGAGGCAGGCAGGGAAAGTTTAGCAAGGCAAGGCTGGGAGGTGATTTAATGAGGGCATCATTGAGCTGCTCTCCCCATGGGCACCTGCCCAGTGCCCTCTGCCAACCCTGACTGATTCTATAATTCTATCCTGGGATCCCTCCCAGCCCCTAGGATCCTGGGATCCCTTCCAGCCCCTGCCATCCAACCCTGACTGATTCTATGATTCTATCCCGGGAGCCTCAGATCCTGGGATCCCTTCCACCCCCTAGCATCCTGGGATCCCTTCCAGCCCCTGCCATCCACCCCTGACTGATTCTCTGGCTCTGTGCCTGTTGCCCCTCGTCCCCTTGCACCCCCTTGTAGGGAGCTCTCCACCCAGCAGTGCCAGTCCAGCAGCAGCCCTGAGGAGGCTCAGGCACTGCTGCCCACTGCCAAGCTCCACCCGGAGGGGGTGGGGAAGGGATTAGCAGCCGGGACCAGGTTAACCCTCTTAGCCCAGCCCCGTGTGCTGCAGCTGCCCCTGCCCCAGGGCCCCTAAATCCCTTGCAGGTGCCTGCAGCCACAGTTCCCAGCCACTGACCTAGATACTGCTGCGTGCTGGTGGATCAGCAGGGCACTGCCAGCAGCCCCAGCAAACACATCTGACCTTTTTTTTTTTTTTTTTTCCCCTTTTTCCTTTAACCCTCTGAAGCTAACCAGAAGGAATCTGCTCCACATCTCTGGTAAAGCAGAGCAGGAGCAGCAGCAGCCACCCAGGAAACGAGTGGCTGTGTCCTGGCTTCTCTCTGAGCTGCACTGGGGAGGGGCTTTGGGTTTAGAGCAGGCAGGATCAGCACAGCAGCCCCCAGCCCAGAATGCTCCCAACCCTCCCAGCCTGGCCCTCTGCAGCCTGCTCTGGCTGGAGCTGCCCCTGCTGCCTGCAGGGGGTTGGACAAGATGCCCTTGGAGGGTCCCTTCCAACCCCTGTGGCTCTGTGAGGCTTTGAGTGAGCAGGAGCAGTCCCAGCCCAGCCTTGCCCCAAGTGCTGCCTTCCCTTCTTGCTGCTGGCTGCTCCATGGTTGGCTTTGAGCAGAAGGGTCTTGGCCTCCTTGTCCTCTGGGATTGGAGGTGTTGGATCCCAGGATGTGAGGGGTGGGAAGGGACCTCTGGAGAGCTGAGAATGCAGCTCAGGTGGCACAGGAACACATCCAGGCAGGGCTGGGAAGGCTCCAGACAAGGAGACTCCACAACCTCTCTGGGCAGCCTGTGCCAGGGCTCTGGGAGCCTTCCAGCCAAGAAGTTCTTCCTCACCTTGAGCTGGAGCTGCCTGTGCTGCAGCTCCCACCCAGGGCCCTTGTCCTGTGGCAGGGCACAAGTGAGCAGAGGCTGTGCCTGTGCCTCCCTTCCTGGCCCCCAGACACTGCTCAGGTCCCCTCTCAACCTTCTCCTCTGCAGCCTCTCAGCCCCAGGGCTCTCAGCCTCTGCTCCTCAGGCTCACCTGCAGCCTGCTCCCATGCAGCCTGTTCACCTGCAACCTTCTCCCCTGTACCCTGCTTACCTGCAGCATCCTCACCTTCAGCCTCTTCACCTGCAGCCTGCTCCCATGCAACCTGCTCACCTGCAACCTGTTCCCATGCAGCCTGGTCACGTGCAACCTGCTCACCTGCAGCCAGCTCCCATGCAGCCTGCTCCCATGCAGCCTGCTCACCTCCAACCTGCTCTCCTCCAACCTGCTCCCATGTGTGCTAAACTGAGAATTGTTGAACCATGAATTGTTTGTTGCTCAGCCCTCGTTAGAATAGTGCAAGCTGCAGTATGATATCAGTTGTGCAGGGTTAGCTGTGAGCCTCCAGCTGTGTGGCTGTGGCATGTGGGGGGCAGGGGGGGCTCGTAGAGATCAGGAGCATGTGAGGTGCCCATTGGTGGGAACCCCAGGTGAAGAAGGCATGCGCCAGAGTGAGAGCATCCCCTGCCAACCATTGATCAATGTGTATTAGGGTAGCAAATCAAAGGGACCTGTCCTTGTTCCAGCCTGTTGGCAGAGCAGGAGGCTCCCCTGGTGCCCAGCACTGATTGCTTCTTGTCACTTCAATTGTGGCTGGCTCCGACTCACAGCACTGGGGGAACAAATTTATAACATCCTGCAACCTGCTCCCCTGCAGCCTCCTCACCTGCAATCTGCTCCCATGCAGCCTGCTCACCTGCAGCCTGCTCACCTGCAGTCTCCCCCCCTTGCAACCTGCTCCCCTGCAGCCTGCTCCCCTGCAGCCTGCTCCCCTGTAACCTGCTCCCCTGCAGCCTGCTCACCTGCAGCCTGCTCACCTGTAACCTGCTCCCCTGCAGCCTGCTCACCTGTAACCTGCTCCCCTGCAGCCTGCTCACCTGCAGCTGCTGGTGCAGCCAAGCAGATCTCTCTGCATTTTTTCCAGCTGACCTTTCCAGAGCAGATAAAGCACTGCAGCTGCTGAGGATCATTGCACAGCTCCCAGGCCTTGGCCAGCTCAGGGCCTGACCCAGAGCCAATGCTGGATGAGCCTGGAGTGGGTGAAGAGATTGTCACTGCTGGGGACAGAGGACAGCAAAGCGCTTGGATCCTCAGCTCCTCGTGCTCTGGTAGGGCTCTTCCTTCTCTGGTAGGGCTCCTCCTGCTCTGGTGGGACTCATCCTGCTCTAGTAGGGCTCCTCCTGCTCTGGTAGGACTCTTCCTGCTCTGGTAGGACTCTCCCTGCTCTGGTAGGACCCTTCCTGCTCTGGTAGGACCCTTCCTGCTCTGGTAGGACCCTTCCTGCTCTGGTAGGACTCTCCCTGCTCTGGTAGGACCCTTCCTGCTCTGGTAGGACCCTTCCTGCTCTGGTAGGTCTTCCCCAGCCCTGCACTGGGCTCCCTTGCTCCTAGTAGATCCCACCTGAAGTGATCCCTCCTGCTTCCTTGAAGATCATTAAGGTTGGAAAACAGCTCCAGGTCCCCTGGGCTGTGTCCCAAAGTGCCACATTACTTTGTCAGCTCCTCCAGGCAGCTCCCTGGGCAGTCTCTGACCACTCTGGCAGTAAAGAATCTTTTTCTTCTTCTCCAAAGTAACCTGGCATAGTTCCAGGCCGTTTAAGCAGCAGATTTGTAAGATCTCAAAGGTGCTGCCAGGGCTGGAGCAGCTCTGCTGTGGGCACAGGCTGAGGGGGCTGGGGGGCTGCAGCCTGCGGAGGAGAAGGCTCCAGGGGAGCTCAGAGCTGAAGGGACCCTGCAGGAAGGCTGCAGAGGAACTTTGGCTGAGGATGTCTGGGGCAGGCCAAGGGGGAATGGTTTGGAGCTGAGGCAGAGCAGGGTTAGGCTGGAGCTGAGCAAGAAGCTGTGCAGGGTGAGGCTGCTGAGCCTCTGCCATGGGCTGCCCAGGGAGGCTGTGGCTGCCTCCTGCCTGGGGGTGCTCAGGACCAGGCTGGATGAGGCTTTGGGCACCCAGGTCTAGCTAAGAGCTGTGTCAGGGTTTTGCAGCAGCTGCTCCCTGAGCTCCCTTCCAGCCTGAGCTGTTTTGTGGTTCTGTGATTTATAGCAGAGATGAAGAGCTGGGAATTGGTAAGGAGAGGTCAACCTCTGCCTGCTGAACTCTTTGTGTCTTTAATGAAGAACATCTCAGCTCTCACAGCAAGGAAATGTGACAGCAGAAGTGAGGAGGAGGTGTCCATGGCTTACCGCAGGCTCCCAGGATGCCAGGGGTTGGAAGGGACCCAAAGAGCTCCCCGAGTCCAAACCTCCCCTTGCCAGAGCAGGACCATCCAAGCCAGCTCAGGGCACACAGGAACACATCCAGACAGAGTCTGCAAAGGCTCCAGAGGCTCCACAGGTGTCCCCCACACTTGCAGTGTCTCACAAGCTCTGCAGCCTGCAGCTGAAAGGTCCTTTCCAGCCTCCATCATTTCTGTGGCCCTTGGCAGCTGGATCAGACCTGCCCCAGAGCTGCTCAGCATCCTCCTCCCTGCTGGCAAAGGAGCTCAGCCCATGGGGTCAAGACACCCCCAGCTGTGTGCCAGCAGGGACAGGGCAGGGATGGTGCCCATGGACTGGGCACTGCTGAGGCCACACCTCAAATCCTGGGGTCAGTTCTGGGCCCCTCACTCTGAGGAGGACGTTGAGGAGCTGGAGCAGATCAAGGGCAATGAAGCTGGGGAAGGGTCTGGAGAACAGGGCTGAGGGAGCTGGGGGGATGCAGCCTGGAGGAGAGGAGGCTGAGGCAGACCTCATTGCCCTCTGCAGCTCTCTGGGAGGAGGCTGCAGCCAGCTGGGGCTGGGCTCTGCTCCCTGGACTCAGGTGACAGGAGAAGAAATGTCCTGAAGCTGAGCCAGGGCAGGGTTAGGTTGGAGAGGAGAAATTTTCTTTGGTGCCAGAGTGGTCAGGGACTGGCAAAGGCTGCCCAGGGAGGTGGTGCAGTGCCCATGGCTGGAGGTGCTGCAGAACCTGTGGCCATGGCACCTGGGGCCAGGGTTTGGTGCCCAGGGTGGGGTTGGGCTGCTGCTTGGGCTGGGTGAGCCCGGAAAGGCTTTGCCAGCTCAGTGATTTACAGCAGCAGCTCACAGCCCAGGCTGCCTCTGCACTGCTGCCCCAGCTCTGGAGCAGGCCTCAGCATCCTTGGCTCTGGCCTCACCAATGGCAGAGGAGCAAAGCTGCTCCTGGCCACGTCAGGTGGACCTGGCAGCTCAGTGTGCCAGCTCCCAGCACCGTGCCTTGCTGTGCCCAGACCATGCCCTGCAGTGCCAGGAAGCAGCCCTGGGCAGGGTCTGCAGGTCCTGAGCAAGGTTTGGGCACCCCAGACAGGGTCTGCAGGTCCTGAGCAAGGTTTGGGCACCCCAGACAGGGTCTGCAGGTCCTGAGCAAGGTTTGGGCACCCCAGACAGGGTCTGCAGGTCCTGAGCAAGGTTTGGGCACCCCAGACAGGGTCTGCTGGTCCTGAGCAGGGTTTGGGAACCCCAGACAGGGTCTGCAGGTCCTGAGCAAGGTTTGGGCACCCCAGACAGGGTCTGCAGGTCCTGAGCAAGGTTTGTGAACCCCAGGCAGGGTCTGCAGGTCCTGAGCAGGGTTTGTGCACCCCAGGCAGGGTCTGCACACAACGGGCAAGGTCTGCAGGCCCTGGGGGCACAACTTGCAGCTTCCCTTGCAAGGCTCAGGAGGAGGGAAGCTGCAGGAGTAGCCCTGGGTAGCTCAACCCTTCCCTTCCCCAAGCCCTCCAGAGGCTACTGTGAGCATCCTCCGGGGAGCAGCTTCCCCAGGCGGCCTGGGTGGGACAGAGGGCACAGACAAGCAGAGCCACGGCAGAACCTGTGTTTTATGGGGTGACTGAGTCACAACCACTACACCACTACACATGGGGGCCAAGCAGGGCCACAGCACGCCGGGGATGTGCTGGCAGCAGCAGCAGCAGCAGGAGGGGGTGAGGTGGGAGGTGGAGCAGCACTGGCAGACAGAGAGTGCTCAGCCGGCTGGGACAGAGGCAGCTCCACGGGGGCAAGCAAAGGGACCAGCTTGGCCAGGGGCCTGGCTCCTTGCAGGGTGCAGATGACACTGGCATGGCCAGCAGGGCCAGCCCACAGAGTGCCAAAGCTTCCTTCCCTGCTGCTCCAGGGCTAAGAGCCAGGGGGGAGCTGCTGCGGTGGTGATGGGGACCCCCTCCCCCCACAACCCCCTGGCAGCCAGGGTGAACCTCAGAGCTTGGGGATGCTTCCCTGGGCAGGGGCAGTGCCAGGAAGCACCTGCAGAGCCAGGCAGGGGCATGAGTGGCAGCAGAGCTCCCTGTGCCAGGCAGGGGCATGGGTGGCAGCAGAGCTCCCTGTGCCAGGCAGGGGCATGGCTGGCAGCAGAGCTCCCTGTGCCAGGGCAGGGACATGGCTGGCAGCAGAGCTCCATGTGCCAGGGCAGGGACATGGCTGGCAGCAGAGCTCCCTGTGCCAGGCAGGGACATGGCTGGCAGCAGAGCTCCCTGTGCCAGGCAGGGACATGGCTGGCAGCAGAGCTCCCTGTGCCAGGCAGGGACATGGCTGGCAGCAGAGCTCCCTGTGCCAGGGCAGGGACATGGCTGGCAGCAGAGCTCCCTGTGCCAGGCAGGGACATGGCTGGCAGCAGAGCTCCCTGTGCCAGGCAGGGACATGGCTGGCAGCAGAGCTCCCTGTGCCAGGGCAGGGACATGGCTGGCAGCAGAGCTCCCTGTGCCAGGGCAGGGACATGGCTGGCAGCAGAGCTCCCTGTGCCAGGGCAGGGGCATGGGTGGCAGCAGAGGTCCCTGTACCAGGGCAGGGGCATGGCTGGCAGCAGAGCTCCCTGTGCCAGGCAGGGACATGGCTGGCAGCAGAGCTCCCTGTGCCAGGGCAGGGACATGGCTGGCAGCAGAGCTCCCTGTGCCAGGGCAGGGACATGGCTGGCAGCAGAGCTCCCTGTGCCAGGGCAGGGGCATGGGTGGCAGCAGAGCTCCCTGTGCCAGGGCAGGGACATGGCTGGCAGCAGAGCTCCCTGTGCCAGGGCAGGAGGGCAGTGCAGGGTGAGTTGTTGGGGTGCAGAGCAAAGGAGGAGCTCAGCCCAGCCCAGCCCAGGGCTCCTGCTGGGGATCTCCAGGGTCAAGGCAACAAATCTGAGGTCCTGAGAGCCCACACCCAGCTGAGGGCTGGGGCAAGTGTCTGGTCCTGGCATGACCTCCCAGCCAGGCATGTTCCACGGGGAGATGCAGTTTGGTCTCCTGCTGTGCCAAGCCTTTGCCAAGGTCCCTGCCGAGACTCTGGCTCTGGCCCTGTCCCTTCTCCATCTCATGTTCACCTCAGCCCCAGCCCGGGGAGGGGGAGGGATGGGGATAGCAATGGGGGGAGCACATCTGGGCCCTGCCTCTTGCCACAGCTGGGCTCAGCAGGAGGCAGGGATGCAGCCAGGCTGGGACAGCCCAGGGTGGGCAGTGCTGCCCTGTCCTGCCCTGCCCCCCCAGGACCCTCCTGCAACCCCCAGCTGAGTTCAGACCAGCAGAAAGGAGATTTGCTGCTTTGGGGCAGGTGGTGAGAACAAAGCTCCTGGTGAGCAGGGCAGGCTGAGCCCCTCAGTGCTGAGGATGAGGAGGGAGGGAGGCAGGGGGGAAACAAAGGAGGGAGGGAGAGAGGAAAGGAGGGAGGGA